>OX123187.2:76603054-77203054 GCA_944739405.2 Euclidia mi | reverse complement strand
AAACTTGTTTAGTTGCGGATTTATAATTGGACGGATCCTGCCACCACCGTCGTCATCATAAACACAAGATGGCAGTAAAGCAAAGTTAAAGACAGTGTCGCTGTTATAAAAATGCTGGAGAGAAGATCGCCACCGTACACAGCACTTATTTTCAGGTTTCGTTAACGTTTGTGAACAGAAACTAGTAAATGGTATGGTATCCACATCGACTGGTAAGTCAGTTCTTCAGGAGATATCATTTTACAGCAAGACAAGTAAGACAATTCCTAGGTTTGGTCTACATTGGGCATCCGTAAGCACAGCCGCGAAGGGTGAGTTGTGCTCTACACTTATGGTTATAATAGCATGGTATAGTTACAGCTTGAAAGTTATAGTACAGTATTAATTTTGGGACAACAGAACCTTCAGTGGTGTCTCACGATCGAAGTAGAGTCTGAGTACCATTCTTGAGATTTGTAAACCCTATCAGTGACAGAACTAGTCGAAGTTTTCGTTATATCTTGATAGTCAACATTTTACTATCTAGACTCATAGAATTTCACTGCTTTTCCTTGAAAGCTTCTTAAGCTAAAACAATTTGTCACCTCATGTTCATGAGTACGAGAAACGCATACCATCTGTTTCTCTTAGCATATGATGTTGCTGTCATGTAGTGAGACGTGACTGCCTCTGTGGTCCAGCGTGCGTATACAACTGCTGATCGGAGGTCACGGGTTCGATTCCCGGGTCGCGCAAAAGTGTTATTGGCTTTTTCTGAATTCTCAAGTATGATATGCCTGGTAACGACAATAGGCTCGTCCGCTATTACGTAAGACCTATCAATTCATGCCTAAATGTGGGTGTAATATTACACTTCTGCCTACTCCTTTGGTGATACAGGCGTGAGTCTATAGTGAGACGTCAAATGGCATAATATGCTGAGTTTTTGACTAGAATCTCTTTAGCTCCCTTGTCTTATAAGAGCTTGAAACTTTTGAGAGTTCGTTAACCTCAAACTCCTTTAATTTTGAACCCAAGAGACTTTTGTTAAGGTGGTAAATTATGTCAAATTAAACAATAGTTGATTTCAGGTAAGCTTAAGTGTCAGTGAGCTAGTCAAATCTGCACATTACAAGGACTGATGGGCGATGGAGCAAGCGTGTTCTAGAGTGGAGAACGCGACTCAGTAAACGTAAGGACGGCCGGCCCCCCCCTGCTACGTGGACCGACGACCTGAAAAAGTTAACTGGGTTGGACTTCATGCGGTAGGCTGATTGATTGGTTACAGGTAAAGCGGAAACAGGCTCCCGATATTCAGAACCTAGCACGAATAAGGCTAATTTGGATTCAACGGTCAGGTGAAGTGGGCACATGCGTAGCTTAAAACAATCCGCTATATGTCATCGTACCTACTACCTATGTATCATCTTCGTCCGCTACACAAATAGTGCACGATTGGCGTAGTGGTTAAAGCGACCATCTCACCACGTCACACTGTGCCGAGTGTTGTAGGTTCATTTCTACACGAGACAACACTCTGTATGGTCGTCAAACACCGCTTCACACTGTACTTGGCTTATCGTTTATAACAGATTGACAAAGTTAAGCAACGCTTGCATAGGTCGCCACCTGGATGGGTGACCGCATGTGGCATTTACATTTGACAGTTACCGTGCCTCGGAGGGCACGGAAAGCTGTTGGTCCCGGTTCTTGTCTCAGTATAAGAATCGTTAGGCCATGTCGGAGGCCTTCGGGCGGTCTGCAAACGCCGACACCAGAGTTGGCCACACACACACACACATATATACGATAAACAAACAAACAACACTGTGCTGAGTGTAATGGGTTCAATCCCCATACGAAACACTGTGTGTAACCCACAAATGGTGGTTTAGATGTACTTGAATGTCTGTTGGTTGTATGTTTGTAAAGTCCCCCGCGACACATTATTTATAGCTAGTGCATGGAAGGTGACTTAAAAATTGTACAGTAACAATTCGAAATTGTACAGTAACAACTCGTCATAATTAGTTTTGGATAAGTCTATGAATAAAAGTAAAGGAGATGAATATGCTGCACTGGATGTGTGGTGTCACGCGGAAGGACCGCATTAGGAACTCCCGCATCCGGGGTAGCCTTCATGTCCGTGACATTGCTGACAAATTGCAGGAGAGTCGTCTACGCTGGTATGGCCACGTCTTACGTCAACCGGCATCTTACGTGGGTAACAAATGTCTTGCCATGCTACCTCCGCCGGGTCCCGGTAAACGGGGAAGGCCAAAGAAATGCTGGCTTGACGTCGTAAGGGATGATATGCGTGCCAATCGACTTACCACCAGGGATGCTGAAGACCGTGCGAAGTGGAGGAGACATAGCCGGAAAGCGGACCCCGGGCTCCAAAGCGTGGGTTTTGGAGCTCAACCTTGACAACACTAAGATGATGATGATGATGATGATGAATAAAAGTAAAGCATCAATAGCTTTAACCTTATTCACAAGTAGGCTCATTAAAACTTTTATGCTTCAGGATTTTGAAGACCTGGTAGAAATATTTACTACTCCAACCAAGATCTTCGATGAGGATGAAGTGCCTGCGATTAATGGTAACGAAATTGAACAGAGTCCTAAGAAACCGACGGTGAGACAGCGTCCATTCCTGATGAGAAGACATGACTGCTGCCAGCGTCGATAGTCTCCGCACCGTAGGATAACTCGCTAAGTAATTGTGACTTGAGTAAAGGTATGTGTGTACTTACGTGTGTTGTATAGTAAGTTGTTTGTGTCGATCGGAAGGGTCCAGTATGCCCTGTCCATGATTGAAGTCTATCGGAAGGGTCCAGTTTGCCCTAACCATGATTGGAGTCTGTTGAAAGGGGTCTAGTACGCCCGGTCCGCACTCATTTGTTGAAAGGGCCTTGTCAGCTGAGCCTGATAAGCCTGTGTAGCATTTTGGTATTTTGTCAGTAGGACCTGGTACCCCAAGAGGGTGCTACGGTCTATACTATGCCTGTACCATGGTTGGTATACTAAGCAGTAGCGATGTATTTCATTCTGGTCATGGTTGGTATACTACGCAGTAGCGATGTAGTTCATTCTGGTCAGGAAAAGCCGAGCGAATGTTAATGTGCATCTTTTCTAATTGAACAGGTCTGGAGAAATAATGCTGCGTCCTGTAGATGCTGGACACCATGCGCACGAGGTCGTGCGATTCGTCAGAATGGCCGTGTAGGCTAACCTCATCGGTGGTTAACAATGAGGTTTGCTACAATGTTACAGGCCGCCAAGAAGAACGACATTCCAATAGCGAACACCGGGCTCTGGCGAGGTGAGCACTGTTCGAATCGCAGTCAACGAGGAATTAGCTGAACAGGCGCTCGTGGCCACGTGATCGATGGACGCAAATTTTTGATAGAAATTGTAATTGTTGCGATACCTAATCAATTATACTGTGAATATAGAATAATAACTGAAGTGATGTACAAATGCTGTTTTACTTACCATCTCCTCGCCCGCAAATCTACGCCCGCTCATAATTTGAAGAAACAAACGATAGTAGAAGGATAAAATGGAAAGAATGCAGTAGAAATCCCTTAACTCACAGTCGAAAGACTTTATATATATTAATTTTATAATTATTGTAAGTAGTTATTCATATATAATAAATGTATTTGTACTTATTTATACTTAATACATGTATACATATATGTATATATTTAAATATATATCTATAGTTAAAGTAGTAATTATGTAATAAAGTAATTATTGTGTAAATAATTAACCCCTGATTTACCCTGTGACTTCATACATACACAATTTACCCGGTGGAGTCCCCAGGACTCTCGGATTTGTAATCGTATATTTAACATGGAATAAAAACTTTAAAGAGAGGCAATTCTAAAAAGTTTTGTATATTATTTATTAAGTTTTACAATAAGGTAGGGTTTCACTTAAAATTATGTAATCACAGTCTTTCATTGAGGAACTTCTAAGATATGGCAATTTTTATCACAAAATTACGAGACTTAACTTTAAGCTATAAAATATTTTTAATGGAACAATAACATAATCAATTTATGAATAAAAACAAAAAACAGTACATGGTTAGACCAAAAATAAAAACGTGCAAGACGTTATAGTCACGATTGGTGACATAGTCATTGCCTCATTTTTTTGTACAGCTAAGGCACACAGGCTAAACACAAATAAGGAAAATATAGGCAGTCTTTCGCTGAACAATCTAAAGCTGAGTTGTGGTCTGAAAGCTGACAATCATCCTTGGATTCAGACACTACCTCATCAGGTCATCAGGTTCTAGTCTTCTGGGCTGATTCAGCACTATATTTTGTTGATCCTCATCACCAGCGTCAGCTTCCTTCAACTGTTCGAGCCATTTGTCCACCACAGACTCAGCACCTTCATCAAGGACATTTATGGTACTATTAGATGCCATTATATCAACTAAAAACAGAAAAACATGCACAATAACAGTACTGTAAATATAGCAAAACTATAACATTAATACCCCGGTAGATTCCCCCGGACTCCACTAGCCTGTTTACTTACCGATCAGCACCGCGCACATCGACTGCCGCTCTACCCCGCGTCTGGCACGTCACTGGGTGAAGGTACTAGAACGCACAACTTGTCCTACCTAACCTGTCCAACGTGGGACCTACCGGGTAAGTTAAGGGTTAAAATATAATAATAATGCACCTACCATCAATTATCTCTGCACCACCCTAGGTTGACTGGTAGAGAATGCCTAAGGCATTAAGTCCAGCTATTGTACCACATTGTTTGTGTTGTGCAAAAAGTTAAATAAATAACATACATACATACATAACGTCACGCCATTTATCCCCGAAGGGGTAGACAGAGGTGTATTTCTACACCCACTTTTCGCCAGATATACTTTAGTCCCACGTAATAAGGGGCGAGCCTATTGCCGTACCGGGCACATTTCCAGACTCCGTGCAGCTACTGAGAAGTTCGTGACAGAAAAACCCAATATGTTTCTGTCACGAACTTCTCAGTAGCTCCAATAACACTGCCCGACCCAGGAATCGAACCCGGGACCTCCCGATCCCACGCGCACATTTATGCCGCGAGACCAACGAGGCAGTCGTATAGGGTTTGATGTCGAGTTTTCCGTCTCTACGCAAAGATGGTATTTGCATCGTGTTATCCCTTAGTCGCCTCTTACGACACCCACGGGAAGATAGGGGGTGGTGGCGCTTGTATTCTATGCCGTCAACCACACGGCAACTATTAAATAAATAAATAAATAAGAATAGCTAATATTCACCCAAATCCGATTAGACTAGAAAGCGGACCCCAGATTGAAACTGGGATAACGCTAGGAGGATGATGAGCTTGGCATATTCCACTACTTGATATAAATTACTCCTAATGCACGCCAGTGAACGGAATTCGGCTTTCAATAATGGTTTAAATAATTTCAAAATTCTTTTCCCAATGCCGTCCTTAGAACAATCAAAATGTTGGACAGAGAGAAAGAGACAGCCAAAAGTTTGCCTATTATATTCTCATGCCATACTCCAAGATATCTAAAAAACTGGTAAATATAGAAGGAAAACAGTAGTACAGAATTTTTCTATTTTGGGTGAACATATTTCTGTGTAAAACTAAAACATAATAATAATTATACAGAAACTGTGTGCTGCTCATACATAAGCCTTTCGACATAATTAGGTATAACAACTCTTTGATATTTAATTGAACAAGCAAAACTTGTTAACGTCGAGTTCATAAGTTTAATATCAAAGGCACTATTCGTACTGTGTAATTCGTTTTATAAATATTCGTATATTCCTTTCAGCTATAGCATTATCTGGTTTATTGGTAATCAATAAAATATATCAACCTTTTCACCGCAATATTAGTGCCGATCGTCATTTTACCCATTTCAAATTCATGGACACTTAAAATTGCCTCTACCACCTAAAAAATTCAAAAACAAAATTTTTCCCATTTTGTTTTTCATGTCTGTTGTAAAATTATGACAGTGAGAAATTTTCCGAGGTAAAATTTGTTCACATTTCCGTTGGAGGAGTAATATCAATATCAAAGTAGAATATGGGTTGTCAACCTGTCAACCTAAAGCCTTTATGGTACAGAAGTTAATATGCACAAGTACAATCATCTTGAAGTAGAGTATGTCGTCATGTTGTCAAAATGTGGTAACATCAGTTATGCTTGGGAGCGCAACAGGTTGTATGTCAAATTAAAATGAGTGTTGCTTATTGTTTGAGTTCGTAGTATTTTTACTTCAAATGTTTAAATAACATTGGGAATATTTAAAACAAATTTATTCCAAACAGTTTTTCACTTATTGTGGGTCGGAAGGAAGCCCAAGTTTTAAGTCATCAAAATAACTGTTTCGTTTTCTATTATGCTTTTCTTAGTAAGAGTGTTTTAAAAAACCTAGAGGGATGTACATGTGCAGAATTGGTCATCCTTAAACTAAGATGATGATTTTTGTTACACTTAGGTATAGTTATGAATTTTTAAATTTTAAAATATTATTATTATTAAATTATATTATGTTTGCCTCCTTCATCATCATCATCATCATTAGCCACTACTGGATACCTAAGCCTCTACAAAAGCTCGCCACTGAGCCCAGGTTTCGGTTTTTCGTGTCCAGACTCTGCCAGCAACGATTGCCTCCCTACGTTTTACAAAATATGGCTAACCTTTATCACGTCACACATTTCAATATAAGTAATGAAGGTGAATCAGTATACTCTTTTTCTTGATTGTCAATAAAGGCCATTACAATCGGCGCGGAAACGTAGAGACTATAGATGTTCAACTTACTTTGTTAACATAGTGAGGTGATTATTGTGCTCTGGATCGACTTCAAGCACTAAGCTTAAAATGTAGAAACTATTGAAATCTGAAGTATTGAACTGCCAGATACGCTTTGATACTCCAAAAGCAATACTCCAAACCGTTTGGCAGCTACCAAATAAATACACCCTAGTTATTTCAGCTTCAATATAAGCGGTTTAAATGGATCATGTCAAAGACAGATATTATTCCTAGTATCGTTCAAAGAGTTCAATTCCTTGAAATTTGTTCCGTTCTTGAGTTAATGCTAAATTAAAATAAAATGTTGTGATATTATATATGGCTTTACATGGTATCATAATTATTATTTAAAAGAAAATAACTGAATTCCTATATTCCAAAGAATGTTCGATTTATTTTGCTTGTAGAATAGAATCCATTTGATTACTAAGTGGACCATTCAACGCTCCACAGATATGAAAAAGTCTTAAACGGAAAATATATATCTGTAAAAAATGATCAACAGTCATTATCATTGGGCTTGTCAGACACACGCAAGCCTTATCAGAACACCTTCCACGTTCAGAGAAAATTACTTTCTACCCTTACACGTATGCAACGTTACAAAGCAACGGTCTTTATGCATTAACCTCCCCAATTACATTCATTTGGGCAACTTATGTCACGTGAATGTATCGATAGGTGGCGCCACAATCACTAATGTTCAAGTTCAGAGCATTTGAAGACGCAGAATTTTATCTAAAACGTTTGGAACATTCTCGACTGGCATTATATTTTATGCTGCTTTATCTACCCAGCCTTCGCGATGTGCCATTTGGCCTAATGTCTCCGGGATATTTACTTCTTTGATACGTTTCTTTACCTCACGATAAGTTAGCGGGACGATACTGGATAGATTTTAAGTGTAAAGTTCTAAGTCATTGAATGTTGTGCCTATTTGCCTAGTTTGGTAAACGGCATCAGTATGTGACATGTGATGAAAATTGCGGAGGTATTTCTTTTGTGTCAAAAAAAACATTTTTATTAAAATATTTTACATGGAGAGCCAATAACGGCTTGTAACGGTCGTAATCGCGGTTGAAACGTTAAAGAATAACAGAGGTATTTATACCTTTTAATAAGTCCAATATCGTGAGTAAGACCCGCTAAATAATATTGTACAATGTATACAAATCGTGAAAGTTTAAAATCCATTGCTAGCTAGACAGGCCAGAATCATATTAACAAACGAGACACCGACCACATATCGTATAGTCTAAAGTGCCCACACGTTATCTTGGAGCGTAGGTACGAGTAACACGGCTGTCGCCGACCTCGTCTGTTGCGCACAATTTATGTTGCACCGCGCGGGAAATTCTATTTCCTGATTGATATTGTTCTATTGGAAATTATAATCAATATGAACTGGGAGTGTATTGATCGTACCTTGTTGCTGAAGTTTGTTCACCGTTGTTTAAAGGTTTAAAGGTTTTGATTCATGCCACAGAGGCAAGCAGAGGCATCAACCTTTGGAAGCTTTAGGAATGCACGCTTATTTAGCAGCTGTTGTTGACTTTCATTATTTTAAAATATGTGTGATCTTTTAAATCTTGTTAGTTCATAAAATTTACCTATACATGATTAAAAAACCAATTTACATAAAATGACATAGATTGATTTAGATTATCCTTTGTGAGGTGCCGATTGTGACGTCAATCCTTGACGCATCACTCGGCCCGGTCGACCCCGCCGCCCGCGCCCTGCAACGGACAATAATTACGGCCGCGCGGCGATGGGGGGCTTTTTCTGGCGGCTGCAGACAACGATCTAAGTACTTCTCAGCATCACTGACCTACGCTGGAAGCGGACCCTCAACAAACTCCTTACCACCGCCGAATCACGTGACCCTGATTCTCTCTCTTTGAATAGCATTTATTAATATTTTTTAAGTAAATTCATTTGCTAAAGGATGTGTTAGATTCTTTGATGAATTAAATCGATTTTTAATTGTAACATTAAACCACGTTTCTCATTTTACCACACCCAAGGTAGTCCAACGTTACAGTGGACACCTAAGTAGGGACTACGTTACACGATATTTCTAATTATTTGAATAAAGTACATAGGTACTTCTATTGTAAGGAGTGAAAACGAAGGCAATACGCTGACCAATTAAAAGTTGACAGTTAAAATCATGTTTACTAAACTTTGTTTAAGATAACAATTCGAATTGACTGCACTAAAACATCGATAGGCGTCTGAGCAGTTCCCCCCCGTGGGATCTCCACCTTGTCGTGGTGGGTGGGCCTAGTAACCGTGGATTGGTGACCCGCGGTGAAGCTAAGAGGGATCCAGGAGGGGACGCTCCGCGTGGGCTTGACGGAGGCCTGCGCAGGATGCGTCCAAAGGGGCGGGTGTGAGGGACAGTTCTTCTGTCCCTCGCAGTCGGGTGCGGTCGCGGGAGGAGAGGCGTGTCGGTGTTGCGTTGCCGCGCGCCCTATCTCCCGCGACCAAATGGGGGCGCACCATCGTTGCGTCGCGGTGGGGCCGCAGAGGAAGAGGAGATGCGGTGTTGCGTTGCCGTCCTCCCTATCCTCTGCGGCCGCTGAGTGTTTTGGCGGCGGAGCCCAACACCTTCATCCGCCGCCACGGGGGTTTCGTTCGGGGCCCGCCTGACCATCTGGCGGGCCAATACCCGTCGGGGGGTAGCGAGGAATGCTTATGTGAAACCCTACCCTCTGACACATGGGTACATGAGGAGCACGGGTTGGTTTTTAGTCAGTAAGAGTCTGACAGTCCCCTTCGTCCTTCCCCCCCAAGGCGAAGGGACTCCATGAGGATTTTCCAACCCGAAACCAAAAAAAAAAAAAAAAAAAAAAAAAAAAAAGGCGTCTGAGCAGTTAGTTTGTGTTATTCGTATTTTTTTATGTATGCCTGGGAACGTTGATGTTATTTGCGTATATTCTTGGAATTTATGTAAAGTCTCCCTCGACAAAAGATTTATTCCTATTTCGGTAGGTGTATTTTTAAGAAGAAATATTATTTTTTACACACGAGTGCACCGCTATCTGGAATGTATTCTAAAGTCTGCACGCGACAGTAAAGCACATTTTCCGAGAATGTACTCAGCTGAACATAGAGTGTCTTCATGAAAATTCCAACTAAAGAACTAAAACTTGTCTGATACGGAGAAAATCAACAGATTTCAAAGCAGTAGGTTACTTTTTACCCGACTACGGCGGAGCCAAAAGGAAGGGTTATGTTTTTGGCAGTCTATGTATATATGTTTGTATGTTCCACCGTAGCGCCTAAATTACTGAACCAATTTTAATAAATGGGGTGTCAAAAGATTCATAATAATGGCCCGGGTGACATAGGCTATATAAATTTTTACGTAGTCGGGTTATAGTTTTGAAACTTATACAAAATTATTAAACAATAAGTATTAAGTAATATACTTTCGCAATTTGTACTGTTTTGGTATGGATTACCGTAGCTAGTTATTCTCTGAACATTTCTCGTGAAATCCATGCAGAAACATTGAAGCAATAAGAGATTATTTGAAAATAATGACGCATTTGAGACTCCTTACATGAATATCAAAAATCTCTTTACAGCTCAAAGGGCATCCGCAGACTAGCTTCTTTTAGCATCGGCGACCGGCGATTTTGCAACTGTATCGATGCTGCATCGCGTTTTAGCGACTCTCTGCGTTCGGACGCGGCGACCGTAGTGCTGTAGTGTGTTGTTCGTAATCGGCCGAGTCGACTTTCGATAAATTGATTTATTTTTTCATCGTTGTAATACAATAATTGTACAATATCAGTAATCTAGGTTTCTATCAAAAAACACTTATATACCAGTATAATTAAATGATGTTCGTTACAATGATAATAAATTATGTTCTATTATTAATAGACTTATACTATCGAAAACTGGCAAGTTATACTCCACATTTTATGCTCTAAACAATAGATTGCATGGACAGTACTGCACTCATTTCTTCGTATTAATATTAACGTTTGAATTGATAGATGATGCTCTCTGAAAGTAATACGAGAACTGGTTTTTAGATGTAGGTAAAAAATACTGACTTAAGCTTGCTTAATATTTTCATCGGTATAAAGAAAATAGTAGGTAGTGTAGCTTTATCATAACCTATGATAAGGGTCGCCTCGTCAAAATCTAGTACATCACTCTAGGTAGTGTACTGCCTTAATAAAAACTTAAATATTTAATATAAGCGCTGTCATAATTTTATCGACATTAATTATTCTGTTTAAGGCAGTCACTAGTCAAACCCTATAATAACATCCTTATTTTCGGTTACAGAATAATAAATAAAACTTTGGGGTAAAATTACCCCAAACGGCAATTAAAAGTTGTAGTGTAGTGTGTGTAACGTGTAACGTGTGTAACGTGTGTAGTGTAACTGACACCCTGGGGTAATTTTCTCACATAGCTAAGCAGACTAGATGGAAGTTTTTTTTAGACCACGTGACTGACAACTTTAGGAGATGAATCGTAATAATCGTAATCATCTTAAGAAAAAATACAAGTTGTGCTCCTGGGGTGAAGAATTTTATTACCCCACAGTGCTATTTAAGGGTTAACAAATAAGTGACAACCTATGGTAAGGAGTCGTCCTTTAATCACGTGAGTCTTGATAGGTGGAGAGACAAATAAGTGTAGACAGATATCAAGTGTCCTTGTTTTTCTTGAACCAGAGATTTTTATCCTATACGCATTATAAAACAACGATCGTTCGTTCGATTGGCAGGGATTCAGAAAAGTCCTGTATTAAGATCTTTCGTTGCCTTTGGATGCTCTAGGATGCTTTAATCAACCCACTTCAAAAAGGAGGTTGTCCTCAGTTTGGTCTGGATATTTTGATTTTATGTAGGTGCACCGGTCTCTGAATTTTCTGATCCATTTCTGGAAATCTTTATGGTTGATATGCTTATATTTTGCAAGATTATTATATTTTGCAAGATTGAATTACAATTATTGCAAGTTAAGACATAAATGAGCCAGTATACTTCTAAAATAGCGTTCTTAAAGGTAATCATGCATGATATGTACATTAATATTTTTTACAATGCCAAAATAGAGAAAATATCAAAGAAGTCTGCAAGTAGCGTCCATGGATGAAAAGATTTGCATTTTAGAAACATCTTATGAGACGAGTGGATGATTATGTATTTAGGTAAACAAGTGATAAATAGGAGGGTAGAGAGGAAAAGGCAGGGGGCGACCAAATAAAAGATGGAATAACGGTGTGAGAAGATATTTAAGAAAAGGGGGAAGTGATCGGATGACTGGTGACAGAGAAGTATGGAAGAGAATGTATGTCCATACAGCGCCAACCCAAACAAATTGAAGTCAGGTAAGAGATGAAGAAAATAATGAGTATTATATTTTTTTTATTTTAGCTTAAATTTTGACACCAGTAGCTCGCAATGTTTGTTTTGGACAAAAAAAAATTATTTACTTTGTATAAAAAAAACTTTTGATAAAGAATGAGGAGAGGTGGTTAAGCCTCCAAGCCTACCCAGGTATCATCATCACTGAGTAAGTTTAAAATTGGAAAGACATAAAATCACGTTATTAATGGACGATCCCTACGTTATTATTTTAAGTGACAAGTCGCCGCGAACGGCATCTTCCAGTGTGCGGTGTAAGAATTCGGATGCTGCATCTGGATGCTAAAAAGCGACTGAATCGCTGGTCGCCGATGCTAAAAGAAGCTAGTCTGCGGAGGCTCAGAGAAGCATAGCAGTTACGATGAACGTTCTGATTCCATTCGCAATCCGATAACTGTCGACCAATATGCATATAGGGCATTAAAATTCCGTTAAAAAACATCAATAAATATAAAAACCAAACTTTGCCGAGAGGATTTTTTATTTATTTATAGATTTACGCCTGTATCCCCGAAGGGGTAGGCAGAGGTGTAATATTACACCCACATTTCGCCAGGAACTTTTTAGGTCCCACGTAATAGAGGGCGAGCCTATTGTCGTACCGGGCACATTACCAGACTCCGTACTGCTACTGAGAATTTCCTAACGGACCGAAACCCAATAACACTTTGCCCGACCCAGGAATCGAACCCGAGACCTCCCAATCCCACGCGCACATTCATGACGCGAGACCAATGAGTCAGTCTGTTGACCAACGAGACTGTCTCAGTCAGCTGAGATGAATTTAAATGCTTTAGTAATTTGCGTTTGGATCACGTTTTGGCAACAACGTGTTAATCTTTTTAAAGGAAATGAGAAAACTTCGGACTGCCGGATCATGTTTAAATGTGGTTAACGGTTTATGGAAAAATATGCTCCCTTTATTGTTATTTTCTTTTAAAGGAACCTTATCGCACCGTACAGAAAATTACTTAAGACCTTCTCACTTTCGTTTGGTTGCTTAAAATATTATATCTGGGATTAAGGGACATTGTGTCATTAAGGGTTGGATTAACAGCAGTATCTTTGTGGCTATTATTATTATATTATTATTATATTATTTTAGGTATGCTGTAATTTATGTTAGAAAAAGGTTGGCGAAGAGCATATTATGTGGAAAAGTTTTTGTGTGTTTTGTTGTCGATGATATAGTTGTTATTGTTTTTGGTACAGCCGTTAAAACGACGATAAAATTTCTTAGATGAAAAATTAATTGTGCTAATTTTCACCCTAAAGTTTACTTTACAAGCCAGACTATAGTACTTAGGGTACAATGGCCTAGTGAGATGACCAATTGATTGCTACGAACAGAAGGTCTGGCATTCGAATGTACAGCGTGCACTATTTGAGCATACATATATCCATAAAGGTCTTGAGATATAATAAGTTTTCCAATAAATACTTGGCAAGCGTTATGTACTTTATATTAACCCTTATCATAGCAGGAAGCGGCCGTGCCCAACAATGCCACAGTTTACGTATAGGTCTATCAATATTGTCATTCAAGGACAAACTATAAATTAAATTAATTAAATAATAAAAAATAATAATGTGGCATATAACAATCAGGCAACAAGCGATGAGGCATTTAAATAAATAACCTCTTACACAGCAATTTTGAAATAGCCTGCCACGTTCAATTAAATAAAATGGTGAATACGCTACTCATTATTGAGTAGTACTCGCGTTCATACATGAATAATTAAAAGAAATATTTAATAAAATATTTCTTTTGACCTTCCCTTTGACCACATGATGCCAAAAATGCGCACCTAAAAACTAGCTTATATGCGCGTATAAAATGCTAATCTCAAACCGCCCTTACAACTTCGAGCCATTACAATCTGCACAGTGTTCAGCGGCAAGACACACACACAGTCAACAAACACGCTACAGCTATGTCTTCACGGATATCGAAGTATGTATGGTATATGTACACATACCGATTGTTACCACAATGAGCGCATGCCGGGCACCCTAAGTGCTACGTGTAAGCACTTATTAAACGGAAATATATCACTGTCTCGGCCTTGGCTCAATTATCAGAGCTTGTACTCTACGATCCAATGATTATTGAGGCAGAACAGACAACTTCAGTGAATTTCCGTCGTAAAACAGCTGTTCTGATCAATTTCGATAGTAATGATTTTTTGGTGTATCTCCTCAGATTAGCGGGTAGGTGGTACTAACAGAACTTTCTGGATCGTTTTATTGGAGTGAAACACACGGCTACCCACTAATATATTTTATTTAGGTACACCACGCTGGAAGGAGCACGACAGCAGTACAATTGTATTATTATAATTTGATTGCGAATGTATACACGACACAGATAATTATATACTAATAGTCGTGGAGCCGAGTACATGCGATATAATTTCAATTGTAACCAATGACGACGGGTTATGTGTCTCGCGTCGGAAGTTCTCTTAAGACTGGTTTATAATCCTATGCGCACGGGCGGGCCGGGCGCCGTTCGGAATCGTTTGGTTGTACTCGGCTTCTCGGGACTCCGATACCGTATCTAATAACACAACCTGTGTGTTTGTCAGGTTGCGTGTTGACATAAAATTTATGCAAATATAGAATAAAATTATATAAAACTAACATATTATATATAATTAAAAATGTTGACGAAGTTAAATGATTATAAATTTTAATAAGTTAAATGATATAAGTATAATAAAAATCAGTTCCACTACAATTTTTTGAATACTGGTCAGTATTAAATATAATAAAAATTGGATTTCAATCAATCAATCAATCAATCAATCAATCATTTATTTTGCGAAAATGGGTACAGTGTTGGTATTATAAAAAAAGAAAATCTTATGTTTCTCCATAATCTACCGTTAAGGCATGCAAATTTATATAATAAAAAAAATGTCCATTAGAATTTAAAATAATCAATATAAATTAATGTCAAAATAATAAAATATAACTCAAAGATGTCAAAAAAATAATAATAAAATAATAATAATACTAAATAAATAAAATATGACAATTAATTAATTATAAATTTATCTTCCAAGTATTCCTTCACGCTGTAATAAACCTTTTCTAGTAATATATTTTTTTTATTTTTTTTTTGAAGTCTAATATGTTATCCTGACAAAAAGCTAAAGGCAGCGATAGCCTAGTGGAGATACCAACAAACTGCCATGCAGAGGGTATCAGGTTCGAATCCACGGCGTGCACCAATGACTTTTGGGAGTTATGTGCGTATTGAATTGTTAATTATCGCTTGTCCCGTGCCTCGGAGAGCACGTTAAGCCGTCGGTCCCGGTTGTCATGAAGATCTTTGACAGTCGTTATAGGGCGTCAGTACCTTCTAAATAAACTGACACTAGTCTAAACCATGGAATATCGCTATCCCTTCGGGTTGCGGAGGGCAGACAGGCAGTCGCTCCGTGGAAAAGCTAATATTCAGCCAAATTCGGTTAGACTAGTGAGCGGACCCCAGATTGAAACTGGGATAACGCTAAGAGGATGATGATGATGTTATCCTGACAAAGATTCTCTGGGAGTTTATTAAAAATTCTTGATGCCATACAAAAAATGCTTTTATTTAAATATGTAGTTTTATTTGGTATATTTTTTATTTTGTATTGATGGCGGCTGCCCTGGAACTTAGTAAAGAGATGCATATTCTTTATATTTTAGCAACTTCTAAAATATAAATACTTGGAAGAGTTAGTAAATTAAGTTTCTTAAATATTGGTTTGCAACTTTCGGTTCTTTTTAACCTATAAATTGCCCTAACACATTGCTTTTGTGCTCTGAAAACACACTCCCAGTCGGTGGAGTTTCCCCAGAAGATTATGCCATAACGCAGTATTGATTCCGCATGTGCATGATATGCTGTTACAACCGTCGGTGTATTGACCGTTTTAGAAAGCATGTACAAAGCGTAAGAACTTCTACTAAGTTTAGAGGTTATGTATTCAATATGTGATTTCCAATTAACATTGCAGTCTATATTCAAACCAAGAAATCTAGTAGTGTCGACTTCTTTTATTTTAGTACCTAAGAACTCTGTCTCGCAATCAATGTGAGGTCTATTTCTATTTCTAAATAGCATAAGACTTGCTTTTTCCAGATTAATTATTAAGTTATTGTTAGTTAACCAATTGACTATATTTGTAAGGGTTTCGTCTATGGTTCTTTTAATGATATCATGATTTTTGTTAGAGAATACCACAGTGCTATCGTCTGCGAAAAGAAACATTGGTGAGTTGATGATTTGGTATACGATTGAACATATTTGCACGCTGTTCCCTCCGGTAGTGTGCAGGGCAGGTTGCTCGAAGGGCTGCGCTTAGCGGCAGATCCTCGCAGGCCGTTGGCTCAGCTGGCAGGCGCCGGCGGTCTGAGTGCGATGAGCAGGGCAGGCCAGACTCTTCGGCAGAGGTGACGTCGAGGACGGTGCTTGTGTAGCGGTCTAGTTAGAGTAACCCGGAGCTTAAGGTAGACCTGGAACCTGAAGAAAAGCAGCATTAGGAGAGCCAAAACCAATAGAGTCAGGCAGGTGGCGTCAGCCGGCCTCAGCTAGCAGGTAGAGAGATGGGCAGTACGCTAACGCAGTAAATGTAGTAGCTTACCCGTAGCTGGGACCAGGATACACGTTGATACGACGTAGGGTCAGTAGGTACGCTTAGTTATAGTAGGTAGGTAGTAGAGTAGCGGTCCGGCTTCTCTGTCTGCGTTGGAGTCCGTTCATGACCATATTTGGTCAGGCTTCGCGAGCGCGGACGATGGCCTACTCTGATTGGCCGAGCGTATGGACAGTACTGTGACGTAGACGCGGTAGGTACCGGACATACGTCACAGTCACGTAACAAAACAAAGACAGCATTTTTATCAGTGGACGAGTTATCAAAGGGAAGACGCGCAATTATCAGATGTTACCAACAATTATCATTTCAAAACGAAATTAGCACATTAGAGAGTCAAAAGACAATAGACAGCAAGAGCAAGATTCTCAGCTTAAAACCCTTTTTAGATAAAAATCGATTGCTGAGGGTTGGTGGCCGTATTCAACAAGCAAACATTCCCGAGGACATGAAATACCCGCTAATCATCCCACACGATACTCATATAACGAACTTGCTCATCGACCAAGCTCACAGAGACACATTCCACGGTGGAGCACGCTTAACACATGCTCGACTGCGACAGCATTATTGGATTATAGGAGGCAACCGAGCCGTTAAAAAATGACTCCGCAGGTGTGTTATCTGCCGACGACATGATCCCGTAAAGCAAACACAGCAGTAGTGTAATATTGGGGATTCTGTATCATTTGTTCTCGCTTCGCTGCGAACCGCATGATACAGAATCCCCAATCGTTTTCACCGTATCGTATATACTTAACATTCACAAACAATAATATCAAGTTCGACTCGTTCGATCAACATTATTGATCTATACTTTATTACTTGACGAGTGTCATATTTATAAGTAGAACAATGCAGTGTGTATCAATTAGTTGATCAAGAATTTATTTGCATTTTATGCTTTGGTCTAGAGATTGCGAGTTCGCGACAGCCGTGCATGGTTTGATTTCCGATGGCAAGTTTTAGGTAGGTATTTGGTATTAGGGATCGAACCTACGACATTTAGTGCAGAAATTGATTCAACCACTGTACCAATAATACCACATTATCATTAAGTATGTATATAAATTAATAAATACCAGGATATCGAGATCTAGCCTCATACTTGCTCAATTTTCAAAGTAGGTATATATTATTATTTTATAATTAAGAATGGCTAAATAAAACAAAATCCAGACCGAAACAAATACTTATTTGTTCCGTGCGGGAATCGAACCCGCGACACTTGGCGCATTTACTAGCAGTACATTTACAAACTAATATTTACATTGTGATGCATAGAGCCGAGCTCTTATCCAATGCGCCAAACATGTCGTCGAAAATGTGACAAAATACTGAATCGCTTCATACGTTTTTCTCACTAGTTCGATTCCCACGTGGTTCAAATATTTATATAACCTAAAGATAGGTGTTCAGGATCTGTGATATTGTATGTTTGTAAACATATAACACAGGAGAAAGTTTGGGATATTAATCATTTTCAATGAAATAATATCATACACCATAACACAACATTACACCTGTAGATATACCTCCGAAGGGGTAGGCAGAAGTGATTGCTGCATCTGCGGCTAATGCCCATGTTCTTAGTTAATGATGCTACTGAAGGATTCCTGACGATGAATGGTGATAAACCCAATAGCGTTTTGCCTGACCTGGGAATCGAGCCAAGAACCCCACGCTCAACAGTCACAATTGTACCACTAGACCAGCAAGGTGGTCTAAAACTACTGCTAATAAGTAAATTATTCGTCCTGCAATTGCTAAGGCTGTCACTGTTGACCTTGTTGTTGAATCTGTTTTCACCACATGGATTGACCACTAACTGGTTTACTATTAACCCTTTTGGTGAATAATAACCCATCCTGATCTCATTACTATATACGAAGCACAGTTTAGTGCTTATATGATGCCAAAATACAAAGTTTATAGGCCGATAGTAGATAGCAGTATTAGTATTAGATCGATAAAGTACATACGATTTCCTTTTTAGAATTTCGTCTCAAGTATCCGCGCCATCTTGTCGCCACCTTCCAAAAAAGGAATTGCAGCCTGTGTGCATAGTGTCGAAGAATAAACAAATGATACTAGACTTTATTTTATGAGTGCATACAATTGAAATTAAAATATATTACGCGTTCAAATACTGATGCATCGTTTGCAATAAATAATATAAACGCTACCTTAAGTGAAAAACTATCCCGCTTCGATCACGACAACTTTTGTTTAATCTTTCACAAGTGCTTTGTTGAGTGAGTTGTGTTGTGCAAAGTTTCCAGGAGTAAGTATGTATGTATTTCATTAAATCAATTTTTAAATATTGTTATAAGAATTTTTTTCATAAAACGTTAACGTAAGTCAGGGCGTTGAATATAATTTATTGTTTTTATATCGATTTTGAAATCAGTTTACAGCATTTTTTCTGTTTTCATACCCATGAATCTGTTTAACCATGAATTATTGTTATGATTAGAGTTTTTTTTTTGGTGTTTTTTTTTCGTTTTAAATAGTTCGTTATGGCAATTATCATGGCTAGAAAGGAATTAAATACTGAGATGATGAGTGAACGAGATATATGGAAGAATACATTGACCTGACGTATATAGCGATAAATAAGTATAGGAGGATGATGATGATTTGGACATCGGGTTTTTAATGTACATATTTAATGTTGTAGATAGATTTGTTAACATATTTCCTTGTGTAACCTGTATTATAATAGTATATTTATAATTACTAAGTATGTTTTATTTTCTCGTTTAAGGTCGGCCAGAAATCCTTTCGATTCCGACACGGAGGTCATTTCGCAACCAGCCCGCGAAATCAAAAGCAAGAAGGAGAAGAAAAGAAAAATAAAGAGCACAACTAAATCTAGACCAGAAAAGTCTAAGAAAAAGGTCCCGGTCGCAGTCCAACGCGACTTGTCGGATGATTCAGAGTCCGAAATAGCAGCAGTTCCCGATCAAAAATCCCGTTCGATATTTTCTGATTCTGAGGTAAGTCATAAGCATAGCATTAAGTTTCGAACTAAAATGTTTTATCTCTACAACAATTGTCGTTGATATTCGTAAAAACAATCAGTCAGTTAGTAGTATCTCAAAATATCAATGACAAAATAGTAACGAGCTAGCAATAATAAATATTTTCAAACTATGTTTCAGGACGAACAAGAACAACCTGTCAGAACTGCCGCCTTGAGGAGCTACCTCTCGCGGCGTGTGGGCTCCGGGTTCACCCTGCAGCGTGATCCGACACGACGAGGGGAGTTTTACATTGAGTTGCGTGTATACAATAGCCGGGAAGCAGAGACACTTGCCGCGGACCGTTGGAAGCGAGCGCTTTTCACACTTCGATCAGCACATGATGATAACGATGAGGTGTGGAAAGCTCTCACTAAGTTTATAACTGCTGCCAAGGCAGAGTATGCAAATATAAAGCCGATACTTTATCCATCCAATATTTAAATTATACTATATATATATATATATATATATATATATATATATATATATATATATATATATATATATATTATAATTATATAACCATAATCATTTTATTTGACAATTTTTTGTTTGACAAAATCTTAATTTTTCAGTGAGTACTATTATAGCGTGAGTACATTTTATTAAGTGTAATTAAAGTAATTTAAAAATTTAATTCTACTATTTTGATGATTTTTGTTTGCATATTTAATCTTTATTTACATTACATTGCCTTTACAGCTCCATTCCAAATAATCTTTGGAATAAAATCTGTAAACTCTGAAATATAAAAACTGAAAACTCTGAAATATGAAAATTCTGAAATATAAAAACTGAAAACTCTGATATCTAAAAACTGAAAACTCTGAAATATAAAACTGAAATCCCAGAAATTTCAAAACTGTAAGCTCTGAAATTTTTAATCTTTATTTTCATTACATTACCTTTACAGCTCCATTCCAAAACAACTTTTGTGAATAAAAACTGTAAACTCTGAAATATAAAAACTGAAAACTCTGATATCTCAAAACTGAAAACTCTGAAATATAAAAACTGAAAACTCTGATATCTCAAAACTGAAAACTCTGAAATATAAAACTGAAAACTCCTAAATCTAAAAACTGAAATCTCTGAAATATAAAAACTGAAAACTCTGGAATATAAAAACTAAAAACGCTGGAATATAAAAACTGAAAACTCTGAAATCTAAAAACTGAAATCTCTGAAATATAAAAACTGAAAACTCTAGAATATAAAAACTGAAAACTCTGAAATATAAAAAACTGAAATCCCAGTAATTTAAAAACTGAAAGCTCCGAAATTTAAAAATTACAATTCAATATTTTTTAAATCATAGCAATCATTTAAAATAATTAAAGTATTTGAAAGTTATCATAACTTGTTGTCAATATTCAATAAATTAGATAAGCATGAAATTTTGTGATGATTGTCAGCTGTATGTCTCAAAATATTCTTCACATAAAAAAAGTAATTTACATAAAACCAATTGTTTACTTCATACCGAGTTCGAAAATGTTGAATTAATAGCTAGTGCTTTTAGAGGAAGAATAGCTAGTTACAAAATTAATCCTCAAAGTACTAAAATGATAACACCCGAATTATTTTTATCTAATGTGTTCAAGACTATTTACGATTTATTCCAACCATTACTTAATAAACATAAATCAATAAAAATTAATTTTGAGCTATTTATATTATATAGGCTACCGAAAAATGAAGAAATATCATTAAAATCTTTCAATACTAAATACTCTATACTGAATCAAAGTATGGACTTTATGAATTTATATAAAGAATGTGTAGAGAAGTTGATATGTAAATGCTCGGAGTTTGAATTATCAGAATCTGGTTGGACTATAGAGGAAGTTAGTCATTTAGAGATAAATGTTGCTAAATATAATCCTTTGAGAGCTGGAAATTTCATTTCATTACCGCCAAGAATTAAAAAAACAAAGGCATGTCTTAATATTTTGAATATGGACACTCACTGTTTTCTTTGGTGCATCATAGCACATATGTATCCAGTTAAGAATAATCCTAACAGAGTTTCATCTTATCCACATTATTCTAAGATTTTAAACACTGTTGGTATGTCTTTTCCGCCAACATTTGATGATATAAAATGGTTTGAAAAACATAATACCAATATCAGTGTCAATGTTTATGGTTTGGAAAAAAATGACACAGTTACTGGTCCCTTATACAAAACTATGCAGCGAAAACTTAATCATGTAAACTTATTATTTATTAGCAGAAAAGGTAGGAGTCATTTCTGCTTAATTAAAAACCTAGAAAAAATCGTACGTAGTCAACTCACAAAGCACAAATCTAAAATTCATTTATGCGAAGAATGTTTTTTGTATTTTGAATCACCGGAAAAATTAAATAATCATAATTGTGGTAGAATGCAGACAATTCTTCCGGAAGATAACAGTAAAATTACTTTTTCAAATTATCAAAGAACCCAAAGAGTACCAATTGTTATTTACGGAGATTTTGAAAGTTTATTACGGGAGTATTCAGATAAAAGTAAAAGTAAATTTACCGAAAATATTCAAATTCATGAAGCTACTTGTTTTGCTTATTACATATGCTGTGAGTCTAACCCTGAATTAAATAACTTAGTATCTTATCGCGGTCCAAATTGTTCAAAAAGATTTGTAGAGTCAATTATTAAGGATTCACAGAGATTGTATGAAATATTAATGATGCACAGAAAAATGTGTAAATACCATTGACGGAAGAAGAACTCAGGTCTTTCAAATCAGCCGAGGCATGTCATATTTGTAGAAAAAGATTTACAGACAATGATTGCATTGTTCGTGATCACGATCATTTCACTGGTAAATATCGAGGGCCTGCTCATAATAAATGTAATTTAAATAATGAAATATGTAAGTTTATTCCAGTTATATTTCATAATCTCTCTGGGTACGATTGTCACTTATTTATAAATGAACTGTCTGCCGTTAGTGGCCATATAAAGTTAATTCCAAAAAATAAAGAACGATATATTTCTTTTAGTAAATATGTTTCACTAGATTCAAAAACAGCATTTCAATTAAAATTTATTGATTCTTTTAATTTTTTGAGTTCCAGTTTAGATAACCTAGCAAAGACTCTAAAAGTTAGCGATTTTAATCATATGCGATCATTTTTTATTGATGAAGATTTACTGAGCTTATGTCTAAAAAAAGGTGTATATTGTTATGACTATATAGATTCTTGGGACAAATATGAAGAAACAAAGTTACTAGACCGTTTTTATTTCTACAGTAAACTTACTTCAGAAATTGTTTCAGAAGATGATTATAACCATGCTTTAAATGTGTGGAAGAAATTTGGTATCAATAATTTAGGTGAATACACTGATTTATATTTGAAATGTGATGTCCTGTTATTATGCGATGTTTTTGAAAAATTTAGATCAATGAGTTTAAATCACTATGGACTTGATCCTTGTCATTATGTTTCATCACCATCTTTGAGTTGGGATGCTATGTTATTAGTAACTGAAGTTGAATTAGATTTACTATCAGATATAGAAATGTATCAAATGCTAGAAAATGGTATCAGAGGAGGTTTAGCTCAGTGCTCCCTAAGATATGCGAAGGCCAATAATAAATACCTGCCCAATTATAATGAACAAGCTCCTAGTACATATTTGGCTTATTTAGATTGTGTCAATTTATATGGTTATGCTATGATGCAGCGATTGCCAATCGGAAATTTTAGATTTTTAACAAATAATGAAATAATTAAGTTAAATGTAAATTCTGTTTCACCTGACAGTGATGAAGGTTACATACTTGAAGTAGATCTTCACTATCCTTCTGATATACACGATGATCATTCTGATTTGCCATTTGCAGCAGAGAAAATAATTCCTCCGGTCCCAAGCACTAGTAAAAGTACTAAATTAGTAGCCAATCTTAATGACAAATATAAGTATGTTATACATTATGTTCACTTGCAAGAATGTTTAAAAAATGGTATTGTACTGTTGAAAATCCATAGAATCTTGGCATTTAGTCAAAAAAATATTTTGGCACCATATATATCTTTAAATACTTCATTCAGACAAAAAGCTACATCAGACTTTGAAAGGGATTTTTAAAAAAAACAGAATAATTCAATATTTGGGAAAACTATTGAAAATAAAAGAAAGCAAGTTGATGTTAAGTTAGTTAATGTATGGAGGGATAAATTTAATAAAACCAATAAGATCTGCGGTGCTGAAAAATACATCGGTGCCCCCAATATCAAAAATCTAGCTATTATTTCTGAAAATCTTATAACTATTCAATTACAGCCTGCGAAAGTTGTTTTGGATCGACCAATATATATGGGCTTTACTATATTAGAACTAGCAAAGAGTCATTTATATAATTTTCATTATTCAGTTATGAAAAAAATATATTTTGATAACATTACACTATGTTACACTGATACCGATAGTCTGTTATATTTAATACACACTCAAGATTTTTATGAAGATATGAAAAATAATATTGAGTATTTCGATACAAGTAATTTTAAGATTAATAATATTTACGGCATTCCGCATTCAAATAAACAAATACCAGGATTTTTTAAAGACGAGATGGGTGGAGATGTTATTTCAGAGTTTATTGGTTTAAGAGCTAAATTGTATTGTATTGATACTTTAAGTTCCATAGTTATGAAAGCTAAAGGTGTAAAGAAATCTGTCTCTAAAGAATTGACCAAAGAGAAATATAAAAAGGTTCTAAATTGTAACATTAATTTTAGATATCCCATGTTTGTCATAAGATCCAAAAATCATAAAATCTATACCCAAAGAATCAACAAAATAGTACTCGATGGAAATGATGATAAGCGTCAAATAAAAAAAAATAATGTTGCTACTTTGCCTTGGGGGCATTACAGTACTATATTTTAATCTTTTATGTAATATTTTAAAGTGTAAGAATTTAAGTATTTACCTAAATTGTATATGTTTTCATAGTAGTTTTATTGTACCTATATTTTATAAAACTATGAATATGTTTTTGATTTTATAAAACTATGTATTTTGTAATGAAATAAAACCTTGTATTTCAAATTAAATGTGTTTTAGTGTGTTTTTATACAATGATACCTACCCGTAAGATGAAAAGCATAACATATTTTATAATAATTCATCATCATCATCCTCCTAGCGTTATCCCGGTTGCATCCTGGAGCCCGGGGTCCGCTTTCTAGTCTAACCAGATTTGACTGAATATTAGCTTTTCCACAGAGCGACTGCCGTCTGACCGCCGCAACCCGAAGGGATAGCCATATTCTATGGTTTAGACTAGATACATGAGGGCACTGATGCCTCTAACGACTGTCAAAGATCTTCTGATGACAGCCGGGACCGACCGCTTAACGTGCTCTCCGAGGCACGGAGGGGTGTGACTTTTTGTGGCTGGTCACCCATCTATAAACCAGACGGTGACGAACGCGCTTAACCTCGCGAATCGCTTGATTCGAGCGGTCGCCACTGTGCCACGGGCCCCTCATATTTTATAATAATTATTACATGGAAAATTGATAGTTAAAATTTAATATCCAGCAGTGGATTGAATACGTGCTGATGATGATGATAATGATAGTTAAAATAAAAAATCTGTATGTATAGATTTATAACTTTATTTATTTTTGTATAATAAATGTTCACAAAATAGGTACTTGCTCCTGCTATATATTTTATACTCTTTACAATACAAGTTATAGATGTCTTACTAAGTACTTGAACTATATTTTATTAAAATAAGATTACACTAATAAATTTAAATATAAATATGATGCATATTATACAAAGTATTAAAGTCTAATTAATACATTTTAATTTAATTAATATGATAAAATACAATACCTAATACATTAAAATAATAAAAAATTATCTTAAATTTTAATAATAATTAGTATAATTAAACATTAGATCTGCTTAACTTTTGCACTATTTTACTAACTAAATGATCAGTTTCGTTCATGATATCATCGTAATCACTTGTCACTATATACTGTACATTCACGCTCGCGTTATCAGTTTCAATGTTTTCTTACATGTCACGACCATCCAAATCACAGATCTGAATTTTTATCAAGTGACGGGCGTGCCCTTGCTCCTTACGCACGATAAAAGAAGCCTTTTTAAAAGATTTTTTATTTTTCTTTCTTAATTTTCGCTCTGCTGGTTTTTGCTGTCGATCAGCATATGCTTTAGCTGCTACTTCAATATCCCAGCTCTCTCTATCTTTAGCATAATAAAAAGGATTGGTAATTGGGTCTGGGTCATCTACCACATTCTGAAAGAAAACAAAGAATATTATTACTGAATGACAAGAACTATGTATAATATAACAGTTATGTTTTGAAAATAATCCTACAGGTACAAACCTCTAAATTCTGCGGGTTGACGATGTCTAAAACGGGGCTGTAGGATATTGAGTGTGACATGATTCTGAAACAAGTATATTATTATTAGTTTAATTTAATTTTATTAATATATAACTTTTATAAAAATTAAATACTTACCTTGAAAATACCTATAAAATCGTAAATAAAAGGACCTGCTTATGCAAAGGACAGCTACGAACTAACCGCTTATTTAATGATATGATCCAAGTTGCAAACACCATCTCCTATAACTTAGAAACAATAAACAATGCACAGGTTTCGACTTGTTCTTGTACTCCAGATATTGAGTACAAGAACAAGTCGAAACCTGTTCATTAGTGTGTAAGCGTTCAATATATAAAAATAATATAACTCTTTTTCTTATTACATAATTTGTCGACCGTATGGCTGAGTGGTTAGTGTATCTGACTCCCACACCGAAGGTCATGGCTTCGATTCCCGCACAAGTCAAATATTTGTGTGCATAAACATGGCTGTTTGTTTGACGAAAAAATATGCAGTATGTTTATCAGTTGTCTAGTATCCATAGTACAAGCTCTGCTTAGTTTGGGAATATTAAGTATTATATTACCTAACCTACTGTATATAAATATTTCGTTTGTCTTTTAGTTGTAGTAATCGACAAGATGAAGTTGATCAAGCAGCCCATTACTCTTAAGGTTAATAATATCGAATTTAATGAATCTTCTCACACGATCAGACATAGCATTTTATTGCCAAATACGATTCGATGTATAATATGTGGTCCTTCAAATTGTGGCAAGACGAATGCTATGATTAGTTTACTGTTACATGAAAATGGATTAAAATTTACAAATATTTATCTTTACTCCAAAACTTCTTTTCAACCAAAATATCGTTTCTTAAGCGAAGTATTAAAAAGAGTGCCGCAGATTAATTTCTATGAGTTTAGCAATGACAAAGAGGTTATATCTCCAAATGAAGCTTTAGCAAATTCTGTGTTTATTTTTGATGATGTTGCATGTGAAAATCAAATAAATATCCGCAATTATTTTTGCATGGGTAGACATAAACAAATTGATTGTTTCTATTTATCGCAAACCTATTCAAAAATTCCGAAGCAATTGTTACGCGACAATGCTAATTTTCTTATGATATTTAAACAAGATGATGTGAATCTAAAACATATTTATGAAGAGCATGTTAGTTCTGATCTACAATGGAAACAGTTCAAAAACATTTGTCAAACTATTTGGAGTAAACCTTACAAATTTTTTACTTATTAACAAAGAATCATCATTCAATAATAGACGGTATAGACAGAACTTTGATATATTTTATAAATTTGACTGATGGTTTATTAATTTATATATTTAAGTGATAATATTTAATTTTTCCTTGGTCAAACGCCGAGTGAAGTTACATATCTATAATTATTTCTATATGGCTAGACATAATTTTTTCTATTATGAAATCAATTGAAACTTATTTGTTAAACATTTTGATAAAATTTTTATACTTTTTAATGATTTACGCAGAATTTCCAATAAATAACGGAAGATACAGGCAGCATTTTGATACCTTTTGTTTTTTATTGTGACTGTAGTTACATATTTATAAACAAATTTAATAGAAAATACAGTTTAGTGCAATTCTGTCCTTACTTGAATTCGCTTGTCATTTAAGAAAAATGGAGAACAATATTAAGAAAGAATTAATAAAGTCTGTTGATTCTATAAAAAATAAAATAAAACAAATGAAAGATCAAGAACATGAAATCAACTTATCAATAGATAAAATGCTCAAACCTGTTTCGGAGCCCCTCAATAGCCTTGTGAAATCTAAAAAAAATGTTGAAGTCGATAAACATTTGAAAAATGAAACAACGTCCGAAAATTTTATGGAAATTGAGTCAGACGAAAATAGTTCAAGCTCATCAACTAAGTGTGTTAGTTTTCATGACGCTGTATTAAACTCAGCAAGTACTCCTAAAAATGAAAAAAAACATAACATAGAAACTTCTTTGGAAAATGAAGACATCTTTGGTATTTACGATGGAGTGAATGTGCCTTTTGGAATAAGAACTGAAAACAAAACTTTAATGATGGGCAACGAAGTAGTTTCATTTTCTAAAATTGACAGCTTAGACAATGATGATACAGTTTTAGTTAAAATTGGTAGTAATACTTATACTTTAACCCCGGGGCTTCAAGAACTTTTACTTCGAAAGAAACCCAATTTAAAGTTAATAACAAACATAGATAAACTTGTCTATAAAGATATACTAAATCATACTAATGCTCATAAGAGAGATTTTAATCCTAGGGGTCAGATAAGAGGTGATAAAGGAACTAAGTATCGTCAAATTATAAAGCCATTATTTTGTGAGGCTTCGATGGAAAAAAAACAAACTAAGCTTGGAGGTAGCTTGCCAAAACTTAAAAAATATAAGAAACACACTGATTTGGTGTATTGGGATGATCCCAATGAATTAGTTGATAGATTAAAATTATTAGTAGCTTCAAGAGATGCTGGTAACACAAATCATGATAATGAAATTTTATCAATAATTGAAGAATTAAAAGAAGCTAACATAATTAAAGAATAAATACTGATGACAAACAAGTTTTGACTTAGTATTACTAAACCGTTCAGAATGATATATGTTTGATTATTTTAACTCCATGATAGTATGTTCAGATACTGTATTGAAAAGGAGTTGACTGAAATTTCTAAGCATGAGTAAGGCTGATATTGTAAATGAAATTCATAAAAGTGCAAGGGTAAACTTTCCGCGAAGAACTGTTATTATGAAAGATATAGATGATCTTTGGCAGGCTGACCTAATTGATATGCAATCAATATCCAAAGAAAATAAAAGCTATAGATTTATTCTTACAGTTATTGACACATTTTCGAAATATGCTTGGGCATTTCCTCTGAAATCTAAGAATAAAGATGTTGTATGTGACACTTTCAAGAGTTTGTTGAATGATGGTCGCAGTCCTAAAAATCTACAAACTGATAACGGAACAGAATTTTATAATAATAAATTCCAAAAACTTATGAAATCTTATAATATTAACCATTATTCAACCTTCTCCACAAAAAAAGCTTCGATAGTTGAGAGGTTTATCAGAACTTTGAAATCAAAATTGTATAAAGAATTTAGTTTAAAAGGTAACTACAATTGGATAGATAACACCCTCAAAAATGTTATTTATAAATACAACCACACCTATCATCGAACAATTAACGAAATTCCTGTAAAGGTCAGTAGTGTAAATAAAAAACGCATATTACAAAGATATGAAAAAAATATGAAGAAAATCAGTAGGAAACGCAAATATAAAGTAGGTGACTATGTACGTATCAGTAAGTACAAAGGAACATTTGAAAAAGGCTATACACCTAATTGGTCAACAGAAATATTTAAAATTCGCAAAATACAAAACACATCTCCTATCACTTACCTGATTGAAGATACGATTCGAGGTCAACCTATTTTAGGAGCATTTTATGCTCAAGAACTTCAACAAACGAAACATCCTGACATATATTTAGTTGAAAAAGTTATTAAGCGTAAAGGTAACAGGGCTTTTGTAAAGTGGCTAGGTTTACCATCTACTGAAAATAGTTGGATTGATAAGTCGAATATTTTATGAGAACCAATAAACTTAATCTATCAAGTGACAAACTCATTGGTTTGTATGCCTATTTATTAAATATTTAATCCCAGATAAATCAGTCTTATTATGTGTATTGGAGAGAGTAGTCTTCTCAACTGGCTCATAAATCATTTGCCATTTGAATTACATTTACCAGGATACAATTACTGTGGACCTGGTACAAAATTATTTAAACGACTAAAACGTGGAGATAAAGGTGTAAATAAATTAGACGAATATTGTAAAGAACATGATATTGCATATCACAAGTCATCAAATTTGAAGGATCGACACAAGGCAGACTTAATTTTGTTAAAAATGGCAAGGAAGCGCGCCTTTGCCCCTGATTCAAATACAGGAGAAAAAATTGCTGCGCATTTAGTAAGCAATGCCATGTTAACGAAAATTAAAACAGGATCTGGGCTAAAAACACGTCATCAAAAGTCTTCGAGTAAGACAGCATCTGGAAAAGGTCTTAAAAAAAATTTAAAAATTTAATTACTGTTGCGGCAAAACGTATGAAAAAATTGAAACCAAAATGCAAGAAAGTGGCAATAGAATTAGCAATGGCTGCTGCCAGAGAATTAGCTGATGATTCATCCATTAAGGTTCCTCGAGTTATTCCTATACCAAAAACTGGTGGAGTATTACCTCTGATTCCTATTTTCGCGGGATTATCAGCTGCAGGAGCTTTAGCAGGTGGTGCAGCTGGTATTGCAAAGACTATAAATGAGTACAAGATGGTAAAAAAACTGTATGAGGAATCAAAGAGACACAATAAAAAAATGGAGGCTCTTTGCATTGGAAAAGGACTGCACCTTAAACCGCATAAAAATGGACTTGGAATCTTCGTATCAAAAGCAAAAAACTAAAATACCGGCTACCCAACCGCGCCTTAACTAACTTAGATATTTTGAAGTATGGACGAAGCATCCCATATTTTAGAGGTGTTTTTATGAGAGATGAGCTCCCTAAGTGTCCCTACAAAAGAGAATGTGGAGTTGTTAATTTAGATATATCTAAGAATTCAGGTTCTCATTGGGTAGCCTATGTAAAACATAATCAATATATTGAGTATTTTGACAGCTATGGAAATCTTAAGCCTCCCAAGGAAATTATAAATTACTTAGGCTGTAAAGTCCAATACAATTACGAAAATATACAAGGCAATCATCCTTTCAATTGTGGACATCTATGTTTAACATTTTTAAGGACCTTTTGGCGTAGATATGGAATAAAATAAACAGTAGGGCTCAAAACTGTTCAGTATGCAAGTATGTCTATAACGGTAACTATCTCTGGCAGCAAATCAGAATTAGAATCATATTTTCAACCACCTCTGAATTTATCTGGAAATTATGAGTGCGGTTTGCTGTATTGTTCAATTTTAAACTCAGCATCAAATGTGTATTCTAGTAATACTAAAATTCCACCTATTATCAGGATTGAATGCGATATAGTATACGGCTCTTACACCAACGGATTACCAACTCATATTATTCATGAATTTGTACCTAATACTACTGCAGGAGACCATTACATAGAAACGCCTCAAAGTGTTATTTACATACCCGTGAACAAAAATATAATTTCATCTATATCCATTAAGATTGTTGATCAGTTTAATCATCTCATTAACTTTATAGATCATATTCAATTACGTCTTCATTTAAGAAAATCAAAATGATATTATATAATATAAACCCTCCACTCAAAATAAAACACCTTATTTCTCCTAGAACCACTAAAGTGCATAGACGTAAGAAAAAAGTGAACAAATTAACTAAGGCAAATATAGACTTTCTTAAAGCTCTGGGTTTTCAAGTATGAATATGCTGCAGATTAATGATTTACCACACTTTGATACTTCTATCGAAAGTTATGAAATCCATTCTTATAATCCGTACAACAACTGCTTTAGAGAAAACGATGAAATTCGAATTCCCATACACCAACAAGACATATACGTGCTACCATCAGCCAGCGCAATTTATGTCGAAGGGCGAGTCAAGTTCTTTGGCAAAGATGAAAAACCGATTGAGAAAACTGGTACATTTAATAATAATTTTATTATGTACCTATTTCAAGACATCAGATACGAAATTAATGGTATTGAAATAGATCGTATAAAAAATTCGGGAATAACAACTACAATAAAGTCATATATCTCATTTAATGAAGCGGAAAGTAAAGTTGCTAACTTGTGGGGTTGGAACTTAGAGGGATTTCAAAATAAGGATCATTTCAGTGCTTTAATACCATTGAATATGATTTTAGGATTTGCGGAAGATTATAATAAAATTGTAATAAACTGTAAACATGAACTTATATTGAATAGAAGTAACTCTAACTTAAACAGCATTATGCTCACTGATGATATTGCAAACTTCCAAATAGATATAGAAAGAATACAATGGAGAGTACCACACATAAAAGTCTCAGATCGTGAACGGCTAACTTTGTTAAAACATTTAGAAAAAGATAAACCTATTCAAATGGCTTTTAGAAATTGGGATTTGTATGAGTACCCCTTACTGCCTAAAACTACAAAACATTCATGGTCAGTTAAAACTGCATCACAGCTAGAAAAACCTAGATATGTAATCTTTGGCTTACAAACTAATAGAAAAAATAATAAACTGAAAGATAGTTCACTGTTCGATCATTGCGAGGTAACAAACGTGACCTTGTTTTTAAATTCACAATATTATCCATATGAACCTTTAAGTTTAAAGTTTTCTGAGAACAAATACAGTATATTATACGACATGTACGCAAAATTTCGCCAGTCGTATCACAACTGTCCAGTCGATCCATTGCTCAATCTAAAGGAATTTAAAGAAAAGGCTCCCTTGTTTATCATAGACTTTCATAGACGTTCAAGGCAAAACGATAGTCTAAAGACAGGTCCAGTAGATGTTCGATTAGAAATTGAATGTTCAAAATCGATACCAGATAATACGGCTGCGTATTGCTTGATTATAAACGATCGAATTGTGGAATACAAACCACTGAGCAACATTGTGCGTAGGCTATCATGATTGCCATTGTTGACGTCCAAGGCTTTAAAACAGAAGCAAATGAATTTATACTAAAAGAAATAGCTATATGGTATAATAATAACCTTCAAGTGTTTTTAATTAAACCGCCATTTCCTTTTTACGATTTGACTTAATCAGAAAGACGACAGGTTTGCTGGATTGAACGAAACAGAAAAATATACTGGGGCGAAGGATTTATACCTTACTCAAATTATCAATATTTAATTTCAGATGTTTTAAAAGATAAATGTGTTTACGCTAAAGGTCTTGAAAAAGTGTTATGGTTGAAGGATATGTTAAATACTAATTATGTAATTAATTTAGAAGATAAATGTTGTCCTAACTTGTTAAGTTTATATGATCGCTATAAATGTTCTGAAGATTTGTACAATTGTATCTATCATGACTCAATATGTGCTTTAAAAAATGTTCTGTGTTTAAAAAAATGGTGCATTGATAATAAACTTTTTAAAGATTGATAATATACATTGTTTTATTTTACCTAATAGTTTCCTTGACTCACTAACATATCCATTTATTTTTAAATAGTTGACATGATTACATTGATATTACATGAAGTGAGGTTCATTAGGTACACACATTCATAATAAAACTCACTAAAAGCTACTATTGATCACTAAGAAAAGGAATTAAATTGCTAAACATAATGTTAATTATAACAGTATGGTATTACTGGGCACTCTCGGTGATGCAGAACACATTATATTAATCGATCGGATATTGAAGTAGCAGCTAAAGCATATAATGATCGACAGCAAAAACCAGAAGAGCGAAAATTGAAAAAAATAAAATTGATCGAGTCGAACTTGATATTATTGTTAGTGAATGTTAAGTATATACGATACGGTGAAAACGATTGGGGATTCTGTATCATGCAGTTCGAGCGAAGCGAGAACAAATGATACAGAATCCCCAATATTACACTACTCACAGCTTATAGGAGATCTACTGGCAGCACGCGTCAATTGCCCAAAAAGGCCAAGGCCATGAAAGGCTCTGCTGCAAAGTGGTTTTCTCAAAATTTTTCTTTCTCGTTTCGACACGTTAGAAATATATGCAGCAAGGTGAATGAATGTCTTGTTACATATGCAAGCCGTCTGTTCACTTCACTGATGTCACGGTGGAATAAATTAGACAAGGAAGAAATGGTAGTATCCTTAATACTTGCGCATATGGGACAAATCGAGCCAAGGTTACATCGCAACATTTTTTCTAAGGAAATAAATACCCGCTGTAAAATGCAACGTGAACTAATGGATTTTTTTTATTGCAAGCGAATTTACCAAGAAATAACAAAGACCGTTGCAAGCACTACGCAAGATAGTAAACGTCCTAGGTTTTATTTCAGCAAATTGTTTGCTTGTGGAAATCTTGGCTATAAATCTTTTGAATGTTTCAGTCGATCGAGTGACAAGCAGCAAACAACTCTGACCGCCCTGAGCGCCCCAACACGGCCGCTGCTACGCGGGTTCCTGTAATTTGCTACAAGTGCCAGGTCACGTGGCATCACGGTGCTCAACAAAAACATTGGCAGTAGGGAGCAGCAGTGCACAGCTGGCCCCCGCACCTGCCGTGAAACGAGTGGACACGTGTGCTATGAAACCTGTCACCGGAATAATTACGCAATTTGGTGAGCAGTTCTCATTTTGTTTTGATTCCGGTAGAGGCCATTGAAAATTAAACTGACAGAAAGAGATGGCGAGGTGGCCGTTTAAGGATGTAATCAGTAAGATTCCTCCGACACGGCCGTCCTGACCTAATACACGTCCTCGTGTGAAGTTGAAGTCCGCGCATCATTGCTCCGACACGGCCGTCCTGATATATCACACGTCCTCGTGTGATGTTGAAGGCCGCACATCACAGGTATCTGCAAAAAAGAAAGATAATGGTGTAGTTCGGCCTCTCCTGACCAAGGAGATCGTGTACATTTTATCTTCTGCGAAACAACTTCGTTAAGGATATAATCTGAATTCTAATTTACTCCACACTACGTACTAATTTACGTCTGTACAACAAACAAACAACAGCCTCCTCGCTGTTTATCAAATGGCCTCCACGCCTCTTTGATAATCTAAATGGCTTCCTCGCCCCTACTTTCTATACAACAAACAAACAACAGCCTCCTCGCTGTTTATCAAATGGCCTCCACGCCTCTTTGATAATCTAAATGGTCTCCTCGCCTCTACTTGTCTAAATGGCCTCCTCGCCACTCACTAGTCTACGTGGCCTCCTCGCCACTCACTAGTCTACATGGCCTCCTCGCCTCTCACTAGTCAACATGGCCTCCTCGCCTCTTACTAGTCTCCTCTATAGTCTACATTCTTACTGATTACATCCTTAAACGGCCACCTCGCCATCTGTTTCTGCCAGTTTAATTTTCAATGGCCTCTACCGGAATCAAAACAAAATGAGAACTGCTCACCAAATTGCGTAATTATTCCGGTGACAGGTTTCATAGCACACGTGTCCACTCGTTTCACGGCAGGTGCGGGGGCCAGCTGTGCACTGCTGCTCCCTACTGCCAATGTTTTTGTTGAGCACCGTGATGCCACGTGACCTGGCACTTGTAGCAAATTACAGGAACCCGCGTAGCAGCGGCCGTGTTGGGGCGCTCAGGGCGTTCAGAGTTGTTTGCTGCTTGTCACTCGATCGACTGAAACATTCAAAAGATTTATAGCCAAGATTTCCACAAGCAAAACAATTTGCTGAAATAAAACCTAGGACGTTTACTATCTTGCGTAGTGCTTGCAACGGTCTTTGTTATTTCTTGGTAAATTCGCTTGCAATAAAAAAATTCCATTAGTTCACGTTGCATTTTACAGCGGGTATTTATTTCCTTAGAAAAAATGTTGCGATGTAACCTTGGCTCGATTTTTCCCATATGCGCAAGTATTAAGGATACTACCATTTCTTCCTTGTCTAATTTATTCCACCGTGACATCAGTGAAGTGAACAGACGGCTTGCATATGTAACAAGACATTCATGTTCATTCACCTTGCTGCATATATTTCTAACGTGTCGAAACGAGAAAGAAAATTTTTGAGAAAACCACTTTGCAGCGGAGCCTTTCATGGCCTTACTAAGTATGAGAATCAATTTACTTCCCTGTAATCCTCGACCCGATAAGCAGATGTAAGCCGTCACCAGCCAAGCCCGGGCGTCAGTATCAGCATCTTCCGGATGAAATTTAAGCAGCGTGATTCTCTTATCGTCGGTGTTCGGTGGGTTTGTTAGCGCCTCCACGAGAAGCCTCATGCTGGTTTGTTGCGTTTCGAATAATGTTCGCCAACCATCATTTGCCATTGCCTGTTCGCCGCACACGTTTTGTGCCTGCACCGCGGCCACTTCTGATGTCGGAGAAGGATTGCTATCATCGCCATTAGCGGTTGCGGACTTAGTGGGCGCCATTGGGTACGATGCGAGCACAAAACAATCAGCTTGGTTTGAAAGTATTTTAATTATTGTTTAACAATACTAGTAACTTTAAATTGTTGGTGAATACAATATTATAATGATTACAATTAATAGATAAGACCGAGCAGCGGGTTCAGGGCAACTATCTTAATTTACTTTCTCTATACTAAATAATCCAACTCGATCTGCCGATTGCTCTCAAAAGACAATGCACAGAACACCATAATTATACCAATGTCACCATTAGCTGTCAGTTCTCCTTTTAAATTAGATGGCACCTCGACCCCGCTCGAGACTCGCGTCCTGCTCTGATTGGTCATTATCTGAACTAGTACATTCACAACTTTTTAAATAACTAAGATAAATAAGGTTTCAAGCTATAGAAATATTTCACAAATCAAATAAGGTTAAATTATAATTTTAAAGTGAATTATTTATAAAATCAACAATCATAGCTTCCTCTGACATATATTTATATATATATATATTTATATATATATATATATATTTATATATATATATATATATATATATATATATATATATATATATGTGTCGGAGAAGGATTGCTATCATCGCCATTAGCGGTTGCGGACTTAGTGGGCGCCATTGGGTACGATGCGAGCACAAAACAATCAGCTTGGTTTGAAAGTATGTAATTTGCTACAAGTGCCAGGTCACGTGGCATCACGGTGCTCAACAAAAACATTGGCAGTAGGGACCAGCAGTGCACAGCTGGCCCCCGCACCTGCCGTGAAACGAGTGGACACGTGTGCTATGAAACCGGTCACCGGAATAATTACGCAATTTGGTGAGCAGTTCTCATTTTGTTTTGATTCCGGTAGAGGCCATTGAAAATTAAACTGGCAGAAACAGATGGCGAGGTGGCCGTTTAAGGATGTAATCAGTAAGAATGTAGACTGTAGAGGAGACTAGTAAGAGGCGAGGAGGCCATGTTGACTAGTGAGAGGCGAGGAGGCCATGTAGACTAGTGAGTGGCGAGGAGGCCACGTAGACTAGTGAGTGGCGAGGAGGCCATTTAGACAAGTAGAGGCGAGGAGACCATTTAGATTATCAAAGAGGCGTGGAGGCCATTTGATAAACAGCGAGGAGGCTGTTGTTTGTTTGTTGTATAGAAAGTAGGGGCGAGGAAGCCATTTAGATTATCAAAGAGGCGTGGAGGCCATTTGATAAACAGCGAGGAGGCTGTTGTTTGTTTGTTGTACAGACGTAAATTAGTACGTAGTGTGGAGTAAATTAGAATTCAGATTATATCCTTAACGAAGTTGTTTCGCAGAAGATAAAATGTACACGATCTCCTTGGTCAGGAGAGGCCGAGCTACACCATTATCTTTCTTTTTTGCAGATACCTGTGATGTGCGGCCTTCAACATCACACGAGGACGTGTTATATATCAGGACGGCCGTGTCGGAGCAATGATGCGCGGACTTCAACTTCACATGAGGACGTGTGATAGGTCAGGACGGCCGTGTCGGAGGTAGCTATGATTGTTGATTTTATAAATAATTCACTTTAAAATTATAATTTAACCTTATTTGATTTGTGAAATATTTCTATAGCTTGAAACCTTATTTATCTTAGTTATTTAAAAAGTTGTGAATGTACTAGTTCAGATAATGACCAATCAGAGCAAGACGCGTGTCTCGAGCGGGGTCGAGGTGCCATCTAATTTAAAAGGAGAACTGACAGGTATATGGTGTTCTGTGCATTGTCTTTTGAGAGCAATCGGCAGATCGAGTTGGATTATTGAGTTTAGAGAAAGTAAATTAAGATAGTTGCCCTGAACCCGCTGCTTGGTCTTATCTATTCATTGTAATCATTATAATATTGTATTCAGCAACAATTTAAAATTACTAGTATTGTTAAACAATAATTAAAATACTTTCAAACCAAGCTGATTGTTTTGTGCTCGCATCGTACCCAATGGCGCCCACTAAGTCCGCAACCGCTAATGGCGATGATAGCAATCCTTCTCCGACACACACATATATATATATATATATATATATATATATATATATATATATATATATATATATATATATATATATATATATATATATATATATATATATATATATATATATATATATATATATATATAGGATACATAACACCTTTGTAATTATTGCCACCTATGTCTAGCAAATAAATAATTTTAAATCTTCTTAATATAACCGTTTTCATGTAATTAAAAGTAAATTTAACTTCCAAACACTCATTAAGTGGGTAAGAAATTAGGAATTTTTTTCTTTAACATTACAGCTTCGTTAAAGAACCACGAGAGTTAGCGCCATACAATTGCAATAATAAAACTGGATAATTCTTTTGACCGCTCGTAATGAAATCATTACCCGTCTTTCAACTTTCGTGGTAATTGTGTAATTCTTTTGAGTCAACTTGGCTCTTTTTACCGCTCTTTGAAACGACTTAGTGCTTTAAGTACACTTTTAATAGATTTTTTCTTTTAGCCTTGTAAAGGATGCTACTTTGAACGAATTTTCCGTGCACACTTTTTCAAGGTAAATGGAAAGATGTAGTGGCCTTTTTGTTAGATGGAAAATGGAGGTTCTTAAAAAAGACATTTGTCACTTCGAATGTAACCCATTGTTGGATTCCGGCGGCCTGTTCACGTGTTTTTGCGTACAATCTCTTTGTAAGTTTTGGTGTTTGGCATTCGAATACCTATTGTGGTGATGTATTGAAGTTTAGAGCCTAAAATATTCACATTCGTCATAAATGTTTAAGCCTAAACGTTCAATATAGTTTTATTGTTACAGCAACGATAGTTCAATGAAGAAACCAACACAAGAGCCTGCCACACAGAGACCTTCTATCGATCATTGTATCGATCTGATCTTTAGACCAGATGCAATACAATGCCATACATCACTTATTTACACAAAGATATTTACTTTAAGATATTTGATAGTCAGTCCGGGAATGCAGGATGATCAAACATCCTAACACTGGTCAAAGCATTTGAATATAGCTTAAGCTTTTACTGTCGAGATCTATGTCAAGCCCCTTTGTAGAATATCCTGTCATATCTGGTTAGGCTAAAAGCGAACCTCGGGTTTCAAAGCGATGCTCTAAGTTTTTTTTGTATATTTTGTAAAATTAATATTAAAGGTAGCTTCTATATCATGGGCTGAGTACATACTTTTCAGGAAAACACTGACTTAAAAAACACGGTGTATGACTTTACGATTATAGCTTTTTTTATGAAAATTATTGCTATTTTAAATAAAAGGTGCCGTCTGTCCATCACTCTCATGGGTGAGACAAACCACGAAGTTAACACAGAATCATTCACAAAACTAAAAGGAAAATTAAACATTTTACATGTGTTTATATTACCGCATCATGGGCCATGACCAATTTAAATAATTTAACCCTCTATAACATTTTGTTGTATATGTAAATCATTAACACTCTTTTACACAGAGGAAATCGAGTCGTACGTATAAGTGCCGTCGAATAATATTCAGTTAATAATTTGGTTGAAATTAAGATGGTCCATCTCACCCACGGACCCATCTCTTATGATTTTACCCTCTTCCAAATGTATAAAAATGATTGTATCAAAACGGGTGTTATAAATACTATATACTTAGATAAAGGATTGTTCTCGCTGGGCAGGGAGACCAATCATTTATCTAAGACTGTATATTACATCTTATCTAATTAAATTCAAACAGTAACTATCAAAGTTTAATTTCAAATAATAGCATTCAAACGTCAATAGACATAGAATATTATAGCCAAATAATAGAGCAGCGTTTCTGTTATCGTTCTGTCTAAAATTTTCTAAGACCTGCTGTTAAAACAAGGAGCGTCGAGTAATAAGATCCATTTGTTATATCTCCACAGATACAATACGTAACGTGCCTACTGAAAAATACGATGTTATATTTCGCTGAGCAAGTTCTGTATTGTTTGTGCATCGGTGTGTATTTAAAGGCTTTTATAGTTTTAGGTTCTATTTGCTCGGATAGTGATTGGATATCACCATCTTTTTTTAGACGCAAAACGTAATGGAAGTGCTATTGGATTTCGGTTAGTAGGTGAGTGGATTTGAACTCTAATGGCCCATATTGAGGTCTTATCTTTAAACTCAAAATATGTTTATTTCCATAAAAATTACAAAAACATTTTGGACACGTCAGAAAGTCATAGATAATAATTTAAGAAAAAAAGTAAATATAAATGCATATTTATATAATTGAAAAAAAAAAACCTGTTCAGAAAATAGAGCCTCTGAGAAGAATCAGGCAAGAAACTGAGGGCCACTCAATCACCTTATCCGACCAAATAACAGTTTTAAATATATGCCTTCATGCACACGTATGCCAAGATTTATCTTCATGTATTCGTGTACTAAGCTGATATTCTGTCATATCTGGTTATACTAGTTGTAGCGGACTTCGGCTCCAAGACGTGTATGTCTTGGATGCAAGCGGGATAGTAAATTGAAAAAAAATTGAAAAAATCTTTATTGACATAAAAATAATTGCAACAAACATTAAGTAAACCCTGTCTCCTGTGCTAGTTTAAACTGTGTTACAAGAGACAGTGCCTTCACCATAAGTACAATACAGGGGATTTATGTCACATTAACAGTTATTATAGTTTTGGAGTATATAAACAAAATTAAGTTTCACTTACAAAGTAATTAATGCATGCAGTTTGATTGAAATTGAAATTAAGGTTAGTAAGTGTGTGTTTGTGTGTGTGTGTGTGTGTGTGTGTGTGTGTGTGTGTGTGTGTGTGTGTGTGTGTGTGTGTGTGTGTTAGTGTATATGTGTGTATGAGTACGCAATTGAGTATGTGTGTTTACTCTTTTCTTGGCATTTTATCGGATTAGCTCCTCTGTGTCTTTGTAATTGTATGTCAGGAGCCATTTTTTGAGAGTGGCCTTACATCGGTTAAGGGTAAGAGGGTGAATATGTATAGATTTGTTCACTTTATTATAGAGGCGATCAGCGGCAATATAGAATTGTCGCCTTGCAAGAGTGGTTCGATGAGGCTGTATGCGACAAATTTGTCGTCTTCTACGTACAACAGTACTGTCGTAGGGCAGGGTGGCGTGCTTACGTAATATAACATTTAAGACATATAACTGCCTCACTGTCATCACCTTACATTCACTATAGAGTGTCTTAGTTGGATATCTGCGCGGATTCAGCGTCATCACTTTTAAGATTGCCCTTTGAGCACGCTCCAATCGAAGCAACGACGTGGTATCGGCACCACCCCAAGATGTCACACAATACTGCAGCAAAGACTGTGCCAGGGCGTAATAAACAGTTTTTATGGTCCTGCTGTCTGCACAACGGCCTAATTTTTTAAATATTGGCATAAGTTTCCTTATACGACCCGCTAGATTAATTATATGACTATGCCAAGTTACAGTACTGTCCATAATGACACCCAAGTACTTTATTTCTTTAGTTCTAACGAGTTTAGGACAAGAACATGAGGATGTGAGTAAGCGACATGAGTGTATAGACAGATCAAAATTCAGATCTGGTTGCGTGTGCTCCCTATGAGAGAAAGTAATGAATTGAGATTTATTGATATTTAGCGTTAGTAAGTTGCTTTTGAGGCACTTCGTTATATCAATCAGGGCGCTTTCTGCATGCTGTCGTGCCTGGTCCCAGTCTGCTCCTCGAATAATGAGTGCAGTATCGTCTGCATAAGTGAATATTTTACAGTTGTTAATTTTAAGCTTGCACAGATCGTTTATATAAACGAGGAACAAAGTAGGACCAAGCACACTTCCCTGAGGAACTCCAAATAAAGGGCTTGCACTGCTACTAACGACGTTTCCTATTCTAACGATTTGGGATCGATCTGTCAAGTAACTATGGAATATATCCAGGACCGCCCCCCGTACTCCCACTGTCTCCATCTTTTCCAGGAGCAGAGGAACAGACACAGTGTCAAACGCCTTGCTGAGGTCCAAAAACACACCCATCACTCTCACATTGTCATCCAGTTGTTTAACCACACATTCTGTGACGTCCAACACCGCATCATCAGTAGACTTTCCCTTCCTAAATCCGTACTGATTACTAGCGATTATACTGTGGTTTTCCAGATAAGTAACAAGTCTGTTGTTAAGGACTTTCTCTAGGATTTTACTAAGAGCTGTAAGGATGGATATTGGTCTGTAATTGTTGACATTGTGTCTGTCGCCATTCTTGTAGATGGGCTGTACGAGAGCTTGTTTAAGTATCCCGGGAAATACACCAGTAGACATACAGACATTGCACATCGCAGTTATAGGGCCGACAAGTATCTGTCGTGCATTTTTTAGAATAGAGGCTGGTATTCCGTCTACTCCAGTAGCACAGTCATGACGTAGATTTAAAATTATGTTGGATATTTCTGTTTCGTCTGCCGGTAGTAAAGCCATCGAAAACAGGGTTGAGTGTGTTGTACTTTGGGTACAGCTTCCCTCTTGGTCCTGTTGTAAAATATTTAAGGCTAGGTTTGCGCCAATATTTGTAAAAAATGAATTAACCCGATCTGCAGCATCTTGCTCATTTTCGGCAACTGATAGAAGTTCTAAGGGTGGCACGGAAGGTCTGTTTGAGTTTGTTATTCTTTTCACTGCTTTCCACATTGCTTTTGTGTTATGATTGTTATTGTGAATTTCAGATTTCTCATACTCTAGTTTTAGTCTTTTTAAAAGGTTATTTGAAAAGTTGCGATATCTAGTGTATATCAATTGAGTTACACTATTATCTGGCTCAGACTTTGCTTTTTTGTGAAGCCTGTCACGGTGTTTGATGCACCTCAAAAGGCCAGGCGTAACCCAAGGTTTGATGCATCTTTTACGATTGGGGATTCTTATTATTTTAGTCTGAGAAATGACAGCTTTAGAGATGGTCGTAACCAATTCAGTTGCAGCCTCGTTCGCATCAGTTGCATTTGTAACTGTGCTAAAATCAGCTTCAGACAGCAAATTTACAACGGCCGCATGGTCAATTTGTGACATTGTGTGCTTTGCATTTTTACGAGGTAGTTTTATATCCGAGCAGAATAATATAGGCGCGTGATCGGTTATCAGAGAATCCATAACGAAGGTGTGAGAACTTTTATCCGATTTTAGCATGACATGGTCGAGACAAGCAGTATCTCTGGTAGGGTAACCGTGGGCTGCCAAAAGTCCGTGGGAAGCCAAGGTGTTAAGGTAGATGTCACAGAAAGGGTCGTTGTTAGAGGAAATATTTATATTTATATCACCTATCAATGCTACCGTCTTGTAGGCAGAAAGTGAAGCTAATGTTTCGTCTAAGCAATCGACAAAATTATCGATTTTAGTGAAAGACGGCGAACGGTAACAAGCTATCACTGCTAAGTCGTTATTGCACTTCACTACCAAGCAATTTGCTTCCCTAAACTGAGGTTCGTAAACACTATGCCGGATATCTGATTTAATGTAGAGCATCACCCCGTCATTCTGATTGAAATGTTTTGACTGGTATGCGACATAGTCGTCCAATGGCGGCACATTGCCGACCTTACTAAGCCAGCATTCACTCAGTATGATTATATCACATTGCAAGTCGATTCGTGATAAGAGGGCAACGAGAGAATCGTGGTTGCGGTTTACACTTCGGATGTTAGTGTGAAAAATCTTAAATGTGTTAGCAGTTAGGTCGCGGTCTAAATTTTCGGGTGAGCGCTGAGAGGACTTGGAAACCACAACGGTGTCGATTTCGTTGATTAAATCTATTAAGTTAGCCATTAATATTAAAAACAGGTAAACATGTATGCACAAAATAAGACGCATATGTCCATAATGGAACAATCGAGTCAACACAGTTAAGGCGCTTTAACATGCAGAATCGTATAATTGAGGGTGTCGCTAGGCAATGTATTTGCAGAGCTAAATCTGGTATATACTTCGGACAGTAGGCTAAACCCAATGTTAACTTCGGACAGTAGGCTAAACTCAATGTGCACTTCGGACAACCAAATGACATATCGCGATACCTTTTCTGATCGCGTTTTGATATTTGTAAAAGGGACATCGAAACGCAATCTGTCAAATATGTCAAAATAAATTGTGTGGTGCAATGCATGAGAGTACGAGTTTGAATTAATGCAACTTGAGATATATTGTATGTTATACTGCATCGCAGGCGATAGCCTTTTGCAATGCAGTTCATCATGAGGCAATCAAGGACAGTTTTAAGCAGTAGTTGGCGTAAGTGTGAAAAGGGTGTAGAGTAGTGACTAGTGTTGTTTAATTGTGAGTGTAGCTGTGTATATGGAGTGTGAATGATGTGTACGTTAGTAAGTGATGTAATAGGTAATTTATCAGATAAATATGAAACTATAGCTAGTCATTTCGATTTCTTTAGCATGTTCAGCTGGTCCTCGCTTTTGATAAGGATATGCGGCGCACCTTCCTTCTCTCTGAGAAATACACGGCCATTCGCAGTCCAACAAAAACTATAGTTAGCCGTCAGCGCGAAGTCTCTAGCCAGAAAGAAGAGTCGCCTTGATCGCGCTGTAAGACATTCTGAAAGATATATAGGACGTTGTTGTTCTTTTAGACCAAGATGAGAGGAGTTGAGTTTTTGCGCAGGATTATCTCTGTTGTGTTTTCTCGCTTGTGTCAGTATATCATTCTTAGTTAATGTATTACACAATTCAACGTACAGAGTGCCGCTATCTTTGTCCTTCTTGTTAGATACACGATAAGCGTCTCTTATATCGCTGGGCGCCAGATTAACTTTAAGCGTTTCAGAGAGATTTCTTACAATATGAAACCAGTTTTGCTTCTTTGCGCCACTGTCGAGCCGGGGGACATTTCTTATTACAAATGTAGTTTTCAGTGCATTACGCTCGATTTCTTCACATCTATCCTTCATATAGTACAATTCAGACGTAATGGTTTTCCGGTCTTCCTCAAGCTTAATAATTTTACTTTCAACGCCTTTAATTTGTTCGGATATAAACTGGATATTTTTGTCAATTTCAGAATTTTTCTCAGAAATATTGGTTGAGGTTATTTTTATTTCAGAAATAAGACTCTTCAGCTGATCTGTTTGGTTTTTCTGTTCTGTAGCAAATTTTTCAAAAAGGCCTTTCATCTCTAATCTGAACGCGGTAAGATCATCATGAGCGTCATTGGACAGGCGACGCTTTTTGTCGCGTTGGGTGACAAAAGATACATTTTCAGCTGATTTCAGTTTTGAAAGATCGGAATCAGAGCCTGCACGCGGTGGAGAATGTTGAACTTTCAACATATTTATAGTAAAAATTCTTAAGATATAATTTAAGATCTCTCACGTATCCCGCTGCACGCTGTCGCCTGTGAGTTGTGGCAATCGCTGCTTGGCCGCTCTCGATGACGTTGTTCGTGCGCAGCGGAGCTTCGCTAAGTGTGTTCCTCTCACGTGTTGTTGTCTTTTTCGCACTTCCAGCGGACTTCGCTACACTAGTTATGCGCGCCTAGTACTTTAAAAGTTTTATTTTTCGTGATTTTTTGGCGAAAATTTTATTTTAATTAAATAAGCGATAATAACAGTGGACACGTCTACTCGTTGTCGCTGTCCGGAGGGAAGGGGAAAAATAGTGCTAGAACGACGACGATGATGATGATGACTAGTTAAGTGGCCTCGGCAGCCTTTACATTTATAATATACATTGCATCAGACTAGCGATAGTTTAAGGTGTACTCTTTTAATCCTACGACAGCAATATTTATTCTCGTGATCTTGACGACCGGTTGGTGCAGCAGGAGTGTAAGTAACTGCTACGCCGAGCTTCCCGCTCAAGTCCAACATTTGTGTGCTTGAACCTGGATGTTTGTCTTCATCTGGGTGTTTCTATGTATAATATGTATGTATTTACAAAAAAAGGTATATATGTATGTTTATCCATTATCTAGTACCCACAACACAAGCTCTGCTTAGCTTGGGACTAGATGGTGATGTGTGTATGTGGTAGAATATTATATTATTATGTGTTTTTCTTTCACGGGTATTATTCTAATTCATTAGAAGATTTTTATTATTATTATAATATTATTTTACCAAGAAGAAGAAACAAAACGAAATCACAGTCATCATTGGCCCTGTCTATAAACTGTCCCAATGCTGGGCACGGGCCTCGTCCCATTATGAGAAGCGTAAGGCCATAGTCCACCACTTCGCATGTCTTTCGAGAACATGCAGTAACAGGTAGTAGAGCCTTGCTGATTTCAGCATGAATGGGCCGGCTCCACCGGGGAAGTACTACCCTTTCACAGAAAATCGACGTAAAGTAACAGTACCTAAACTGTTGCGTTTCGTTCGGTGAGTGAGAGTGCCGGAGGCCCTATCCCCTTTCCTTCTCCCTCATCCAACTCCTCATCCTATCCCTTTTCCCAACCCCAAGGGGCGACAACGCACTTCTAACTCCTGTGGTGTTGCTCGTGTCCATAGGCGGCGGTAATTGGTTACCATCAGGTGATCCGTCTGCTCGTTTGCCGCCTATTACTATAAAAAAAAATGCAAGTTTCCTCACGATGTTTTTCTTCAGCGCAGCAAGCGATAATTAACAATTTTTAATACGCACATAACTTCTAAAAGACATTATTGCGCGCCGTGGATTCGAATCCGAAACCCTCTTTATAGCAGTCCGTCGATCTCTCCACAAGGCTATCTTTGAAATCACAATATGGAAAGCTAAAACAAGATCAACACGCTCCGGTAGTATCCCTCCGTATGCCATTCGTGATAGCTGCACCCAATATGACGTGTTGGGGCAAAAATATGAGACAGTAAGATTGGGCGACTTTGAATTATCAAATTTTGACCTAAGCCAACGATTTCATAACTATTTGTTGTGAACGACATATTTTACTGATTAGTGGTCATTTAAGACAAAATTGGCTAATTTTTTATTTTTATTATTGTATTACAATAGAATCAAATAAATCTAAAAAGTAATTTTATTATGTGTTTTAAGCATTTTCGTGGTAAAGTTTAAAAGAATAAACTGGAAAAGATCAACGATTTTTGTTGGACGCGTGACCTCAACAAAACGTCACGTTGCTAATTAAGCAATTTCGAGTGCTGATTTATTCCAGTAGAATTTACCTGGTGACTTCATACATACACTATTTACCCGGTGGAGTCCCCTGGACTCTCGGATATGTAATCGTATATTTAGCATGAAATAAAAACTTTTTAAAAAGGAAACTCTAGTTAGATTTCTATATTATATGTAAATAAACCTACTTTACCTAAGTAGGCAACACCAAAAAACGCATCAGTAGGTAATATACCTTTATGTAGCTACCTACTTACCCAATTATTATTTCTGGAACTATCATAGTTGTCTTGTAAATCTCAAATTTCAAGCAACTTTTAATTCCACCGCTTTAAAGTGTTGCCTACTTAGGTAAAATAACAAAAAAATGTTTCGGCGAACCGAATGTTCCTAGTCGATTTGGGAAAACTATTAATATTGTGGACTGTAGGATTTCGGTTCTTATCGACTAGGAAATGAGAAGTGAAAAGGTGAAGTGGATAGGAGCCTCTTATTATTACTATTTCGCGATTTATTCAACCTTTGTTTGTTGCTGTAAGTGTTAGACGGGCCAGGTGAACCAGACTGCGTATTATGAAATATTCGACACTGATCCTTGATGAACGAAATAAAACTATCTAGTGTAGGTATTTTATTATTGCGTTCCGTCATCTCGAATGCGCGAATTGTATCAGTGTCAAACTTTTTTAAAGCGAGTTGAAGCAACATAAAGTCGGAAAGATCTTCTAATTTTAAATTCCTAAGAGAATTAACTGCGGTTACGAAGTTATCAATAAACAGCTGGAAATTCGAGACAGACGCGTTGCCGGACAGTTTGAGATTTAAAGCTTGGTCAAAGTAGGTAGACGCTAGGACGCGCGTGTCCTGATATCTGTCAAGTAGTGACTGAAATATGACCTGATAATTCTCAGCACTGGGTGTGACACCTGCAAATACGGACTGGGTTTTCGGTGACAGTTTACCTATTAAATAGTACAACCTGTCAGCATCTGTCAGAAAACCATTATCGTGCACTGTCGACTTAAAATTCGCATAGAATAACGGCCAATTTTGTATATCTCCGTCAAACGACATAATCTCGATTGGCGGTAATCTCGGTTTGCGGGCAACGGGCTCTGCTGAACATTTACCCTCCAATTGCGATTGTATACGCTTAATAATACAATAAAGATCTTCCGACTTTATGTTGCTTCAACTTGCTTTAAAAAAGTTTGACACTGATACAATTCGCGCATTCGAGATGACGGAACGCAATAATAAAATACCTACACTAGATAGTTTTATTTCTTTTATCAAAGATCAGTGTCGAATATTTCATAATACGCAGTCTGGTTCACCCGGCCCGTCTAACACTAACAACAAGAAACATAGGTTGAATAAATCGCGAAATAGTAATAATAAGAGGCTCCTATCCACTTCACCTTTTCACTTCCTCATTTCCTAGTCGATAAGAACCGAAATCCTACAGTTCACAATATTAATAGTTTTCCCAAATCGACTAGGAACATTCGGTTCGCCGAAACATTCAGAAATAACCATGTGACGGTTATGTGAATATATTAGGAGTATAGCTAGGTGCTATAACTGCCTAGGTATAGCGATATAACGTATAAAAACGTAAATGAATCCGGCTCGAAGGACCAAAAAAAAAATGGTTCGGCGATACACCGAAACCGTAGGTAGGTTCTAGGCGACTTGGAGAAGGAAATGGACTGTATACAAAGGATAGCGGGTTCTTAGCCGCCTAGGAGTGGATACAGGAAGAGGTGATTGTGAGTGGGTATAGGATATTCCAAGGATGGAGGGCACTTACCTTATACGGCAATCTTCTTCGTTTCCGAAGGGCAGTCTCCTGGTGGTTTCGTGATGCAGCTGCTTGTTTTCACTTCACTACACAGTCACTTCCACTTGCGAGCAGTTCATAGAAGCGGTAATAACTTATACGGAAGCGGCGCGGTGATGCGGTATAGCGGACGCGTATCGCGAATCGAATGTTTTCGAAAGTTCTGGACAGCCACTCGCGTCGACGATCGCGGCGACCAATCAGGCGAAAGGCAGTGCCTCTTCCAGGGAGTGGGATAGAGAGGGACGGAAATATGGTATCGCTCACACTTGTACGTGGAACGATTGATGTTGATGCGATTAGTTATAGATAGGAAGTTAGATGGCGCTACCATATCCCCCCGGCCCTAAAGGGTTGCCTTTAAAAAAAATAGAATTGAACTTAGCTATGTTGGGTATACTACCGCATAACCCCTCATTAGGCTAAGACAGCGATATGACAATAAAATTAATCTAAATTAACTTTAGCGAAAACTACAAACTCAATAAAAGCAAAAATTACTAACTAAATACTTAAACTAAGAGGTAGGTCCAACTTCAGGCTAGATCTCACTGAGTTGGAAGCGGACAGAGACGTACAACAGGGCGCACGTAACTCCCTTTGGCGGTTTTCACGGTAACAACGCGAGTTGTACCGTCCTTGGAAGTATGCAATTTCTCTACGATGGATGGCTAACGGCCATGAAAGCGGCGGAGCATTATCATCTATTATGACGACCAACGTACCCTCCTGTATAGGGGATGCAGGACTATTTGACTTGGATCTAGCCTGAAGCTGGTGTAGATATTCCGCACGCCAGCGTCGCCAGAACGACTGCACGAGTTTATAAAGCAGAGTATGTCTCTGGAGCAAGCTTGAAGAGTCTGCTTCAGGAGCCGGAAATGACGATAATGGCACTGTGTTCAGAAAATGTGCAGGGCTTAACGCGGATGGTTCTGCAGGGTCACTACTCAATGCCGTGAGCGGACGCGAGTTGATCAGTGCCTCGACTTGTGCAAGGACAGTTAAAAGCTCTTCGTAAGAGAGGATCTGTTGACCTTTAACCTTGAAGAGATGCGTTTTAATTACTTTGACCATGCTTTCCCAACATCCACCGAAATGCGGTGATGCTGGTGGAATAAACTTCCAGTCAATATGATTTATGGAAAGTTCTTCCTGAAGACGAGTACGATATTCTTCCCTGAGAAACTTATAAAGGTCGCGTAAATAAGAGCTTGCGCCCACAAAACAAGTGCCGTTATCCCTGTACAAACACTGTATAGGGCCGCGCCGTGAGAGAAATCGTTTAAGGCCTGCCAGGAATGACACTGTGCTTAAATCTGTCGCAACTTCAATATGCGTAGCGCGCGTCGTTAAGCATGTAAAAATACATAGCCAGGCTTTACGGCTTTTAACACCTCGACCACGACTGGCGTATACTGCAGTGGTCCTGCGTAATCACAACCAGTGTGTGTAAACGCTTTAGCAACCTGGTTGACGCGCTAGCTAGGGAGATCGGCCATGGGAGGGAAAGTCGGACGCGGACGAAATTTGAAACAGACGTTACATTTATGTATTCTGTGACGAATTATTCGTGGAGCGGCTAAAATCCAATACTTATGCCTAAATAAGGACATAAGCAACTCCGGACCGGCATGGAGGTGCTTCTTGTGATAAAAGTCAACAAGAAGGTCGACAACATGATCATGTCGCGGCAGAATACAAGGATGTTTGTAGTTATAAGGTTCATCCGAATTTGACAGACGACCCCCAACGCGTATGACGCCGTGTTCATCGAGAAACGGCTTGAGTCTAAGGATAGCGGGAGAACAAGGTACATTGTCTTTTAAATTTTGAATGTCGTTACTAAAATAAACAGCTTGTACAGCTCGTAGTAACTTACATTCTGCGAATTTGATATCAGTACTTGATACAAAAGTCTCATTAGGTAGGTGCCTAAGAAACCTATAGACATAAACGATGGCGCGGAGTAACTTAGACTATGATGACATGCGTAGTGCGAGTGCATAGATGGGAGACTCCGCAACCTCAGCAATCACGGGATAAGAAACAGATTTCCGTTCGGGTACATCTTCGTCTTCTGCACTGTGGTCAAAGGGTTGCATGGGCCATTCTGACGAATCATGGGAGATCCAAGAAGGTCCACGACGCCACAATGGATGATGCAGAAGATTAAGTGGAGTGACACCACGAGACAAGCAATCTGCGGGGTTCTTAATACCCGCGACGTGATTGAAACAAGTAGCAGGAACCAGTTCAATCAATTTGCTAACGCGGTTGGCGACAAAAGTCTGCCAGCGATGAGGAGAAGAATGAATCCAAGCGAGCACTACTTTGGAATCGGAAAATGCGTATAATTCATTAATGGGGTAGTGGGGCAGAACTGTGTCTTGAACCTTGCGGAGCAACTGAGACAGCAGAAGGGCCGCGCACAACTCCAGTCTCGCAACTGAAATTGTTTTAACAGGCGAGACCTTAGACTTGGCTGATGGTTCATCCATCTACAACCCAAGATGACGCGGAATAGTAACTTGATTGAGCGCGGTAAGCTCAATACAAAACTGGCCCCAAGCGGCGACAATATGGTCAGGGGGTGTTTCATCCCACTCACACTTTGATAGCCAAAGCTCTTTGATCAAGAGCTTGGCGTACAAAATTGTGGGAGCCACAAAACCCATTATGTCCCATAGTCGAGCCACTGTGGACAGCATAGTGCGTTTGGTGCACTTATCATCTGGTGGTGAGACGTCAAACCGAAAACTATCGCAGGATTTTTCCCAGCTTAAACCGAGAACCTTATGCGGTACAGACTTCTCAAACTCAATGTCTGGAGAAGCCTTATGAGAATCTGGTATGCGTGCGAGAACCTCCTTAGAGTTGCTTGTCCATTTGACAAGATCAAACTGGCCTCGCTTGAAAAGCTGAATAAGCTCTTCACAAAGCGAAATTGCTAGCGGAGCGGATATGACACTACAGGCAATGTCATCCATGTACAAAGCGGAAGTGGCAACAGCCGCTGCGGCGGGAAAGTGATCGCCTTCATCAGCGATCAACTGGCGAACAACTCGTAACGCGTGATATGGGCTAGACTTGAGTCCAAAACAAACACGATTGGACTGATACACAGATAAAGGTTCTTTCTTGTCAAAACGATAAAAGACCCGTTGAAATCTACGGTCAGATTCGCGAACGCCGATATTGAGGAACATTTGGCGGCAATCAGCTGACAGAGCGATTTGGAAAAGACGAAACTTTATTATGATGTTAAATAAATCACCCTGTAGATAGGGGCCGGCATGCAAAATGTCATTAATCGACTGACCCGATGTAGTCTCACAACTAGCGTCTAAAACCACACGAAGTTTAGTAGAGGTTTTATCTTCGCGAACTACGCCGTGATGCGGGATATAATATGAGGGCAGAGAGTTGCCCTCGTTGTTTACAACTACACTCAAAAACCTTTATCTATGTAGTCACGAATGACGTCATTATAGGCGCTGCGTAACTTAGGTGATGCATCAAGTTTACGTTCCAAACAATGGAAACGTCTGAGCGCAGCAGCGTACGAGTCGCCTAACGAATAAGGGTCACCACAGAATGGCAACGCCACAACGTATCTGCCACTGTCGTCACGAACAGTGGTAGCGCGGAAATGCTCTTCACACTCGAGATCTTTACGGCGGTGCGGTAACCTCTTCAAGCTCCCAAAATCGCTTGAGAAGAGAGTCAATATTGTTTTCTTGAAGAACAGAACAACAGCAAGACGTAACGTATTGAGAAGTATGTAATGTAGGTACGGTACCCATAATCACATACCCAAATGCCGTCTCAATAGCGGGCGGTAAGTTATTTTGCTCACTACGTACCACTTTAGTATGTAGCAAGTGCGGGAATATTGCGGCTCCGATCAAAACATCAATGTCTGCCGGATTCGCAAACTCCGAGTCCGCTAGTGGCAATGACTCGAGATGTGTGAGGAGCGACACGTCCACATTAGCGTTTGGCAACGTGTCCGTAATACGCTCCACGATAAGCGAAGATATGTTAAAATTAATGTCCCTATCAAACCGCGAATGTATTTTAATAATAAGAGGCTCCTATCCACTTCACCTTTTCACTTCCTCATTTCCTAGTCGATAAGAACCGAAATCCTACAGTCCACAATATTAATAGTTTTCCCAAATCGACTAGGAACATTCGGTTCGATGATACCAATTTTCCGTCCCTCTCTATCCCACTCCCTGGAAGAGGCACTGCCTTTCGCCTGATTGGTCGCCGCGATCGTCGACGCGAGTGACTGTCCAGAACTTTCGAGAACATTCGATTCGCGATACGCGTCCGCTATACCGCATCACCGCGCCGCTCCCGTATAAGTTATTACCGCTTCTATAAACCGCTTGCAAGTGGAAGTGACTGTGTAGTGAAGTGAAAACAAGCAGCTGCATCACGAAACCACCAGGAGACTGCCCTTCGGAAACGAAGAAGATTGCCGTATAAGGTAAGTGCCCTCCATCCTTGGAATATCCTATACCCACTCACAACCACCTCTTCCCGTATCCACTCCTAGGCGGCTAAGAACCCGCTATCCTTTGTATACAGTCCATTTCCTTCTCCAAGTCGCCTAGAACCTATCTACGGTTTTGGTGTATCGCCGAACCATTTTTTTTGGTCTACGGAACCCTTGCAATGTTTTTCTGATCCGCCTATTCCTCGAATTATTGAGTTCGTATTTTTAAAGTTATTCCATAATCCGAGGCGTTTGAACAATTCTAACGTTATTAAATTGGTCTGAGATGCGCTATCTAGCAGACAACGTACCATGTGCGGCGACCCATTAACATCATATATGATAACTTGCGCTGTCGCTAACAGAACCGTCTTAGACGCCGTACACTGCGTTTTGGCCCTGCGCGGATCATTATAGATGCGCGAGTGCCGTCCTCGATGTCGTACACAACGATACTTCGCCCTCAGACGCGGAAGGCGCAGCTACCGTGTTCTGCATTTGCGACGTAAGTATGTCAAGGTTAGCGGCTTGACTTGACAGCAATTTTTATCATATAGTTACGAGACCAAACTTAAAGTCTCTACATTTGATAAACAAAATATTTTTCAAGGAACATAACAATAACATAATCAATTTATGAAAAAAACAAAACACGTTTAGACCAAAAAATAAAAACGTGCAAGGCCTGCTAGTAACGGTTGGTGACAAAGTCATTTTGCAGTTTTTGTACAGCTAAGGCACACAGGCTTAACACTAATAAGGAAAATATAGGCAGTGTTTCGCTGAACAATCTGAGTTGTGGTCTGTAAGCTGACATTATTCCACGGATTAAGACACTACCTTGCCAGATTCTAGTATTTTTGGCTGATTCAACACTATATTTTGTTGATCCTCATCATCCGCGTCGGCGTCTCTCAATAGTTCGAGCCATTGGCTACAACAGACTCAGCATCTTCATCAAGGACATTTATGGTACTACTAGATGCCATTATATCAATTGAAAACAGGAAACATGCACAGTAGCAGTACCGTTAATACATAAAAACTATAACATCTATACCCCAGTAGAGTCCCACGGACTCCACTAGCCTGTTTACTTACCGATTAGAACCGCGCACATCGACTTCCGCTTTACCCCGCGTCTGGCTTGACACTGTGTGAAGGTATTAGAACGCACAACTTGATATTGCAAAAACTAGCGGTCGTATAAGCACTGAAAGTTTTCAATGGAGCCCCAGGGACCTACCGGGTAAATTAAGGGTTAATGCGATGCTTTCAACACCAAGAACTATGTGATTATTACGATACAACTATGCATAGTAGGTTGGTAGTATACTTTCGACAATATAGTAAGTACCATACTTGATTCAGAAATCAATTTAAGCTTAGAAACAACCTTAAAGATTTATAAAAAATTATATGATAACGACAACTACTACTGCATGATAATAATGAGAACCTCTGTTTTGAAAAAAAAATGTTTTAGTTTCTACAAAATCGCTACTTTGTTTTAAATGTTCAATAAAGTCACTGGTTAAAACTTTAAAAGTATTGAAACATATCACAACCTCTGTTATTTGTTGACTTGATTCTTGACTCTTGATTTGAGTACTAACACAATAATAGCACAATCAAATTTTATTGAGCCCATATTAATATGTTATTTTCATCCATGATAATATAAATAAAAATCACGCATAAGAATAGTCGATAGCGATATAAAATCGTTTTTTTTTATGCACTATACTTCGGTTTAGATCACTTGTAAGAGGAAAAGTACGGCAACATTTTGACTTGTCATATGATAATAATTATGATTATCTGCATAAACTGGAGCAATTTATCCGTTTTGATAATTTATAGTTTCTAAGCGCAAATTTTGTTTATATGAAATTGGTACTATTTTAAACATTATTTATTATATCCTGGGGCTGTAGCACTCGTATATTTTTTAGAAGGAATAGAAAAGTAAATTCTATTTTTATATATTTCAAAAACTTTAAAGATGTTTCACAATTCACTGAGTTTTGACTGACATGTTTTCTATTGGAATCGGTTGCACTAAATTGAGTTTAGATATGTATTAACAATAGCGTAACGTGTATCTTATGGACTGCACCAATGATTCAAGTCAGTCCAATGCATAATAACTTAAAATAACGTAAATCGTTATTTGTAATAAAGATTACTCTGCGGAATTTGAAATTGACATGGCAGGCTCATGGGCTTACCAAGGATACCAGTCGATCTCCATCAAAATTCCAAATAAATTATCAGCATTGCGGCTACATATAGAAATAAAGTAGAACGTGTGGGTGATATGGAAAGGTCAGAAGCAGCTATCTCATCATATTTATTTAAACAACCTTTTAAGCCCTTTACAGTCTGGCTTCAGACCTGGCCACAGCACCGTTTCCGCCCTCCTCAAAGTGACTGGCGATATTAGATCGGGCATGGAGAATGCCAAAGTCACCGTGTTGGCTTTGGTAGATTTCTCTTATGCCTTCAATACCGTCAGTCACGACATCCTCCTTGCTATCCTTTCCCACCTAATGATCTCCTCTGAGGCACTGGAATGGTTCTCGTCCTATCTTCGTGGTCGCCAGCAAGCGGTTTACGTTGACGAATCCTCATCGAATTGGTGTGAGATCGGCTCTGGTGTTCCACAAGGCGGTATTCTCTCTCCTTTGTTATTTTCAATTTTCATCAATCTCGTAACCCAGAATCTTCAATGCGCTTATCATTTGTATGCCGATGACTTGCAGCTTTATGCTCAAGCTAGCGTTGAAAATCCTAATTCTGTCTGTTTGTTTGTTTGTTATATATCGAAGAGCTGGGGTGGCTCGAATGAAGACACCATTCCCACCTGCACGCAAAATACACGCCAAGACGTGGAGTTGCGGAAACAGCCCGTGCCATCAAGTATCAAGTCAAGTAGCGTTGAAAATATATCGTCTGCCATTGACACTGTTAATAGGGATCTAGAGTACTTACGTAATTGGTCTAACTCTTTCGGTTTGACGATAAATCCAACCAAGTGTCAGACTATAATTGTGGGCAGCCAAAGAATGTTGAGCAAATTTGACAAAACTGCTTTGCCACCTATAATATTCAACGGTTCTGTTATCGAGTATTGTCCACCGGTCAAACATCTAGGTTTACATATTAACACAAATTTAAATTGGCGCGCTCAGGTAACTAATGTTAGCCAAAAAGTCACCGGTACCCTTCGTGCTCTGTATCGCCTGAAGAACTTTTTACCATCCAAAACTAAGATAATGCTTGTTTACACACGTTTTTTTGTGTACACCTTAATTTTACCTGTGATCGACTGTGGTGATTTGTGTTATTTCGACCTGAATGCAGACCTTCTCAATAAACTTGACCGTCTTCTAAATAATTGCATTCGATTTATTTTTAACCTTCGCAAGTATAACCATGTGTCTGCTTATCATTCTCGTTCGAAGTGGTTACCCATTCGTCAACGCCGTAGTATGCGCGCTCTCACTACACTCTACTCTATTCTCATGTCTCCTAACACACCTTCCTATCTAACTTCTCATTTTAAATATCTGCATTCCAATCATAATAGAACTCTACGCTCCTCTTATAATCTACTCCTCCTATGTCCTTCGCACAGCTCTATATTCATATATATATATATATATATATATAGCTATGTAGTTACTGATTTGTATATATAAATAATCCTATGTTAGTCCCTAACACTTCAGCTTGCACCTACTTCATATATCTCTGCATCACCCCAAGGTAGACTGTTAGAGAATGCATCAGGCATTAAGTCCGCCGATACATGTATATTATGTGTATGAAGTCCAATAAATAAATAAAAATTAATAAAAATTAACATCCAATTTTGACTGCACCCACATAGCGTAGCGGTTTAAGTGGACGTTTTGTTGCATAACACTGTATCAGCTTGTATTAGGGTTTGATTCTCATCATAAGAGTTCGGATGTGTTTTGAATCTGTTAGTTCAACGTTTAATTAAGTCATATTAAACATTGTAATACAACGTAAAATAATCATGCCTTAAGGAAGTAAGATAAACATGAAATAATACGACTGCGTTCTTATTTATTTAAAACATTAAATATTGTTAATTAACCGACTTGGTATTACATGGATCTCACAACATTTTACGGTCGCGAGACTTGGTATTTTTGACAAGTATTGTTTTTTATGGGATTCATTAGGCAATTTGCTTGATATTCTTACAATTATTTTTAAAATATCCAGGCGTTGATACTTTTTCTCAAGATATCTTGAAAACCTGACTTAACGTATGACTATAAATATATGTAAGTGTATTAAGAAAAACTTACCTGCTTCCTTCTCTATGACCAAAAAATTGCCTGAGAATCTGAGCTGGCCTATCTAAAAGTCGAAGCCATATAGCACTTAATATATTTTTGGAAGTCCGTTTCTACGCAGAAAGGCAGCACCTTGGGTCGGGCTGCGCTGCATTGTCTCGCTTATTCCAACGCCTGACTTCGTCTCGCTCAATGATGCCAGTGCTCGGAGCCCACGGCAGCACCGACATATCCCAGCCGTCTCTGGACGCGCCACCGATGCCCGATGCACTTATCCTTCGTTGGCTGCTTTATGAAGCTGTACTACTAATAGCAAAGCTATGATCACCATCGGTTACGATAATAATGTTGGATGAGTATATAAACGTTAAACTATAGGTATTTAGACTAATTTAAGTACTAAGGTGCTCGCAGAGATTTCTTGAAACAGCTATGCCTGGAGCATCTCTACAATATCGAATCACGAAAGTTGCAGACAGAGGCCTTTTGACAGATGAATGGCTGTCTTTTGCCGATTGTATCACGGTGAGTGTTCAGAAGAACTCTTTCAACTCATCCCACCCTCTCCTTTCCTATCCCGAACAACACGTGCCGGGTTAAAGTGCCACGCTTACACGGTAGAGCAGATACCGTCAGAAAAGGTTCGGTACATCTTATCTTTGCCGTACCATAAATATGTGGAACTCACTGCCAGCTCACGTGTTTCCTTCCTCCCTTGATCCTGGGTCCTTTAAGCGAGGCGTGAAATAGCATCTCTCAAGGCCGTTAAAGTGAGGGCCGTCATGTCACATTGCTTAACCAGCAATTGGGGATGATGGCCTTCCTAATAGGACTCCACTGCCAGCTTACCATCAGGCAGCGTGAAGTCGATTTGTCAGGTTTTTTTAATAAAAAAAAAAGGATGTATTGAAAAGTCTGGGTTCGGGTGGGATGATATTATGTTCAAGATAGTCGCTAACTGAAAAATCATTATGCGTCGTCGGACAAGGTAGAAAAAATACTCACTGGAATAATGAGGTGGGCCTGTATTTCTGCCCACATATTGCCCACCGTTTGTACAACGGACAAGGGATACAGAAGTACATTAATGCGTCTAGATATCCCATGGGTAACATACACGCAAGCGTTTATAAATACAGTAGCATGCCATACAATAAACGACTTTTTGCCTGGTTGCACTATAATTAAGTAGAGCTAATTATTTTAAAATCAAAACGTATTCTTTGCTGGAGTCATAAAGCTGCATGGCATCTTTTTAAGTTTCGTTTTGATCATAATTCAAAGATTTTCCTGACCTGCAGAAGTATCTTCAAAAAAATAGTTAAATAATTTATAATAGCCAACACGTACGATAACACCGCAGCTATTAACCAAGAACTTTCTACGATACAAAACGTAAAACGATTGAACAAGACAGGAACTCGGGTTCTATTCATTGGTTGAGGAATTTCAAGCAAGTGAGTGTTTCATGTAGCAATCAGTCGGTTAAGTTAAGTCGACGACAATGTGTTTGATCGATCGAACTGATTGTTTGAGTTTAAGATTCGTGGTTTGCAATGGATCGTGATATTTGAATTTGGGCATTACTTTGGGTGTATTCAAATGTGTACTTAAGGAAAATTGTTTTCGTTTAATGTAGAGAAGCGGAAAATCTTTTAACAAGCTCATATTTTTTGGTGACGAGGCTCTCTCGTACAGAAATGATAGTATTGCTGAGCACAAAACCATGTTTCTCTGTTATTTAATAATGCCGCTTCAGACTGTATTTTCAAACAGTTGGCAGTTCTACTTGTGGAGGCTTTGGTGGCAAATGGCTGTCATCAAAATGCCATTTAATTTTCATTTCTTAACTTATCATACTCATTTTCAAGATCATATAAATATTAATGACCAAACAGTTTATTAGACACATTTTTGGTTTTGTGTTTGAACTTTAAATTATCTAATTTAACTTGACATTGCTTGTTCGAGACTTCGCGAAAGGTCACACGCACGATAGATCCAGGCTATCGTAATACCTGCATATTCTCAAACATTAATTATCTTAAGGTTAACACCACATCTATAGGTGTTGCGTGTCTTAACAAATAAATCAAGCCGCGGTGACATCTCATAACTCAGGAGGGCTCGTAAATAGGCTTGAAACATTATCAACAATAGCTGCGATAACCCTTGTGTGACGTAAAAGGATGTAGGAATATAATATGAATTAGAGTAACATGACAAATTATTCGACGACCGGTTGGCGTAGCGGGAGTGTAAGCGACTGCTACGTCGAAGGTCGCGGGTTCGATTCCCGCTCAAGTCAAACATTTATGTTCATCAACATGGATCTTTGTCTTGGTCTGGGTGTTTCTATGTATAATATGTATGTATTTACAAAAAAAAGTATATGAAATGGAATGGATTAACATACATATGTTTATCCATCATCTAGTACCCATAGTACAAGTTCTGCTTAGTTTGGGACTAGATGGTGTTGTGTGAATGTGGTAGAATATTATTATTATTCCTCTTTTTTTCATTATTTTCTCAGTGTCTTATTTTACATAATTAAATCACTTTAATAAATTAAAAATAAAATTTAACCATAAAAAATAGGACTACGAAGACCCATCGGTACCGGGCACAGTGACCAAGCTACCGGTGGTTAGGGCTCCAGAGAGAGGAACCTCCGAACTGTGCGCGTTGTGTCCAACAATACTGCCCTCTGTATGGAGGACTTGATCCAGCCGCCTAACACCTTTTACATTTATTCATCATTATTCAAATTTAAATTACATTTTTAAATATAGTTAGTTAGTTACTTAGTTGGACAGGTGTTTTCCGCACTTAGCCACTTAATTGGGCCATTGTGCGTTAGCAGGGACACGGTTGTCACCTGCTACTCATACCATGCAAGCTCCTTCCAGAAGGCAATGAGTTGACCAGTGTTGCGTATGGCTTCGCTCATGGTTCTGGGGTTGTTCAGGAACCTCGTCCGTTGGTCGCTCACGCTGGTACAATGTAGGATCACATGAGCGGGTGTTTCTTCGGTCTCCATGCAGCCCCTACATAGTGGGCTGTCCGTGACGCCGATATTGTAGAGATGCTTGTTTAGTGGACAGTGGCCGGTTATTATGCCAGTCAGATGCTTGAGTGTTTTCCTGTTGGATTGCAACAATTTTTGCGAGAGTCGTTTATCTACTTGGGGAAAGGCATCTTTAGATTTCCTACACTCTTTTAACTCTGCCCACTCTTTTTCATGTTGTTGTAGGGTTCTCTCGCGTAACCACGTTTTTAGTTGGTTGAAAGGTATCGGAACAGTTGGTTCGGGTCCCAGAGTTGTTGTGTCCGATCCTTTCCTTGCCAGTTGGTCTGCTGCGTCATTGCCCGTGGAGTCACTGTGTCCTCGTATCCACTGGAGCGTGACCCGATTCCTCGCTGCAGTTTTCTGCAGCTCTTGGTGGCACTCCATAATTAGGCCGCTGTTAAAGCAGTTGCCATCGAGAGCTTGTAGTACTGAGGCACTGTCTGTGATGATGCGTATTGACAGGTTACTCACGTTTCTGGCCGCGATCGCCGTCGCCGCCCTTATAATCCCAACGCATTCAGCTTGGAAGATGGTGTTGAGTTTACCAAGCGATGTTGAGAGATTGATGTTCAAGTCATGGGAGAATACTCCGGCACCTGTCCCATACTTTGTTGTTGAGCCGTCTGTGTATACTCTAACTTCGTGTATACCAGAGCTATCCTTGTGCTCTTCATGCAGTTGTATGCGGTATTTTTGTCAAAGACAAAGGTTTTAGGTATGAGGTCGCACGTTGCATCTAGCATCAGGATCTCGTTAGTTAACGTCCTTTTCAGGCGTGCATGGGTTATTCGGTCGTCTCTTCTCCAAAGCCCGAACTTATCGAGCCGGATCGCGGCGGCACCTGCTTCCTGCTGGATGATGAGGTGCAATGGTCGCAAGTCGAGAAGCACCTCCAATGCCGCCGTTGGAGTTGTTTTCGTGCAGCCTGTTGTGGCCAGTCAGGCGAGGCGTTGTATGCTCTGCAGCTTGCTCTTGACTGTGCTTAGTTCAGTGCGTGGCCACCACACTACTGCACCGTATGTGAGCATGGGGCGTATTATGGCAGTGTAGATCCATAGGGTGATGAATGGTTTGAGACCCCATTTCTTGCCTATTATTCTCCTGCACTGCCAGAAGATTGTACATCCTTTTGTGGTTTTAGTGGTGATGTGTTTATTCCAGTTGAGCTTGTGGTCGAGTGTTACGCCCAGGTACTTGACTTCACTCGATAGGTTAATCTCCGTGCCAAAAAGTTTTGGTTTTCTGGTCATACGGGTGTTCCTCTTGTTAGTGAAAAGTACTAGCTCCGTTTTATTTGGGCTGACCGTCAGTTCATGGTGGTTGCACCATTATTCCATGATCCTGATGGCTGCTTGCATCCTATAATGGATCATGTCTTCCGAGTATCCTTTGATTAGGATGGTTATATCATCTGCGTAGCCGACCGTGTAGAAGCATTTGTCATTCAGGCTTCTCAATAGATCGTCTACCACTATGTTCCAAAGCAGGGGTGATAGGACACCTCCCTGTGGGCAGCCTTTTGCTACTATCCCCCTTGTGGTGGTGTAACCGTGAATTGAATAGCCTTTTGTTTCAGGAGTTGATCAATCCAGCCACTGACGGTTTGTTCTACTCCGAACTTGTCAAGGGCTCGGCTAATGCTGGTGAATTTAGTTTTGTCGAAGGCGCCTTCTATGTCAATGAAGGCGCCTAAGGTCATCAGTTTGTCAGATAGCGCTGTCTCTATGGTCCCCACTACGGAGTGAAGCGCTGATTCCGTTGATCTACCACTTCTGTAGGCGTGTTGTTGCGGGTGTAGTGGTCTGCGTTGCAGTGCGCCTTCCCGTAGGTATCTGTCAGCGAGCCTCTCCAGCGTTTTCAGCAAGAAGGAGGTTAAACTGATAGGTCTGAACGATTTTGCTTGAGTGTAATCCGTTTTGCCCGGTTTTGGGAGAAATACGACTTTTACTTCCCTCCACCGTCGTGGTATGTAATTGTGCGCTATAGATGCTCTATATATGCTGAGTAGCTGTGGCACAATCGTTGTGCAGCCCCATTGTAGAAGTGCTGGTGTTATTTCGTCCAGGCCTGCAGATTTGTACGGCTGGAAGCTATCAATTGCCCATTTCAGCCGGTCCACGGTAACCATGTTGTTGGCTATCGTCCAGTCTGTTTGGGTCGGTGGTCTGTGTTCTGATTCTTCTCAGTCACAGTCGTCGGCCACAGTGCAACCTGGGAAGTGTGTTTCGATTAGCACTTGGCTTATTTCCATGTCTGTGATTGCGTAGGTGCCATCAGGCTTTCTGATGGAGCCTAGGGTCTTGTTGCTGTCCTGGGATAGGATCTTTTTTACCCTGGCTGCCTCGCATGTGGAGTTAATGTTGGTGCAGAAATTTCGCCAGGACTCTCCCCTGCGGAATCGTATGCGTTTCTTGTAGTGCGACTGGGCTTATTTGTATTTGTCCCAATCTGTGTTTTTCCTTGTGTTTTTGGCCCGGTTAAAGAGTTTTCTCAGATTGCGCCTGAGCTTCTCCAGTTCCGATCCCCACCATTGGGTTTTACTACTCGTTTTCGGTAGTGTGGTGGGGCAGGCTTGTTGGTAGCTGCGTTGTTTGCATTTTGTTAGTAAGTTAGTGTTGTGTTCTATGTTTGTAGTGCTTGCGGTCATGTCGTTGAAATTTGACATGGCTATTTCCTGTTCGAGCAGGGTCTTGTAGCTCGCAATGTTGGTATTGCGTGGGTTGCGTTTTGGTTGTGTGACCCTCTCTTGCACTCGTATGTCATAGCAGATACGTCTGTGGTCGGCAAAGGATGGTTCGGCGGACACATGCCAGTTCGTGACAAGTTCCGCGGCCCCATCCGATGCCAGTGTAATGTCTACTATGGTTTGATATCTGGAGCTAACAAATGTGGGCTCTGAGCCTTTGTTGATTACCGTTAGTGTTGTTGTGTAGATGTATTCAGTTAGGATCTCACCTCGTCTATTTGCCTCGGGGCTTTCCCACAATGGATGGTGGGCGTTAGCATCTGCCGAGAGTATTATTGGCCAGCCGTGGTCCTCACAGTGCTGCACTAGCTCGGCCAGCTCCTTCGATCGGATCTCCTCATCACCGGGCATGTAGACCGAAGCTAGTACTAGCATCTGATCATTGGGCCCTGTTCGTATTCCCACGGCTGTGAGATCTCTAGAACAAAAGTTAGTCAGCAGCAATGCTGGTACCGTTCGGGGAATATATATGCATGTTCTCGGCTTAGGAGCCGAGCTCCAGTGCAATATCTTACCTCCGATGTTGTTGAGTCCACATATGGTCCACATAGGGCTATTGTGTGATGGTTAACCTCCAGCAGCCTGCGTAGGGTAGCCGTTGCAATTTGCTTGTGCTGGAGGTTCGTCTGTACGACTCTAGTCTGACGAAGATCCGAGAACATTGATGTCCACGGACTCCCCGTCAGACGAGTCGTGCTCGTCGTCGACGTCCGTCACAGCGATGTTTGTCGCTGCGGGCGTCGTGTGTGCTCGGGCTGTGCCCGACGTGCAAGGTTCGGCCGATGTTGTCGCTTGTCTCTGCGTGTGCCTATTGGCGAGCGGCATCTCCCCGGGCGCGTAGCCGCCCTGCCACCTCCCGCCCCGGCAGCGTGGAACACTACGTACACGCTGCCGGTGAAGAAGGAGACTCGGCGTTCGCGCGCCTCGATTTTCGGCATTTCCGATTCGGGGATGCCCAGAGATAGGTACAGGCCGTGTTCTTGCATGGTAGCGCTGTATAGTTGCTAAGTTTGGACAGCGTACCATGGGTTTTGGGCAGCTAGGAGTTGGTGAATCTTCGGGAGGTCCAGGCTGGTCGACCTCGGCAGCCAGAGCGATGCGCGTACGCGCTTCGCGAGATCTGTCTGCCTGATGACTTGGGTGCAGGGAGGGATTCTCGTCAGAGGGATTCAGCGTCGCGGACGCTGGTAGGACCCTCCTGGGGTAGTTGCTTCTTTTGTTTCACTACTTCCATATTGTTTGCTTCGTATGAGTGTGTGCGTGGGCGTGTGTGTGTGTGTATGTGTGTGTGTGTGTGTGTGCGCGTCCGTGTGAGTGATTGAAGCAGTTTGGTGAATGTATGTGTATGTGTGCATGTACGTGTGTGTGGGTGAGGGCGGCTGGAGGTTTCTGTTGCGTCTGTTTCATAGGGAACCAGACCAAAAGCGGGCGGCAACCTCGGGATGGATAGTCCACCAGCCTTGCCTTAGGGATCTACACGACTTGCGCTCTCCCCTAAGGCCATTCGCCAAACTCTGCAACGGACGCAGGTGCAGAGAGTAGAAGTCAGTGCAGTTCGATGGTGTTAAATGAGTTGAAATGCACGGGCCTCCACCCATTTTTAAATATATCAGTTACAAAAAATAAATGCATTTAAAAATATAAAGAAATTATATTATTATTGGAACGAAATTCCTTATCGCGCGTTGCGAAAGAGAGCTAGACGGAAAAATTAAGACGAAAAGTTATAACGACACTTTTCGCTATAGTAAGCTATTGTAAGCCGTGCGGCATGCGCATGTTTCTCTGTCTGTCTCTCTCTCTCTCTCTCTCTCTTATAGAAAGCAAGCAGTATGTTCATGCTTTCTGATCACGAAATTGACATCTATTTGGGAATCCAAGATGGCGGACGGTACATTTTTAAAAAATTAATATGGGTATTATTTTTGGGGTTTTTATGGCTTCTGGTCACGAAATTGACATCTATTTGGGAATCCAAGATGGCGGACGCGACATTTTTAGTAAAATTAATATCGGTATAATTTTTGGGGTTTTCATGCTTTCTGACCACGAAAATGACATCTATTTGGGAATCCAAGATGGCGGACGTGACATTTTTAATAAAAATAATATCGGTATAATTTTTGGGGTTTTCATGCTTTCTGATCACGAAAATGACATCATCAAAAATCAAAATCAAAATCAAAATCTTTTATTCAAAATTGGCTGGTAGACAGCTCTTTCTGAACGTTAAATTTTACAATAGACAGTCCCCCAAAAAGCCCAACCCTTCACTGCTTCCTATGTGTTTTCGCTAGGAAGAAGAAGCAGCGCAACAAACTCCCTAGCAACACAGTACTGTCTGCGTATTTAAATAAGAAGTTATACATAATAATCCAAAAATAATAATATCACATTTCAGTTAACATGATAGCTATCACACAACCTATTGCCATTTATTTAGTTACGTACCTACTTAAGACTTGAAAATTGAGAATAATGACTAACACTTAGCCTCCAAAACAAAATGACAAGTAGGGTGTAACCGCACACATGTTAAATATCATGTTGTTATGTAATCACTGCTCAGTCAAATCACGTTACAATGCATTAATTAGGTAGGTACCAAAACAATTGGAACAAATTGCAAATAAACTCATAAATCAGCAAGTCAAAAGCTGTATCCTGTCCAGCAGATCGACCAGTCACCACAGGCAGCACCCGTTCACGAGTATAACGCAATGATCAGCCATCACCCTCCTCAACCATATTAGAGGGAAGTGGGTGACCCGACCACCGACGCATCTATTTGGAAATCCAAGATGGCGGACGGGACATTTAAAAAAAATTAATATGGGTATCATTTTCGGGATTTTTATGGGTTCTGGTCACAAAAATGACATCTATTTGGGAATCCAAGATGGCGGACAGGACATTTTTAATAAAATTAATATGGGTATAATTTTCGGGGCTATCATGCATTCTGATAACGTAAATGACATTTATTTGGGAATCCAAGATGGCGAACGGGACATTTTTTGTAAAATTAACAATTATTACTAAAATTGAGCCTAGTTATTAAGTTTCTATTACATTATATTAGTTAGTAATAAAAAAAAAATATAACTTAAAAAAATAAAATTTTATTACAATTCCTTCACTAATTAATCGAAAGCAACTTCGTTCCATCCGGGTGTCCCTTGACACCTCTCAAGCAGTTTCTTATTATTATTATTATTCGTGCTCCATGTTTTTGGCCCGGTTCGTATTAATCATTTACAACGCTGTATGAATATTTGCGATCGTTATGTTGTTCAAATACTTTCTGCTGGCAATAATTGTATAGCAAAGAAGACGTTTTGGGTGTCATTCCATCTGCAATCTCTCAACTGTTTCATCTGTATCTGTAGCGCGGTTGGGCAGACTAATAATTATACAAAGTTTTAATAATGTTAAAATCTCGGAGAAAGCAAGTGAGGCAACGAATTTAGTCAAAAGTACATTGGAGATGTGGGAGAATAATTAGGTAATCTGTTTCCGCTACCACAACCGATCTATTCACTGTTGCTTTACCAGAGTCATATTTTATTCATTTATTTTAAGCACCTGGTGTCAAACTAAATCGGAGGGTGTTCAGACATTCAATCAACGGACACAAATAACATCCACGCACCTAAAGATTTGTGGAGCACACAAAGTAATGCTGTTCTATGTTGGGAACACATCCATTCTACATAATATGCAGTACTAATTAACGCTGTATAAGCCGCCTAGAGTGCGGCTTATACAGCTAATCATCCAAATAATTATGTGTCCGTTGCCACTCATATCTATAAATCCATCAGTTGTATGTTACATTGGAACAACATTATACAACAAACCTTTGCTCAACCCTAACCATACAAAGCTATGCATAAAATACACGCCTTCCATTATTTTCACTATGGTATACAACATTTTAAAAATTCATAGCTCAACCCTTACCATAGAAAAACCATGCATAAAATACAAGCCCTATAAGGCCTCTCCTGTTGTCCAGCTATAAACTACCGCATCCATTTACCTGTACTCCATACAATAGCCTTTAGAAGCGAGTACAAAGACCCACAAAAGAGTTGTGCGTGACGAACTCCCAGAATGATTTAATACCTTTGCGTGGAGCTGAGAACAATGTACGCACTTCATTTACCTACTGTACGTACCACGCCAGAGGGACTACATTAACCTCTAACAGAGGTTAATGTAGTCCCTCTGGCGTGGTCAGACAACGAGATTTTTCGTTGTGATTTATTTTAAGTTATTTTAAGAATACTAAGGTTTCCTTAGCGGCATATCATATAAACGCCTTCACGGTTGGCGTAGTGGTTGGCCGCCTCACCGCTTGACACTGTGCCGAAGTGTTGTGGGTTCGATCCCCACACGAGACAACACTTTGTGTGATTCATAAATTGTTGTTTCAAGTATGGGTGTTCATTGTGTCCGTTAGTTGTATGTTTGTAAAGGTCCCCGCGACACAGGATTTAGTCCTAAAGCCGGAGTTGTCTTTAAAAAAAAAAATGCCCAGTGGTTAGTGTTCCGAACTTTCAAGAAGAGGTGATTCTGAATTTCACAACCATATTATCTTCTATAGGGTCAATTCTCGTATTTTATATGACATTTAAATTATATTTTGAATCGACGCCGAATCGGTATTCTGCTAACCTAATGTCATTATCGTATAATTTGAAATTAACAGTTCGTCGTTGACACACATTTTGACACTTGTTTCAATTAACGATCTCATTACAATATCATTCAAATATCAGTTAATTTAGGAGAATACCATTTGTGATGTAAGTATGACCCTGATTAATTCGAAACTGTATTTTGAACAAATTTATTTAGGAGAATAAAATTGTGCCTCAGTTTTCTGCTAGCCATATTTCTGTAAAACGCACGCCTGGCTTTTCATGACAATTAAAGCCTGTTTATAATGAATCCACCTTAATTCATCTAAACTTACTTTCCGTGACTAATTGTAGCTGTGTATTGAAAACCACAAGACGACGCTGAGCTACCATCATTCCCTCCGCGACCAAGTCCGTAGCAAGACGGTCGAAACGTTGGAAAATATTTGTATGTGGATATAACCTTGAATAAGTTATTTTAAGTGATTAAGACCCGTTACATAATTTTGTATAATGTATAAAAATCACGAAAATACATAATCAAATTAACATTGACCAGTAAGTAAAAAATCATTAATTAATTACAATTTCGACACATATCTTCTACAACTGAACATGCTGAAGTCTTAATGGTCAGATGCAAGCTTTTCATCTAATTACGAACTTCGAATGAGTTGCTAGCAGTTATTATAGGTGTACCGAAATATTTTGATTAGTTAATGATATCTTTTAGCGCTACCGTACATATTAGGTGCAAGTTTTTGAGTCGATGGGTACTGGCGTAATGAGGTAATTTCAATTTATACTTCTAGATTTTGTTACATGTTTCACTAGAAAATTAAACTTGACAGCTATGTATATTATTAAAGACTTTATTTATTTTGTTCACTCATGCACTCAGTAGTTACCTTAAAAGACTAAGCAAGTGAATACCAATAATTTCTATTTTGCATAAATGAATTCATGTTTGAAAACCACTGGTAGGTCGTTAAAAAATATATATAAAATAAAAATGAATCACCAAAATGTTTGTACGCGCATACTACCAAATGACTGCACCAAATTGGATAAATCTTTCTTATTACAGAAAGGTTGAGAAATTTGCCCAGATTTCCTATGTTGTTTTATAAGGTTTTCGGCATTTTATAGATTGCGTGCTCATAAGTAAAATAGGAGTCACATCGCCCAATGCAATGAAAACCTGGACAGCTTTAGGTGATTTATTTTTAAAATATATGTCCATAATTTATGAAATAATATTTACATTTGTTAAAATCCACAATGAAATCAATTCAAATCTTTTTGTGTAATTCAATATAATATAATCCTAGCAGTATCCCTTACTTATTGTCGCATTTAATTGATATAGAGAACGCGAAGTCTGAAATGATTTAATTTACTGGAAGCTCAAAGTTTAATAGTTGCCTATCCGATACCAGTTGTTATTAAATTTCAATATACACTGTATGTCAACCAATCAAAAGTTTATTACTATGGATATTTGCCGCTTGTTGCCAAGCTTATTAATACCCGTGTATAGATTATTTATTATAATACTGATTTCAATTAGGTCGTGGTCTGATATGTTATGACAATCAATTTATGTAACATAGTGTTAGGTTCTACAGAAACGAATTTTATTGTAAAGTATTTTAAAGTGGAGATACCAACAGGCTTTGCAGAGAATCTTGGGTTCAAACCCTCAGCACACACGCCACACACTACTGAATTTTCTAAGCTATGTAGCTATTAATTTGTTTATTACAATACAGTGTATCTTGCACTGACCATAATCGAAAAGAAACTGCGGTTGCGAAGAAGCATCTTCAGATGTAGATGTTTCAAATACATTCACGCGTCTCGTTATTTCTTCTAATTACTATCTTTACTACGAAATAGGTAAATAGTTATTTGTGCAACAAGAGAGCAAAGTTGTTTTTTGTTTCGAGTGCTGATTTTGAGTCCCGAGCAAGCGAAGGATTCTATGATTGATTCACGAGCGTAGCGAGTGAATCAAAGTTAGAATCCTGAGCGTGGTGAGGGACTCAACAGCACGATATACAAAAAACTTTGCTCTCGTGTAGCACACATAACTTTTCCCCACAGCAGTGAGAACACATATTACTTAGGAGACATAGAAATGAACAGGAATAGATTGAATTCTGCATAATCACTTGTTGATTTAACTCTTCTGGTGTTAAAGTACAGTCATCATCGCTAGTTTCACTCATCTTTTTAGATTATTTTATATATTAATATAATTTAACACGTTACGCCATACTGTATCAGCATCAGCGAAATTTTTATTCCCGCTACTTTTTTAAATCGCGTTTTAATACCGCGTCCCTGATGTTTATTTTTCAAATGTATCATTGTTGTAATTCTAAATAAAAATGTATTGGTGAAATACTAATTTTTTACTATTAATTAGACTTATTTTAATTAAAATCGAATAATAAATAGAACATGTAAACAATAACATTTTAAAAAGTAATTTATTCTTTGTTACAAATATCTTTTTTTTGCGTTGCCGTAGGTGTTTTCTTTGAGGTCGAATTCCAAAATCGAATTTCGAATTCGAAGGGGTTTGTTTCTTCACTCACTTTTTATTTGCATGTGAAAGAGACAGAGCACAGTAAAATTCGAATGTTTCAAATTTGTGGCTGAACAATGTCAATTCGTGGCACTGAAGATTGAAAAATTAAAAAGCTACTTTGCCTCACGCTCGAATCAAAATCGCGTTTTGTTCACTGTTGTCTCGCAGCAAAAGCGGCATGTTTGAACTGCTGTGGTGAAAAAAAAATTGTTAAGTTACTTATTATTTTCGCGGTTCAAGTATTTTTGCTGAATCTGTATGATGGTTTGCTACATTGCTATATTTTACTATTTAATATTGAGTTGATCTTGGCAATAAATAAATAATCTTTACTGTCATAAAAAACAAACTTTGGAGTTACAGGAGCTAAAGTTCTCATAAATTGTTCTAGGAACGTTCACATCATAACCAAAAAATATGGAGGCATGCGTAATTATATTTGGTACGAACCATTCCTTTTGACAAAACGCTTAGAGCTTACCAAATCGTCGCAGTGCTAAATAACTTTGTTATCCCAAAACTTTACTCAGCCGAAGGTTCTCGGCCCTTTTAATTGTGAGGAACAGTCATCCCGAAAATACGGAAGCAGTGATCCTCACTCAATAAAATTATTTTATTGTTCTAGTTCACGAAGTTTGTTTCAGTTTCCAACTAAAAATGTTATGGGTATTTTGTAGGGTAACATCATTCGTTAGAGAGTCATAAGACTCGTTGTAACTGTGAACTGCAATGTCATATGAATGATATATGAATGATTATATGAATGATAAAAACGCATTGGATTGATCAGCTCAATGTACAAACTGGACATATTATGTACTTATATTATTTATAGATTAATTAATTTGACTCTGGACACTATACATCCAGTACCTACATAACATTATTATATAGTTCGTTCTTTTTTCCATCATTATACTTATATTACTTATAGATTAATTAATTTGACTCTGGACATTATACATCCAGTACATATTATTATATAGTTGTAGTTTTGGCATTATTATTATTTGACATTTAATTACTTTTATAATTATGACTATGTTAATTTTGTTATCATGCTGAACTCGATTTGAACATGACATTCAAATTTAATCTTATTTTACTGACAATTATATGTATTTCGCTTTTTACCCAGCTGTATTTATGCTTTTGCTTCATAATGCCATTATTATGGATATTTTATTTTATTATGTTATAAGTAAAAATTATTAAATTCGTTCAGATTATGGTATTGACAGTAAAATTATTATTATTGTTTTTTTATAAGTTCATGTTGACGTTCCTAGAGATAACTTAAGATTGTCAATATGTGAGCACCATGTAGACGCTTTCTTTTCAATTTTTTATTTTCATTGTCAAGCATGACGACCCAGAACGGTTCGTCATGCTCACTTAATAGTCTTGCTTATGGTGGCGTTGTGGGTCGGGTGGTTTGGTTCCCTAAAAAATGGTTAAGCTATGGCTGAGTCACACGTCATACTCGTGAACGGGTGCCATCTGCCGGAACTGGTCAGCTCTGAACTGCTGCCGAAATTCTGTCAAAGGATAACTATATTGGAGTTTATAGTCGTCTTACATTGTACTCACATATTTATACTTTATACCTTATTTTATATATTACTAGAGGACGCCAGCAGCTACGCCTGCATTTTTTTTTAATTTACCCGTTTTGGCCGATCCCGTGGGAATTTCGGGAAATCCCTTCTTAGTGCACCCTTACGGTCCCCAAGGAACATACATGCCAAATTTCAGCTTCCTGCGCCCAATAGTTTTGGCTGTAGCGTGTCTGTCAGTCAGTCAGTAACGCAAGGATTTTATATATTAAGAAGATTAATTTCAATCATATTGTCTGGACTTTAAAAGAGACTATGACCTCTGAGTTTGTTTCGGATGTTTTTTCTCAGGACAGTCAGTTAGAAAACACTGGCCTCATCTAGTTAAATTTTTTTTAAAGTATGACTTTGTTTAAGTGTTTGTAATGAACCTATTAGACCAGTGCAGACACGTTAGAAAACGGTGCAAAGTAAAAAAAAATACAGTAGGATGAAACCCATTGGAAAAGAAAGAAAATATAGCAAAAATTTAAGGAAAAATATATTACGGGCGATCGGAGGTCGGGAAGTGGATGGGGTTGCGATTTTAAGGATAAAAAAGGGTTTATCTCGTTTACCAGCAAAACTACAAGTCCTACGGGAAAAACGTCAATGGCAAAGTTGTAGGTAATAAAAAGATCTACAACTTTTGTATTTACACTTTATTCACACAACGTCATAATTTATGTGAAAAATTGAAATAACCAAGTTTTTGTTGAAATTAAACTACAGTTTACGGATTTTATCGCGATGTATTGGTTTCACTAAGTTATTACATTACATACATCAAGGGCGTGACCGACAAAATTGGCTACATCTTGAAGCGAGCTTCTATCAAAACTTACTACAAGCCGCCAACGAAGATCAGTCAATTATTACCATCTGTCAAGTGTCAGTTACCCTTGCAAGAGGCCGGTGTCTACAAAATTGACTGTGAATGTGGGCTCTCATACATTGGACAAACCAAGAGAAGCATAGGCATTCGACTCAAAGAACATATAGCTGACATAAAACATAAACGCTCAACAAAGTCTGCTGTGTGTGAACATGTGGAACAAGGACCCAACCACTACCTGCGATTTGATGAACCACAGATACTCGCAAAAGAACACCGTTTTCTTCCAAGGATGATACGAGAGGCTATTGAAATTAAAAAACACCCTAATTTCAATAGGGAAGATTGTTGGAATGTTCCTCCAGCTTGGGACCCTGTCATAAGGCTAATGAAACCCAAGAAGGACAAAGTCACCAGAAGACCTAAGGACACTGTGAGCTCATTCTGCGTAAATAGTAACACCAGTAGATGAAAAATGTTCGGGTACTTTGAGATAACTTATACATTCAAGAAAAAGACAAATATCACCTCAGTCTGCCGTGAACATGAATTCTGTAAAGAATTCGAAACGTCGGCTAGTAATAAATTAAAAATATAGTTTCTAGATCATTAGTTTCAAACGTAATAACTTAGTGAAACCAATACATCGCGATAAAATCCGTAAACTGTAGTTTAATTTCAATGTGTAAGATTCGCGTAAACCCAAGAAGATACAAGTTTTTGTTTTTTTATTTTTAACTTTTACAATAGTTTTTTCTTTTACACGAAATTTGGTTAAAACTTGCCTTTCTATGTTCCAAACACACTGTTAATGTTTTTAATTTAAAAAAAATATTTTTACGCCTTATTTTGACTTAATATCGAAATAAAACCCGAATTTTCAATTGAAATTTCTCACGTCAATATATCAGCGTTTTGTTCGTTGAAATCTCTGCTTTCTTTGGTGTGAATAAAATATACATTATTAAGGTAAACGTTCTCAGAAAATGCAAAGAAATGAAGCAACCTCGAGATCGATTTTTTTAATCATAATGTACAATTTAGAGTTTTTGTAGAGAGAGGCAGAAGTTTGTACGGCACAAATTTACTTACATACATAGACTCACGCCTGTTTCCCCGAAGGGGTAGGCAGAGGCATATTAAACGCCCACTTTTCGCCAGTGTTTTGATCCCACGTAATAGGTGGCGAGCCTATTGCCGCTTATTGGGACATTTTGTTTGCCAGAGCCTCGTCCGTTGATCGGCAGGTGCACCACTTGCAGGTGAGGTTGGCTTGGGACCCTAAGTTCTTGGTGGGAACCCCATGCACCCTCCACCACAAATTTACTTCTTGGAAGTAAAAACGCATGCGCTAATAATTGAGTGTTGCGCATGTGCTATCGCGTATTTATCAGTACTGTCACATCATATATAATGTCATATTGTGCACCGTGATTAAATTGTTCGCATATATAAACTAGTAAATTATATACTACGTTTATACGGCAGAAACGATTTTCTCTATTTAATCTTACAAATGCCAAAATGTTTATTATATTGGACATGTATTCGAACATGGTTTTGACATTTGATTGTATGCAAGGTAATGTTGTTATATACCTTTCGGTAGATAATGTCAGGGATACTGACAGAGTTACTTTGTATCCTGTAGAGTTTCTGAAGTCTTTAGAATAATCGAGAGTGCTTTAACACTACTTGAGACTGAAAGTAGATTTGTGCTACCCCGAATTTAACGCGCGCAAAGCGGCGGGCAAAAGCTTGTCGTGTATTACTGCCTAATATTTTTTGAAGAATGGCCTATGTAGCTGCTCAGAGGCAGAACAAACTGCGAACATTATTCACGCATAACAGCAAGTCTATTATCGAGAGTCTGCCTCTAATATCCCGAATGATTTACTGAAAAAGCGAAAACATTTTACCATAAACAAACGCAAGCATCCTTTAAAGGAGGAACGCACTACAAAGAACTAGATACTTTAATTGAGAAGAAAGGTAAAGGCTTCGAGTAATATTAATGAAGATTGTAAAGAGGGTCTGTAACATACCTTAGGCCTACCGAGGGAAAAGAGAACGAAATAAACCGAAAACATTGTTGGAGAACTGAATCAATAGGCAAACATGAATTTGAAGAGCTTACCAGGTGCTTCCTATAAAGTATTCTTAGCTCGAAACAAAAGTCTTCAACGTCATAACAATGTTGCTACACAATGACATGAATAAAATTTACTCCGAGATCTTAACGGCGATACAGCCTCCCATATATAACACCTCTTGGAAATTTGCATGAAAATTCACATCCAGATTTCCATTTGAATCGAAATTATGGCTTTGAAACGGATCTCCACAGTTTCGGGGACATATTGTTGATTATTTCGGTATATTTATGGAGCGAGATTAATTCGAGCACTGAATGCGATCGAGAACCCATTCTACGAGTATATCTGTTGTGAGCGATTTTGAAGGAAATTATATTTTACTTTATAAGATATCGTCTTTGATCGCTCGACTGTCCAACTTTGTGACACGTGCTACGGTTCACAAGTTTTTAGGAAAGGTATGAATGTAAAAAAAAAGGTTTACAGCTACACGGCTTATTGGTCTGGGGTAGACAGTACCACCAGAGCCTGCTATCCTATGTGCGTTGTAGCATGGTGCGGGTGGCAGTTTCAGTAACGTTTCATTTCACTTTTGAAAGTTGCCGTGATTTACAAATTATGACTTAGTATTTCAGTTGTACCACATTCGTATTATTTTAAATCATGAATTACTGTGGTACATTAAATTATACCCAACCAGAATGTTCTTGTCTACAAATAAAATCTAATGGAAAGAAAAATTAAGCAAACTGTTATGCGTATAACGTAAAGCCATAGACGTATTTAGTGATGGGATGTACTGCTACGATGGATATTTGATGTTTTTTTTATAATAAAAAACGTATATTGGGCGTTCTTCAAATCATTGTAAAAAGTCTATAATTTTATTGATGAAGCAACAGAACATATATGTATATAGAATAGATTTCATTCGCCTAAACTCATATCAGAGTTAGAAACATCTGAATTGTCACTAAATTCATCATCTGTATCTGTGTCGGATATTACCAACGATGACTCCAATATATTGTCAATGTGAATGTCACGATCCCAATCAGATATAATGTCCCTCTTTGTTTTATTCACAACCTTCGACCAGTCTTCAGGTTGAACATTGTTGATGGCCGCTTGCTATAGGACCAACATTTTATTTGCCATAAATGGTGGCGAAGTATTATTTCTTGTGGCGTGACCTTTTATTTGGGCCCAAATCATCTCAGTGGTAGTCGAAGGATCTGGTGGTCTTTTTCTTTTGCTATTTCGTCCAGAGCATAGGTAGGAGTTGGTGGCTTATGACGTCGTACTAAGGCAATAAGCTCTGCCTTTAACATTTTTATATCTGCTGTAACTCCGTTTTCATTCAGCCACTTCGCCACTCGCTTTTGCGGTTGGATTGGTTTGGGGGTTTATTTACTTGTACCGAATGGTAGGGTGCGTTGACCATTATTATGGTCAGCTCTTTTAAATTATTTAATAGACCTATGAACCAGTCATAAAATTTTTCGTAGTTCATCTCCTCATGATACTCTGTAGTTTTGTTTGACTTAAAAGCCAGCAAACAGTTAGGGACGAATCCACTTGCTACTTGCCACTTGCTGCGTGACAAATAATAAGGCGTTCGCCTTTTTCGAAAAACGAACTCCCTGGCCTTACTACCCAAAACAGTTTTTTTTGTATGCTTATGCATGGTAATAACAAAACAACAAACTTAAACAAATAATAATTTGACAGAAATGAAAATACGTGTCACATACAAGGCGCTAGCACTCGTACTGACAATATCACAAGAGTAAACAAAATGGCCGCCGCACCGATGCGTCATAGAGCAAATATTTTGTCACGAAAAAAAGCAAATTACATATAAATATTGAAGTGTCTGTCTATGATTTCAAAATAACTATGGTTTTTCAAGTGCATAATATAGTTAGTTACACGATACTTAGTCCCAAATAACCTTTTTTAGGATTTTTATCCGTCTATCTGTCTGTCTGTCTTTCTGTTTGTCCGCGGTAATCTCTGGAATGGCTAAACCGATTTTTATGGAACTTTCACTGTAAGATAGATGACTTTATAGCGCTACATATAGGCCGGTATAAAATTTGACCCGCCATGTGTAATAATAATAATATATAAAAGCGAATAGTCAGTTGTCATGAAATCTGGAAAATCACCGGCCGTATAAAGGTTAGATTTGGCAGCGAAAATTATTAAATGTTACTTTTATCCGCGTGTGAAGCTGCGGGTACCGGCTAGTTTAATATGTACAAAGATATTATTATGTAGCCATAAAATAAATATATTGACAAGTTTATACACGTAGTTACACTGCAAAACCAAATAACACTCAAATTTTGATAACAGTATTAATGTGAACTAGATTTTTTGTTGTGAGTATCGTTAGATCGATAAAAATGAATTGCATAACGTCACATTCCTAGTCATGTGGTACTGACGGATGTCAACGTCATTCATATAGGCAACTATCATCCGCACCATGCTACAGCGCACAGGGTATAGGGAGTTGGTTCAATACTGTCTGCGCGAATGAATGAGTGCGTTAAGGAATTTGAATGTGTAAATACTAGACTATTGTGGATGAGAATGAAAGTAGTAGTACTTACTCGTCTCTTTATTGTAGGGGTTTACGCCCCGGTCAATATAGTAGCGGGTATGTCACAGCGAGAACAAGACGAACGGCAGGAATTTTGGGAGAATTTAAGAGCGATTTTGAGGAAATGAAGGATAACGAAAGATTGATATTTTTAGGTGATTTCAATGGATGGGTAATAATGGTAAAACGGGACGGATTTGACAGGGTTTTAGGTGGATTTGGTGATGAGAGTGTGAATAAAAATGGAAAAGTATTGCTTGAGGTTTGTTTAGAGTGGAGCTTTTGTGTGACAAACACCATGTTTGATCACAAAAGGATACACATGTATACGCGTGAGGCTAAGAATGTTAGAAGAAGCATGATTGATTTTGTAATTGTAGATGAACGTTTGAGAAATAATGTGTTAGATAAAAGGGTGTATCGAGGGATCGGCATCCACACAGACCACTTCTTGGTGATGAGCCGGATAAATGGGCTCTTTAAAGGATGGCGACATCGAGAACATAATGAAAATAGGGTCTTGGAAAGAATAAAAGTAGAAAATCTGCAAGAGAAAGATGTGAAAGATGAGTATAAGCGAAGATTGATAGCAAGATTTGAGAGGTTCGATGGCATAAATGATGTGGAAGAATTATGGAAATCTTTTAAAGAAGAGATAGTATGTGTAGCGTCTGAAGTATGTGGTGTGATCAAGAGAAGTAAAATACGAAAGATTTAAGAATACATGGTGGAATAAAAATGTATAATCAGCAGTGTCAGAGAAGAAGAAAGCTTGGTTAGATTGGTTGGCTGCCAGAGCAAATGGGAAAGGCAACGAGTGATGAAGCAAGCAACGACATAGATGAAACAAGAAAGGAGTTTGTTAGGTCAACAAGAATTGTGAAAGAAATTGTAAAAAGGAAAAAAGAGGAAAATAAAAATGAGTTTGACAGCAGACTATCTGAAGATTTCCGGAGAAATATAAAGTTTTTCTGGAAATCCGTTCGTGCAGTTCGAGGAAGAACTCAATCCTCAAAATACACGTCAATCAGGAAAGATACTGAATGGTGAATCATGCGTGCTGAATAGATGGATGGAGTATTTTGAAGGTTTATTTGAAAGAACGGCGATAGAGATATCGATCGACGAAATGAATGGTAATAATATCAATGATGAAATATCAACGATATTGGTGTGGATGAGATTGTGAAGGCGTTGGGAAGTATGAAATTAGGTAAGGCTGCAGGATATGATAGGATTACAGTTGAAATGCTGAAGGCTGGACAAGGCATCGAAGTTGGTCAGCTGCAGCGCTTATTTAACTTGTGCTGGAGCAGCGGCCGAGTACTTGATGAAAGAAAGAAAGAAAAGAAAGAAAAAAGCATTTATTTCTGTCACATAATACACCAAACACAAAATAAATAATACACAAAAAAATAATACAAGAGGTAGATACTAAAGGTAGAGGTAAATACCATAGTTAACACATTTTATTAAAACAAGCAGACAATAACTAGTTAACAGCATTATTAAAAATTAGGTATATAATATCCAAGGTGTAAAAAGTGACTGAAATAGGACCCACTTCAGCATAATGCCAGGCCGAAAGCCTGACGCTGGTCTTCCAGAAGGCCCTCTTAGCGAGTCATGAACATCATCCAGTGTCTCATAAAAATGTATACGTAAATAGACATACTTATATATAATTTTAGAAATATATGTCTAATAGGTACTCTTACAAAAAACACCGCAACATTACGCTTGTTTGTAGCATTCAATTCCCATTAAATAATAAATTTATATAAATGAAGCGTTCACATTTATCATACCTAGCTCCCGCTGTGCGTCAATGAGGTAGCGACGAAGTCGAGTTTTGAACGTACCGATCGTTGTAAGCGATCTGATAGGCGGTGGAAGATTATTCCACACCTTTGATGCCGCATAGCGGAAGCTACCTTTAATTGCCGCCGTTTTGTGAGGCATAATAGAAAGCTGCTGTGAGCACTGTCTGCTATTACAGCCACGGCTACCAGCAACCCACCCAAGTTTATGAAGCAGATAGGAAGGTTGCTGGTTTTTAATAATACCAAACATGAGCGATGCTAGGTGAAGCTTGCGTCGAGACTTCATTTTTAAGATAAATCTCTCATTAAGGTATGGCGTCACATGACTTCTACGACTCATGTTGAAGCAGAATCGGGCGGTGGCATTCTGTACCCTTTGAATCAAGCGGTCTGTCCGAGCTAGTAGCCGTGGTCCGTATACCGTGTCCGCGTAGTTTAATTTGGATAGCACTAACGATTCAACCAGTTGCAAACGTAAGTCTTCTGATAGATATGGTCTCATTTTATAAAGAACGCGCAATCTATAAAAACAGTTACGTACCAATTCAGCTACATGCTTTTCGTATCTCAGGTGCGAGTCAATATTCAGACCTAGGTTGCGAGCTTCATTTACCCTCTCGATGGTGTTTCCCATGAGTGTAATGTTAATACCAGGAAGTGAATTAATTTGGTTCTGTGTTCCAAACACCATGTATTTGGTTTTACTAGGATTTAAGATCAAGGAGTTCCTCTTAGCCCACTCAACAATTCGGTCAAGATCCTCATTAAGACCGGATATAGCCTTGTGGTACTGGTTTGGCTTAAATGAAATATACACCTGAATATCATCAGCGTAAATGTGATATTGTGCTTTATTTATATGTTTTGTGATGTCTGCACAGTAAATACTGAAGAGCAAAGGTCCCAGAATTGATCCTTGGGGAACTCCCCTCGACAGAGGGGTAAGCTCAGAAACAACTGAATCCCCACCCGATAGCCGTAGTTCCACCCTTTGTTTACGCTGGGACAGATAACTATCGAACCAATTTACAGTTTTACTATCGCAACCGTAGTATTTTAATTTGGAAAGTAACAAGGAAATATTAGTGCTTTCGAACGCACGGGAAAAGTCCAAAAGCACCAACAGTGTGCACATACCCTGGTCTTGTGCGTAAAGAATATTAGCGGTCACGTCGAGCAAAGCCGTAGCAATACCCCTTCCCTTTTCTAAAGCCCGATTGAAGAGAAGGCAAGATATCATTTTTCTCCAAGTAATCAGACAACTGGCTACTTACCACTTTCTCCATCACCTTGGACAAACAAGGGAGGATACTAATGGGCCGCAGGTCTTTTATATCCACGGGACATGTGTTTTTCGGCAAGGGCCTAACAGTGGCTAGTTTCCAGGCATGAGGAAAAGTTGCTGAGCCTATCTATGTATTGATAACATGTGTAATAGCTGTGAGCAAATTGGGTTGAGACATCAACAACATCTCTAGGTTAACTCCATCACAACCTTCTGCATTTGATTTAAGGCCCAAGAGGATTTTAGAGACAATTTCAGGTCCAACAGGTGATATGGTAAAGACGGCGTCACTATGACTGTGAAATTCGTAGAATGTCATATCCGAGATCAGAACAACCGCGTTGCCAGGGACGTTCAGGAAGTGCCTGTTAATAAGAGTAGGGTCTGAAAAATGGGACGGCAGATCTACATATTTTTTGTTAGGTAGTAGGGTACTTTTAATGTTTTTTCCATAACATTTTTGGGTTATTTATTTTATTATTTATATTAAATTTAAAATAAGCTACCTTTTCATTGAACAAAGCAGAAGAAACAAGTGATTTAAGCTGTTTGTAGTAACTCTTTTTACTCTCTGACCTACTTTTGCGGTATGCATCAAGCGCTTCATCCCTTAATTTCATCATTAATTGTACGGTGTCCGTAACCCACGGAAATGATGGTTCCTTAATCAGGCAAGACTTAATAGGCGCGAAGGCATCGAACACTGAGATGATGTAAGTATTGAGCGTTTCTACCATTTCGTCTACTGTGCTCAGTTGTAAAATAGTGCTCCAGTTTACACGAGACAGAGTTTCGCGTAAATGCTTCAGCGCAACAAATATCTCGTGGCTCCAAGTTCAATCCCAGTTTTGCGGCAATCTGCAGAGCGGTTTGAACCGCGTTCTCGCCGTCGATCTCCGGGACATTAGAGATTTCGACGTCATTCGATAATGATTCTTTTTCCCGGTCATTGAGGTCACGCTTCAGTTGTGCTACTACGATACACAAGTCAGACTGGTCCGTAGCTGGTACTCCCTTTTCCAAGCTGGTCACCCGCTCATCTAGTTTGTCTAGATTTATCTGACATGCCTTCACAGATGCCCTTATCTCCGCCATCTCGTCCCGAAACAGCAGCAGTTCTTTATTTATGCTGCGCATATTGTCGCGAAATATACGCAGTTCTGACTTGATATCCTCATTAAGAGTTTGCGTGGTCTCGGACGTGCCGGTGATGGAAACGCTGGCTAACAGACCAGGGTCATGGCAATCAGCCGCGGCAGCCAACTCTGTATCGTCACCTGAATTATCTGTAGGACTCCGATTTGCACAGGTATTAGAACCAGTACCCCTAACTGGTGTTTCTGATTTGTTGTCCGTTGCCTTATTTTTTTTATACTCAGGGCACTGCCAAGACTGGGCTATCGCACCTGAGACAGGCAAATTCACGCAACGGCGATGGTACGTAGCGCCACACTTGTGACATCTCGCGGCGTCGACGGGAGATATGAATCGACCACATCCACCACACTTCGACATAATATCGGAACGGAGTTAAGCCGGGTGTTACGCTAGTGATACGCTGGTCGCCAACTAGATGGCGCTGTTACAATTAAATTAGTAACCGGCGTTTTTTCAGGTGAAAAATTGTCCTACCAGCGCCGCCTTTGTATGCACTAGGTAGTCTGAGGATACGCGCACACTAGGACAATTGCAATGAACAGTTACAAGTCTATTATAAGTAATTTCACCTCACATTCACTAAGATAGGGTAGATATCACTGTCTTAATGGATCAATGTATTTATAGTTTAATTTATTGTTTATACACTGTATAAAAACACCTTCGCACAACTTATGTTGAAATTAATTAGTTTCTAAATGTATCTACAGTAAAAGTCTACTAACTAGACTGTGTTTAATATTTAAAACGTAAACAATAACAAAGGTCAATCCACTGGTTTGACATTCGCGACTCCAGTGTGATGACTGGGCCACAGCGGTGGTTGTGCCTCTTTATAAAGAAAAAGGCTCGCAACAAGACTGCAAAAACTATAGAGGCATTAGCCTGCTCAGCATTGTTGGCAAATTGTATGCGAAGGTACTGACTGAAAGAGTTATGGTAGTAACCGATAAGAAAATATGGGATATACAAGCAGGATTCCGAAAGGGTATGGAGTGCACGGATCAAGTCTTTTCCTTGCGGTGCATAGCCGAAAATTCTTGGCCGAAGGTCAAAAGGTCTATTGCGCATTCGTGGATTTGGAAAAGGCTTACGATAAAGTGGTGAGGAATGAAATGTGGTCGGTAATGTCGATGTATGGGGTGAACAGCAGCCTCATACGAGCTCTGAAATCCCTTTATGCAGATTCTAGTGCTTGTGTGAGGATAAATGGGTCGTACACGGATTGGTTCACCATCAAGACAGGTGTTAGACAGGGATGTGTAGCGTCGCCGTGGCTGTTCAACCTCTTCATGGACAGTTGTTTGCAAGATTTGAAAAATAATGACAGTGGATTAAGATGAATGAGTAACTTGTCAAATGCCTCCTTTATGCTGATGATCAGGTTATACTTGCGTCTTCAGCGGAGGAGTTGCAGGAGATGGTAACAATCATGCATGGTGCGTTAGAGAGGAAAGGAATGAAAGTGAATGTAAGTAAAACGAAAGTTATGGTTTTGAAAAGGAGGAATGCGTTGCGGCTTGTAATGTTATGATCGATGGACAGCGAGTGGAGCAAGTGAATGAGTTTGTATATTTAGGTACGCTGTTTACAAGAGATGGTAAGAATGTAGAAAGAAGATATTGAAAGAAGAGTTAATGCAGGTAATAGAGTGAATGGAGCTCTGAAGGCGTTTATGAATAGCCAAAACGTGTCCAAAAAGGCACGTTTGGCTGTGCATAGAGGGGTGTTAGTACCTACTCTTATGTATGGTAGTGATAGTTGGGTATGGCAGAAGAGTCATGAAGGTATAATAAATGCTGTAGAAATGAGAGCACAGAGAAGTATGTGTGGTGTTTCTTTGACTAACAGAGTAAAGAATTGTGTGATAATAGAGTGTTGTGGGGTAAAAGAAGATGTAGTGACTAGCATCGAGAAAGGTACGCTAAGATGGTTTGGGCACGTGGAGAGGATGGATGACGAAAGACTGACCAAGCAGATATATCAGGCAAGTGTGGAAGGGACAGGACGAAGGGGAAGACCTAGGCGGACGTTATCTGACCAGATTGGAGACATCCTAAAAACAGTACAGGTTAGAAGTACCCTGAACAGAAGAGCATGTATGAGGAATCTGATGGGAGTGAATGAAGCAAGAGAGACATGTCAGGATCGTTGCAAATGGCGTTCCGTAGTCTCTGCCTACCCCTCCGGGAAACAGGCGTGAGTCTATGTATGTATGTATGAAATATAAAGGAAGGATTTGAAAATCTTGCCAATATATCTAACCACCGGTTAGCTGCCTGCTTTAGTAGAAGTGAAAGCAGGAGAAAAGGCGCATGTATTCTGGTAAAGGACGGTCATCAGTGGACAGAACTGCTTGAAATAGCAAAACTGTCCACAATTGATATATTTGAATGTTGTGCCATTGAGTTGACTGAACACAGTACTGCCCTAGTAGAGCAAGAGCCCACGACTGCCAGACCTTCGTGATTTTATAAATGCTGAAAGTTTGCCTGAGCATGCCCCCTACAAAGGTAAAAACGACCACCGATTATAGAGTTTGGGTTGTGGTTACTTTGGCAGTTATCAGGTAGTAAAGGTGGATAAAATGGTACCTAAAATTCGTTATAGTATAAAAGCTAAATTTTATATATGTTACTTGTAAACCTACAAAAAGATGTAAGCCTAACAGTCGGACAGTTTCAATCGTTTTAACATCTTGCCAGATACTTTGAAAGTCCGCTGTAGGTACGAGCGCGAGAGCTTAGCCGATTGCGATCTTTTAAGATATCCAATATAATAAAATTGATTACGTCCATAGCCATGTTAAATAAAGTAAAAATGTTATTTTAATATTATAAAAATCTAAAAAGAGTATTACAACATGTAAAAAAATATTTTACTTTTCATAAAATTATTGTCGTCAACATTTTTATTTATTCATTTCAGCGCTACCCTTCGAATCGATGGCATGACCGTCTTAGAATATTTAAATGAAACACGTACACGTTAACAGCCCATAGCCTAGTGGAGATACCAATAGACTGCCATGCAGAGGGTATCGGGTTCGAAACCATTTTGATGCTAGCAATGTACCACCTTGCAAGAGCGAGCTATTGCAATGTTTCATCATCATCCTCCTAACGTTATCCCAGTTTCAATTTGGGGTCCGCTTAAAAGTCTTACCGGATTTGGCTGAATATTAGCTTTTCCACAGAGCGACTGCCTGTCTGACCACCGCAACCTGAAGGGATAGCGATATTCCATGGTTTAGACTAGAGTCAGTTTATTTAGAAGGTACTGACGATCGCTTAATGATGTGCCCGGTAGATGGCAATAGGCTCGCCCCCTATTCCATTGGGATCGAAACATAACTGGCGAAGTGTGGGTGTGTAATGCACCTCTGCCTACCCCTTCGGGGATAAAAGGCGTGAAGTTATGTTATGTTATGTTACTGACGCCCTATAACGACTGTCAATGATCTTCATGACAGCCGGGGCCGACGACTTAGCGTGCTCTCCAAGGCATGGGGCAAACGATAATTAACAATTTAATTGCAGTGTTTTCTGCGAGCAAATTACATAAGAACCATTTAGAATATCGCTTATCCGAAAAATCCCACCTTTTATCAACCAGACAAAAGCGGCTGGGTGTTGAAAGACGACAGATACTTGTTCAAATGGTGTGACCCGGATCAACTACCTGTTATGTTAGTGATTCGCTCAACACTCAATCAGGTATGTAATTATTATAACAAATTATTGAAATTTATTTTTTAAATATTCATAAGGCGATCATGCCATCGAGTCGAAGAGTAGGGCTGAATTAAATAAATGAAAATATCGACGATAATAATTATGAACAATAAAATATTTTTTTACATGTAATGATACTTTTTAGATGTTTATAATACTTAAATAACATTTTTACTTTATTTAACATAGCTATAAACGTAATAATTTTTATTTTATTGGGTACCTTATAAGATCGCAATCGCCTAAGCTCCCGCGCTCGTACCTACAGCGGACTTTCAAAGTGTCTGGCAAGATGTTAAAACCATTGAAACTGTCCTGCTGTAAGGCTAACATCTTTTTATAGGTCTACAAGTAATATATATAAAATTTAGCTTTTATACTATAACGAGTTTTAGGTACCATTTTATCCACCTTTACTACCTGATAACTGCCAAAGTAACCACAGCCCTAACTCTATAATCGGTGGTCATTCTTACCTTTGTAGGGTGCATGCTCAGGCAAACTTTCAGCTTTTATAAAATAACGAAGGTCTGGCAGTCGTGGGCTCTTGGGCTATAGTATGTATATAAAGAGTTCCTAATCTAAATAAGTTTGACTTATGTATTAATAAATTAAATATTATTTTGCGTGCAATAATGAAAAAATGTTATAATAAACATGTAATTTTGGCGGGTGATTATAACCTCAATGTATTGAAAAGAAACAAGCATACAATCGAATTTGAAAACTTATTACTCAGTTATAGATTAAAACTAGCACTTAATACACCAACTCGACTTCATAGCCAGACATGTATTGACAATTTTGCGCAATATTTCAGATCCTTTAAAGCTTAAATATTAGAGTTTGGCTTGTCTGATCATACAGCTCAATTAATTAAATGTCCTACGAACACAGTATATACAATTAATCAATGGCGCGTGGTTAAAAGAGATTATGACAAACAAAATATATTAAAATTTAAATCTTATATGAAAATTTTAAAATTCTCAGATGTTTATGAGGCAACAGATGCAAAATATAGCATTGAATGTATTTATCGAAATATTTACACTATTATATCAGCAATGTTTTCCAGAGAAGGTTGTCTCTGTTAGATTAAATAAAAGACAAAAATGGGTATCCCGCGGCATAAAAACATGTAGTAAACAGAAACGACACCTACTGTGGCAATATAGGTGTAAACCAAGCATACAGAATAAAAATCGGTTTATAAAGTATCATAGGCTTAGAAAACGATATGAACGACACACTTGCCCAAATCATTGAATGGTTAAAATTTAGTAATTTAGAAATACATCTTGACAAAACTAATTAAATGACATTTAGAAATCAAATTGACAGAACTCAAGGAATCGAAGTCGAATATAGGGGACACCACATAAATGAAATAGAGAGTGCAAAATTTCTAGGTCTATATCTTGATTCCAATTTAAGTTGGAAAAAACAAGTTGAAAACATTTGTTCCAAACTTAACCAATTCTCGTATGCACTATACATGCTAGGTAAGATAGTGAATCAGTCAGCTCTTGTAACTGCATATCGTGGCTATGTCGAGTCATTATTAAGATATGGGGTTATTTTTTGGGGAAACTCGGTAGACAAGGAAATGGTGTTCAAAGCCCAGAAGAAATGCGTCAGAGTAATTTGTAAACTTCATTTTACTGATAGCTGCAAACCTGTCTTTATCGACCTAGTTTTAGGTCGAAACCGTTAACCCTGCCATGTATTTAAATATATGAGACTAGAGAACGCCAGCAGCTACGCCTGCATTTTTTTTAATTTACCTGTTTTGGCCGATCCCGTGGGAATTTCAAGAAATCCCTTCTTAGTGTACCCCTACGGTCCCCAAGGAACATACATGCCAAAGTTCAGCTTTCTGCGTCCAATAGTTTCGGCTGCAGCGTGTCTGTCAGTCAGTCAGTAACGCAAGGATTTTATATATTAAGATTGTTAAGATTTTGTTCAGGTCACCTATGAGTGAGCGTCATAAAAATAGAGTGTGTTTTCCTGCAAACAGAACTGCTCAATTCGACAAAAGTGTTCTTTGTATGGCTCCTCGAATTTACAACCACTTACCTAAAAAAATACTGAAATGTGACAATGTAGATAAATTAAAGATTTCACTTAAACAATTTCTTATTAAGAAGGCGACAGAGTATCTAAATGACAAAACATTATAAATTCGTACAGTTATATTATTGACATAATAATTATCCTACTTAATTTTCTTAGACTAAATAAAACATTTTGACTAATAATAACTTTACTTGACATTTATCTAATGCTAATCATACGTACAGGACATTTCTCTATTTTGTTTTGACATTGAGATAATTATTTCTTTTTAAATGGCAATATACAATGAAATTATTATAAAATTGTATTTGAGATGTATTACATATTTATAAATTTAAGTAAATTACTACACACATTTTATTAGAATATTATTGCATGCTTATTAGCAGAATATAGAAGCTCTGAATATTATGTTACATTACACCTTTGTTAACACCTATATTCGCAATGAATGATATTATTATTATTATTATTAAATAATTTCTTACAGTACACTAGTCTCAGCCAAGTCATCCAACAACCTACACATTTCACAGACCATAGCGAGATGCTTATAGATATTGTGTGCACTGATGCTCAAGTAAACAATGTATCCGTTCAATATATACCTGAATTAGGGCAGCATGCCATTATATCTGTGACTTGCATATTTAAGCTTAGTAAACCTACCCTGCAATGGATCCATTACAGACCATAAACTAAGATCATGCTTGATGTTTTCCAGGACGACCTCTGCAAACTAGACTGGCCTTATATAGCAACTCAGGACAATGTGAGTGACATGGTTTCAATATTTAATACTTTCTTCCGAACTTTATATTTTGATCTACATGCACCAATTACCAGAGTTTTAATTTGAGAAAGGTCTTACCTATGAATCACAGATACAATTAAGGAGATGGTGAAATTGCGTAACAAATACCAAGCACGATACAAATTAAGCAAATCAGATATACACAAAAATTGTTACAAAGATTTAAAAAGTATTGTATCTAGTGCAATTGATGAGGAAAAAAGAGCCTATTTTAAAACCTATATAAATGGACACATAATAAATCCCAAAAAACTATGGCGCAATCTAAAATCTACTGTAAATATAGGTAAACAAGAGTGGCATGATTTATCATATAGCCTTAATAATCTAGAACATCTTAACAAGCATTTTTTGAACATCCCTGGTAATGATACAATTTCTCTCCCCGATTTGATATATTTTGAGACAAACGTATTCTACACGAATACCTTCCGTATTGAACCGGTCAGTGAGGAGTTGGTCCGCCTGCATATCAACAGTATTAAATCAAATGCCTCCGGTGTTGACAGCATTACACTGGAAATGCTTAAAATGACTCTTCCTCATAGCCTTCCATATAATTATTACAGCCATAATAAATAAATCTATTAAAACGTCTACCTTCCCTCATATATGGAAAACTGCGGTTGTAAAACTAATACACAAAGTTCCCAATCCAACCTCAGCTAAGGATCTTAGGCCGATTTGCTTACTTCCTTGTTTATCAAAAGTATTGGAAAGAGTGGTGAGCAGTCAATTCAGGAAGTACCTTGAGAAGTATAGCATCATTCCTCAGAGACAGTTAGGGTTTCACCAGGGACACAGTACGACCACCACTCTCATGGATGTTTTTGACGATATTTTGGATGCTAGGGACAAGGGTTTGGGTACCCTGCTTACCCTACTTGATTTTTCACGTGCCTTTGAAATGATAAATATTTCACTCCTTATTGCCAAACTTTTGTATTACGGCTGCGACTCAGCAACAGTAAGATGGTTCCATAGTTATCTGACTGACAGATTTCAATTTGTGCAACTGGATAATGACAGGGATGGTAACAAGGCAACTTCTTCTTGTTATCAGGTAACCCGAGGTGTTCCACAGGTATCAGTGCTCGGCCCTCTCCTCTTCTTATTGTATAGTGCAGATGTTACCAACCATATACGTAATACACAGTTTCATATGATGTATGCCGATGACCTCCAACTATACATAATTATGATTTTAGCCCAATGACTGCCATGAATCTGTAAATAAAATTAATACAGACTTAGACAAGATATCTGAATGGGCTAAAAAGAATTCACTGGTACTCAACCCCACCAAATCCAAATTTTTAATATTAGGCTCAAAGGAATGCATTAACAAGATCATCATCATCAGCCCTTAACAGTCCACTGCTGGACTAGGCCTCTCTTTTGAAAGGAGGAATTGGCCTACTATACCACGCTGGCCAAACGGGTTGGTATAGGGTTTTTATCAAGTTTTCCTTCTCTTACAGTGCTGTTCTCTGCCTAATATGCTCCGTCTGTCGGCTTTTACGACACCCATGGGATGATATGGGGTGGTGACAATCCGTATTCTTAATCCGTCACCACACGGACGATTGATTTGTTAAGACTTTCCCATCCACCATCTTTGATTTCCCATCCGCCATCTTTTAAACACATCACCACTAAAACCACAAAAGCATGTACAATCTTCTGGCAGTGCAGGAGAATAATAGGCAAGAAATGGGGTCTCAAACCATTCATCACCCTATGGATCCACACTGCCATAATACGCCCCATGCTCACATATGGTGCAGTAGTGTGGTGGCCACGCACTGAACTAAGCACAGTCAAGAGCAAGCTGCAGAGCATACAACGCCTCGCCTGTCTGGCCACAACAGGCTGCATGAAAACAACTCCAACGGCGGCATTGGAGGTGCTTCTCGACTTGCGACCATTGCACCTCATCATCCAGCAGGAAGCAGGTGCCGCCGCGATCCGGCTCGATAAGTTCGGGCTTTGGAAAAGAGACGACCGTATAACCCATGTACGCCTGAAAAGGACGTTAACTAACGAGATCCCGATGCTAGATGCAACGTGCGACCTCATACCTAAAACCTTTGTCTTTGACAAAAAATACCGCATACAACTGCATGAAGAGCACAAGGATAGCTCTGGTATACACGAAGTTAGAGTATACACAGGCGGCTCAAAATTAAAGTATGGGACAGGTGCCGGAGTATTCTCCCATGACTTGAACATCAATCTCTCAACATCGCTTGGTAAACTCAACACCATCTTCCAAGCTGAATGCGTTGGGATTATAAGGGCGGCGACGGCGATCGCGGCTAGAAACGTGAGCAACCTGTCAATACGCATCATCACAGACAGTGCCTCAGTACTACAAGCTCTCGATGGCAACTGCTTTAACAGCGGCTTAATTATGGAGTGCCACCAAGAGCTGCAGAAAACTGCAGCGAGGAATCGGGTCACGCTCCAGTGGATACGAGGACACAGTGACTCCACGGGCAATGACGCAGCAGACCAACTGGCAAGGAAAGGATCGGACACAACAACTCTGGGACCCGAACCAACTGTTCCGATACCTTTCAACCAACTAAAAACGTGGTTACGCGAGAGAACCTTACAACAACATGAAAAAGAGTGGGCAGAATTAAAAGAGTGTAGGCAATCTAAAGATGCCTTTCCCCAATTAGATAAACGTTTCTCGCAAAAATTGTTGCACTCCAACAGGAAAACACTCAAGCATCTGACTGGCATAATAACCGGCCACTGTCCACTAAACAAGCATCTCTACAACATCGGCGTCACGGACAGCCCACTATGTAGGGGCTGCATGGAGACCGAAGAAACACCCGCTCATGTGATCCTACATTGTACCAGCGTGAGCGACCAACGGACGAGGTTCCTGAACAACCCCAGAACCATGAGTGAAGCCATACGCAACACTGGTCAACTCATGGCCTTCTGGAAGGAGCTTGCATGGTATGAGTAGCAGGCGACAACCGTGTCCCTGCTAACGCACAATGGCCAAACTAAGTGGCTAAGTGCGGAAAACACCTGTCCAACTAACTAACTAATTAACTAACTATGGGGTGGTGACATTCCGTATTCTTAATCCGTCACCACACGGATAATGTGTGTGCATTAACAAGATACAAGATCTAAATCCTGTACTTCTCGTTAATAACTGTCCCATAGAGCAAGTGAGTGAGGCTCGAAACCTAGGTTTGGTCATGGATGGTGAATTGCATTTTGAGACGCATGTACTGGAAGCTGCCAAAAACTGTTTTTACCGTCTCAAGCTGTTATATCGAATTTGCCAACATCTGAGTACTGAATTGCGGATATTGCTTTGTAAGACTCTTATTTTATCTTGTAGCCAATTCTGCTTACGAACTCCAGGTCCTCGTTGATCAGTTTTTTCGAGCCTGCCAACTCTTCTCGATGACCATCAATGCCAAAAAGACTGTAGTCTTATCGCAGGGTTGTACAGACCCACCATACATACTGCTGGGTGACACGCCTCTGAAGGTTGTCGAAAAATTCTGTTACTTGGGGTCGACTGTGTCGAACAATCTTTCACTAGATGTGGAGATCGATATCCGTATCGGCTAGGCGGCATCCATGTTCGGAAGGCTCAGGTCAAGAGTATGGGACAATAAGCATTTGACTAACAAAACCAAAGTCCTAGTCTACCAGACTTGTATTCTTAGTGTACTCTTGTACGGGGCCGAGACTTGGACTTCCTACGCAAAGCAGGAGCGACGACTCAACACATTTCATATGCGCTGTCTGAGAAACATCGTCGGTATTACGTGGGCACATAAAGTCACCAACGAGAGGGTTCTAGAAATCGCTCAGCTGCCTAGTCTCAGCGCTATCCTTAAACAGAAGCGTTTACGATGGCTAGGGCATGTGCACCATATGGAACACTCTCGGTTACCCCGACAAATTCTTTTAGGGGCCGTAGCGCATGCTAAACGAGCTGTGGGTCGCCCTTTACTCCGCTTCAAAGATTGTGTCAAGCGAGATATGAACATCTTTGAAATAGACCACAAAAACTGGGACAAATTCGCTGAAGACAGAATGGAGTGGAGAAATGTTTGAAAGACGGGCAGAAATGCCATAATAAAGCCTGGATCGAAACATTGGCAAATAAACGAGCTGGGAGATATAACCGCGATCAAAACCCTCCACCTGTCGCAATACACATCTGCCCTAGATGTGAACGTCCATGTCTGTCACGGATTGGCCTACACAGCCACGTGAAAAAATGCCACGCACAACAATTAACTGCAACCATCATATAACACTCAGCAGTTTATGTTTATATCGTCTGACAAGACGCATAGGCCTTTACATATTTTGTCTAAACTAAACTATGCAGATACTGTGATTGGTCCATGTATATTGAATAGAACAGAGAAAGTAATTCAGCGAGTACAGAATGCATGTGCTCGCTTCTGTTATAATATCCCACCTCGTTCACATGTCACTCCATTCTTGAATAGTGGGAACCTTATGAAGATGACTGCTCGCAGGCATCTTTATCTAGCAACTCAACTGTTTGGTATTGTTCTATACAAAAAACCGGCATACCTGTACAAAAAGTTGACATGATTTTGTGATATTAATCAGTACAGTACGCGGGCGGCATCACTTCTTTTGGTCACAGCGCGACACAGGACCACTGCTTTCAGAGGTAGTTTCAGATACGCCGCCACCAATTGTTGGAATGACCTTCCGCCCCCCATGCGCAACTTGAAAACATTAGACGCATTTCGCAATAAGTTTAAGTTATTTTTATTAAACAAACAAAAGTCACTGTTATGAATTTGCATTCTTACCTTTAGAATAAGTAGTACGTCAACATCACTTACGTGTCTACTGACGAAAGATATTGGAATTATTGTGATATTATAATGTATATAATTTGTTATAATATAATTGCGTATGCGCAGCAATTTTATTATAGTGGTAAAAGTAAAGTCTGTGCTCCGGACTCCGGTAGACGACGCTTGCTTGACAAGACAATCGACATTCATGACAGATGGAATCTTTCAATCTTTGGCCTATGGTGAAACGTCAGTCTGTCGTACAAGAACCTTTCGGAAACACACTAATATTTGCTATTTTTAATTCTTATTTTTATTATGGACATTTGGAGAAGCAAATAAAATATTTTTTTGTTTTTTGTTTTTGACTTATATTTGTCCCTTTATATGTGAACTTGTGGTGGTTAGGGTCGGGTCTCAATAGATACTTAAAGATAACTTTATTTTTTTATAATTTATGGAAAGTGAATTGTAATCATAACGAAATGTTAAATAATTATTTTGTAGTTTGAACAACAAAATTAATGGACAGCAGCGGGCACGGTACGACCGGCTGTCATCACTGTGGCTCTAATCGTTGTCGAGGTCATGAAGCTGCATATCTTGATAGGGTCCGATGGTTGCTTTGTAAGTGTTCTCAGTTCGGACCTTAATACAAGCCATAGTACAATGCGGGCAAGTTTTGCACTCCACTTCTGCTTGGTAGTAATTCTGAACTGAGGAGTCAGCTGAGGGAGTGCCATTCACCTTCCAAATCCACCAAAATAACGTGTTTTGATCAAAATATTGTTTATGATGTATGTATAATGTGAGTGCTCGGCCACAGTGAAAGGCGGGCGCGGGTGCGGGCGCGACGCGGGAAACTCAAACATATGGAACTCTATAGGAGTGTCCGTAGTGGGAAGGCGGGCGCGGCGAGCGGCGCGAGCTGTGCAGCGCGGGGAGCACGCGGGCAACTCAAACCATAGGACTTTCATACAAGTGTCCGTAGTGAATGCGCGGGCGGCAAGCGGGAAACAATGCGGAGCGTGCGGATCTCAAACTTTTATGAGCAATGATATAAATCAAGTGCGAGCCGAACTCGCTCATCAAGGTTAAGGCAGTAGAAGGATTCACTTAACATAAGCATTACATAGCCCCCTAGTCAAATATCACTATCAATTTTTCGCCAGCAAAAATATATATCAATATTTTTTATTGATATTGAGCACCAAGACTTTTGGGAAGCAAAATTTTAATTTAAACATCTCCATAGACACCCCGCTAGTATAGGACAGATATATTTATTTATTTTTTTGTATATAAATCGTGAAGCGGTTCACAGAATACATCTACTTACCAATTTTGAAATTTTTAGTCTTAATAGTTTCACCATAAAGTGGCTGTGACATAGAAACGGATAGACAGACAGACATGGCGAATCTATCAAGGGTTCAGTTTTATGCCACTTTGGCTACGGAACCCTAAAGATAGGTTACTTAGCTATCAGTCAATCTTCAGAAATGGCACACTAACGCACTCGTGGATAACTCCATATTGCGATATCGCACAGCATTACAATGAGACCCTCGCGACTGAAAACAATACAAAAGTAATTTACTATGGTGCGACAGAATCATTAATTAGATGTGACGTACCCTTAGATTATATAACTTAATAGATGGAGGGATACAATCGCAAGATCATCACTAAAATAATCTTACATTTATGACTATGACCATACATTACCCGTCAAAATTAAATAGTACTTTTTAATTTATTTATTTTATTTATATATAATTTATAATTTTTGCCAAATATTCAGAAAAAAATTCAAAATTTCATAAAAATCAAAATTCTCATAGCAGTTAAAAATGTGATTTGAACCCACGCCCTCAGACCGTGAGACGGTTGTAATATCCGCACGGCTATAGCCTTGTTATCGTTTAGTTGCGAATTTGGCGAACAATTGACAGAGTGTTACTATGGTGAGTGCTAACGTCATCTAACTGAAAACTCGTATTAATCTAGCCGCGATCCGTCACAATACTATACATATTTGACAAACACTGTTCACCGCACACGCAAACGCGCCACTACGGACACATGAAGACGCGCGCGGCCCGCGTGCGGGCTGCCCGCGCTACTATGGCCAAGCACTGACAGTGAGCACCCATACCAACAGAAGTAAATACAGCGCAACTGACTGGAAAACTAGATGATGAATTTTATGAATCTGTGTACGATTTGGATTCAAGTTTCGGCCCTTTCATATTTAATAGTGCAGCAGTAGAGCCATACGTCGTGTGGTAGCTTTAAATAACGAACTTTGAAATATGTTGATAGCTAATAAAATATCTAGTATGTTACGTTACATTGCTAAAATTTTAACTGTTTTTTTCAATTATTAAATTATTCCAGTTCATAAGCTTTCATAGTAACTGTTCAAGAATGTTTTCAATTTCGTTATTTTTCTCTAGCGCGTACAGGTGAGCTGATTTTATGGGTTTGTTTTGATTGAATTATCTAAATATCACAAGAGTTTTAGTTTCTGAATTGTAGATCAAATTTAGTTATGAACAATAATTTCGTAATTCTTGGAATATTAAATTCACCACAAAACAAGATCATACGTAACCATGCATGATCTTTTTTCGTGGTAGTATATTTAATGGGCAGTGTTTCCAGACTACTCAAGGCGATAATATACTACCGAATATAAATATAAACTCAGGCCAATAAACATAAGAAACGTTTATACTGGAACGTTTCAAGCAACTCTGCTGTAAAGCGTTAAGAGTCTCTTAGATGTAGAGGAAAAATATGACGCATCACTAAAATGCAGACACTTCAATAAATGCTGACGAAAGCTACATAAGAAAAACACTTCAGATTTACTGCTTTTCAAATCCAGCTCCACTTAATCCGTGCAAAATCCAAATCGTTGTCAAAACACTCTTACGTACCATTAATGAGTTAACACAATAACAATGAGAGACCCTATCCCAACTCCGTTTTAAAACGACAGCCCATTACCACCAAGACCCCATTGCAGGTTCTCAAAACATGGTAACCTTAAAAAATTCATTACAAACAGATACCTTTCGTTTCCATATTAATTACGTCCGTGACTTGCTTGAAACTTAGGGGTGTCGAATGAATAATTTTATTTGCTGGCATTATGAGAAATGATTTTGGGAAAAATTAAAGTTTATAACGGGCTTGCGGATAATCGATTTATGAATTTAGTGCCACGGTAAATGATAGATATATTTTATGGTTTTATTTTATTACTTCTGCAGCGGGGCATTTTCTCTTCGAAATAAAGTCTACGTACATATATATGACAAACTACACCGTTTTTGTAGAATGTTACTTTAACTGTTTATTGTTTTAATGAGAGTTATTACAGTCTTAGATGAAATTCAGCAGTTCGTTAAACTTGCGAATTTCTGCCCATTGTTCAGTCTATATTAACCAATGAGTTCATGTTTCGCATTTTGTGAACTCATAGCTCAATGATGAAATTTCCTTGTGAGGAGATATGAAATGGATAACGTGCCTTGCCTCTGCTCACTAGTGTCAGCTCAAAAATAATAACTGTTCCATAAAACATGCAACTACCTTTTCTTATGTAAGTGCACTATGTGCACCAAAGTATTATGTGACTTACAGTTTTCACTTTAGAAATAGCGTCTTCGGCATAGTTTAGTGGAGTCCGGGCGACGATTTTTGGCCGATAATAATAGAAAAAGATATAAAATAAGAAAAGATTTGAATCTTTATTATTTATTCAAAATTCTTCGTATTAATTTAAATTCCAGCTTTGAAGTAAATACCTATATAAATTATGAAGTTCTATTTATACCTATTTCGGATACCTAGTTCAATAACTTTGAAAAATACAGACAAAAGGCATTATAGGTACTAACAAAACAAAATTAATAATCTACCCGACGGTACTAATTTTATAGTAAGTTTTAGTCAATAATCTGTAGTAGATATTTGTTATCTGTCAACGTCGGGACCGATCGGCGGGCGATTATCCTGAGAAATCGCTCAGATATTAGGGTATTTGTACCTCCCCCCCGTGGGATCTCCACCTTGTCGTGGTGGGGGGGCTCAGTAACCGTGGATTGGTCACCCGCGGTGAAGCTAAGAGGGATCCAGGAGGGGACGCTCCGCGTGGGCTTGGAGGGGCCTGCGCAGGATGCGTCCAACGGTGCGGGTGCGGGGGACAGTTCTGTCTGTCCCTCGCAGTCGGGCGCGGTCGCGGGAGGAGAGGCGTGTCGGTGTTGCGTTGCCGCGCGCCCTATCTCCCGCGACCAAATGGGGGCGCACCATTCGATGCGTCGCGGTGGGGCCGCAGAGGAAGAGGAGATGCGGTGTTGCGTTGCCGTCCTCCCTATCCTCTGCGGCCGCTGGGCGTTTTGGCGGCGGAGTCCAACACCTTAATCCGTCGCCAAGGGGGTTTTGTTCGGGGCCCGCCTGACCATCTGGCGGGCCAATACCCGTCGGAGGGTGGCGACGAGTGCTTTGGTGATGCCCCACCCTCCGACACACGGGTACATGGCGGAAGTCGAGGTGGTTTTTAGTGGAAACACCACATACTCCGGCTCTTATTTCCCCCAAGAGTCGGAGATCCGAAGGGATTTTCCACCTCGTAAAACCAAAAAAAAAAAAAAAAAAAAAAAAAAAAAAAGGGTATTTGTACCTACAGTGATAAATTGTCAGTGACTATTAGTGTTTGTTGTTCATTCGGTGATGTGAAGTGGCAGATATAATTATAGGTATTATCATATAGGGTGTTTTTAATATCCTACGGGTTTCATCACGCATGCGGGATTGCCCCGCCTGCCTAAACCCCGCAAATGTCATTTTCATACAAGTATTTATTGTAATGCGTGGAATATGCACGCGGGACGCGGGGCGTGATCCTGGGCAACGGCAACGCGCGGGGCCCCCATGTGCGTTCATTCCAGCAAGAATCCTCCTTTCAAATAACAAGCCATACTGTGACCTTGTCTTCTTATTACGTCTTTTGTGAATTAAATAAATGATTAACAACTTTCTGAGTTTGTCGTCCATTATACACAACCACAACGCATAGCAGCCCGCATAAAACTAGATGGTAGGCTACCGGGTTTCACGTTGCGTGAAATTTTCTGCATGCGAGGCAATCCCGCATACGTGATGAAACCCGTATGACATTAAAAACACCCTTAATATTAATATTGATAATAGTAGTAGGCACACGTATACTTAACGACCGATCAAGCAAAACTGCTGCAAATTCGAATGCTTCTTGAACAAGTATACTTTACAGTAAAGAAAGAAATAAATATAATTTAAGAAATTTTATCTTACCACAATTTTATATAAATTGAAAAAAAGCATGTGTAAAAAATCAAACCACAAATTGTCATCCACAAAAGACTGAAAAAACAAGCCTGAGATATTCCTTAAACCCTTTCAATTCAACCAAATGTGCTATACTCAGGAATGGGCTCTAAATCTATCTAGGGTCGGATCATGACCTCTCATTGTAAGATCCCTTCGCATTAAATGAGGTCAGGATCGAACCCTAGACATTCCCTGAGGGCTTCCACTCTCGAACCATGAGGGTAATGCAGTGCCGTGGAATGCTTAATTTTATGAGCTGTGTTTTAAGTGGGTTGTTCTGTCAATGGTAGAAACTGTTACGATTAGTTTTTTAAGTTACGATGAAGACTTTTGAAATGGCATAGTGGCAATTTAATTTGTTTATGTACGTAAATAATAATAATAATAATAATAAATTTTCTTGCATATTTTCATTTTAATTTAAATTACAGTTTTACGATACAATTTATATATTTATACCACAACAAGAAGTTATAATACCTAAAATATACGGATTTACTTATAAAAGGAATAACATTTAAGAAATAATATTATAGATAAATATACTGAAGATAACACCATATTATTATGTCAAAATGAAAAGCACAAACAGTAACAAATATAAAGGCAAGGAAATGTAATATAAATGTTGACCAGAGCCAGGAAAGCAGCTGCAGCACGCTTAACACCTCCGGACTCGTCGCTCAGCTCCGCCTTACAGCCGCCAGCACCAGCAACAGCATCGCCGGTGAGTGTTGAGGCGTCGAGTGCATCTAGCGACGAGTTTTTCTCCCCGCCGTCGTCGCCACCACCTGTCCGTTGGCGAGGGAGAGGCCGGCCAACGAATGGCTTAGGACCCTGAGGCTCATCGGTCTCGAATAGGGCCTCGCTACCGGTGGTGATGTGCATCGCATGAAGTGGACTAGATCCATAAATGAGAATGTCATGCGGGCATATTATGTGGCTACAGAGGGTGGTACCAACCTTACGGCGTACCGTGATCGCATGCTGCCTCTGTTTCAGGACTTGGAACCGGCCGTCAACGTTTCGGCGCAGCGACTATCGGATCAAGTGCGCGCAATCCAGCGCTGTCGTTTGCTGAATGACGATGCACTTGAGAGGCTACGCTCAGGCTTGCAAGGTAACCCTCCCATTCCTCCTTCCACTCGTGAACGTGTAACGTCAGTGATAGTTGACACACTAAGGCCGCAAAGTGTTGAAGAAGCGAATTTTGGGGATATACAAGTAAGTGCCCAGTACATGGAGACTGTAAGGAGTACTTTGGAATGTGCCCTCAGGGAATATCGTTACGAAGCCTTAGTAAATAGGCCTCGTCTGCCGCGTTTGCCCAGGCATAAGAAAAATTTGGCGCTGGTGTGTGCCCTGGATTCACTATTGTCTACATTCCTAGACAATAGTGAAAATCTCAGTGATACACACTCAATTCTGTACTGTGCGGCTGTAGCAGCATGTCGGATAGCCAATGTCAAGATACAAAAGAACATTGATATGGCTACCCGAAATAATGCTGTGCCGGCTTGGCAGTGCAGGATTGAGCGTCGTATCGCTGAGTCTAGGGCACTCATTGACAAGCTGATCTGCTTCAGGTCGGGCAGTACTCGCCCGAGAGTGATGCGTTTTGTGACCCGCGCCTTTGCAGGAACGGGTATTAGGCCACAAGAATACACGTCGCGGGTCACAGAACGCATCGACTTCCTGAAGCAGAAGATTTATGCGTGGGCAAATCGTATTCCCAGAATCGCACATTCCAAAAGGATGAAAGGTGGGTGTATAGAAATTGGGAGCGTCCCGGTCTAGGTGTGGATGATGGAGGTCTACCAGATGATGAAACTACAAATACGTTCTGGAGTAGCATCTGGTCGACTCCCGTTAGCCACACGGAGGGTGGTTGCTTTAGGTATGTCGAGCGATCATGTGCAGCAATCCCTAATATGGATGCCGTAGCTATTACAGCTACAGATGTTAGTTGTGCAGTCCGTCCGTTACCAAACTGGAAAGCGGCAGGTCCAGACTGATTGCACAACTTTTGGTTAAAGTGGCTGCGTAGTGAACATGCTCGTTTTGCGTCCCAATTCCAATCATCTCTAGAATCAGGGACGCTGCCAATTTTCTTGACAATTGGCATTACCCACCTGCTCTTCAAAACAGGAAGTACCACGGATCCAAAAAAATATAGACCTATAACCTGCCTACCGACGATCTATAAACTTTTTACATCCATTTTGAGAACCAAACTGGCCAAACATATATATACTAACAAAATCATGTCCAGTTCTCAAAATGGATATAAAAGTGGGTCACGTGGTACTAAAGAGCTACTCCTTATAGACATGACCATTAGCCAACAGGTTCGCCGTAGCCGAAAGGATCTAACGACATGCTGCATAGATTATAAGAAGGCCTACGACTCTGTGCCAACAAACAAAGTGGATCCAACTACATGCACTTTCCTGAAAACGTGTATGGGGCAGTGGAGTACGGTTCTTCGCTATCCAGGATGTCGACGGACTCTCGGATGCGGCGATCCTATAAAGATTCAACGAGGAATCTTCCAAGGTGACAGTTTGAGTCCCATATGGTTTTGTCTAGCACTGAATCCTCTGAGCACTTTGCTCGAGAATTCAGGGTCTAATTCAGGGTCTAATAATATCTCACCTTCTTTTCATGGATGACTTAAAACTATTTGCCTCCACTTACCTCCAGTTGACAGAGTTAATAAAGGTAACTGAAAACTTTAGTAAGTGTATCAAGATGGAGTTCAGTGTAGATAAATGTGCGGTCTTGCATGTAAAGAAGGGCAGGGTTGTGAAATCCGATGGTATAGAACTTTCAGATTTCACAAAACTATCTGCAACCGAAACCTACAAATATCTAGGTATGTCGCAGGCACTAGGTATTGCTGAGGCTGGCATGAAACAGGCGTTGCAGGAGCGTTTCTTTGGCCGTCTGAGAAAAATCTTAAATAGTTTTTTATCAGGCGGCAACAGGGTGCGCGCCTGTAACGGTTGGCCATGCCAGTCTTCATGTTCTCCTTCGGCATACTTAGATGGACTCAAATAGAACTTGATGCCTTGGATAGAAAAGTCCGTTGTCTACTGACTACATACCGGATGCATCACCCGCGGTCGTCAGTAATGAGATTGTACATCCCGCGGAAGTGCGGGGGTCGCGGCTTCTTAAGTGCCAAGACCCTTCATAACTGCGAGGTGTGCAATCTCACGGAATATTTTCTCAGCACTGAGGCAGGTGTCCACCGCGATGTGGTCACTGTGGACAACGGGCTTACCCCGTTGGGTCTGGCTAAAGAGAACTGGCGAAAACCTGCCGTACTTGGTGTTGAGGAGCGCAAGGATGTATGGAAAGGTAAAGAGCTGCATGGACGTTTTTATCGGGCCCTGCATGGACGCGATGTACACTTACCAGCTTCTGTGTCCTGGCTACGTTTTGGCGATCTGCTCGCCGAAACAGAAGGTTTTGTCTTTGCGATTATGGACGAGGTTGTCATGACAAATAACTACCGGAAGTATATCCTGAGGGATGGGACGGTTGACATATGTCGGGCATGTCACCAGCCTGGTGAATCTCTCAGACATATAGTATCTGGTTATTCTCGTCTTGCCAACGGCGAATATTTTCACAGGCACAACCAAGTAGCTAGGATCATCCATCAGCAACTTGCCTTAAAGTACAATCTTGTAGACTCTGAGATACCGTACTACAGGTATGTGCCCGACCCAGTTCTTGAAAATGGTCTTGCCACCATGTATTGGGATCGATCTATCATTACTGATAGAACTATTGTGGCTAACAAGCCAGATATAGTAGTGATAGATCAATCTAAGCGCCTTGCAATGATCATCGATGTCACCATTCCCCATGACGAGAATCTCGTGAAAGCCGAGAAAGATAAACAAATAAAATATTTGGATTTGGCTCACGAGATTGTCGACATGTGGGATGTGGACTCGGCGAACATTGTACCGATAGTCGTGTCAGTTAATGGTCTCATTGCCAAGAGCCTCGATCACCACCTCAAGAGGCTCGCGTTAGACGGTTGGATTAAGTCCTCTATACAGAAGGCAGTATTGCTGGCCACGGCTCGTATAATCAGGAGGTTCCTCTCTCTGGAGCCCTAACCACCGGTAACTAGGTCCCTGAACCCGATACCGGTGAGCCTCGTAATTTTATTTTATATTTTTATATTGTTTTTTCTAAATCACATAAAATTCTAAAATATAATTTATGAGAGAATGTTTAAATAAAGAGAATAATAATAATAATATTCTACCACATTCACACAACACCATCTAGTCCCAAACTGAGCAGAGCTTGTACTATGGGTACTAGACAATGGAGAAACATACATATAATTTCTTTTTGTAAATATATACATATTATACATTGAAACATCCAGACCAAGACAAACATCCATGTTCACGCACACAAATGTTTGACTTGAGCGGGAATCGAACCCCCGACCTTCGGCGTGGCAGTCGCTTACACTCCCGCTGCGCCAATCGGTCGTCGAAATGACCGAGATGTTTTGGTTAACATGTAGTAATACTCCATTACAATGACAGTTGTCATTCATTGTATAGATGATGGTTTGTTTTATGGATTCCTTCTTCTCTTGAAATAACTGTGTTTCAAAAAACACCAGAGGAGAATCGATAGTTTGAAACTTATTTTTGTAATGACTGCTTTTTTCGAAAGATTTATATCATTACTTTCTTGCCTACCTGATTCACAATTTTCTGTTTTCAATTCAGTTCAATTCAAATTTTTCACTTTATTTTGGAAAATATCAATGAATTGGTAAGCAACTTTACCAACAGAAATCCTCTCTTTTGGCAATCACGTATCTACTAAATCAAGACAATTTGTGAGAATACAGAAAGATAATAATAAAATGTATTTCAAAACCTGAAACAGATTAGATGAACTAGTAGTTGTTGGCTGTTAAATAAATAATATACATACAGCTCTTTCATCCACCGCTTTTCTCTGGACCAGTGTCAGTGTGTATTCAACTGATGTGGGCGTAAATCATCATAATTTTCGGTCTACATCCGTCCTAGGTGCATGAAAGTCTTTTGACTTGTTAACTAGAATTGCCAGAATATTAGCGTTTTTACCGAGCCGTAGAGGGCTTTTTTACAGAGCTTATCTGCCGCCTGACCTTTCTAAGCAAAAGGGATAGCAATATTTTATAGCTCCAAACAGGGCCTGGGCTCAGAATTTTTGAGAGTACTGTCTCACTGCAATGCATTACTGCGTGTAGTAGTTTTATAAGAACTATACTGCGAGAGAAATTCTTCTTTGCGGACCGCTCAGCTTCTTCGTACAGCGTTAGGGGAATGGGTCTTAAGATACGAGCTCTTACCGATACAGGTACGGGTTCAGGAGTATTCTCCATGGACCTAAACATCAACATCGCAGCACCGCTGAGAGCCTATAACACCGTCTACCAGGCTGAATGTTTAGGCATAAAGGATTATGCCTCACGTGTCATGATTGCTGTGGCAGGTAGGAACCTGCCACAGCAATCATGACACGTGAGGTAAGAGAACGATCCATTAGGATCCTTTCAGATAGTATGGCTGTCCTTTCAGCCCTCAAAAGAAATATTATCACCTCGGCACTCACACTAGAATGCCACCAGAAACTAACAGGGGTAGGTAAACTAAACAAATTAACACTGCAATGGATCTTGATCCATTACAGCCCGCTGTTCAGAGCCTGTATGGCAGCAGACGAGACGGCAGCCCACCTGCTCTTCGACTGCCCTGAGGTCTCACAGTACAGGCAGTACCTGACCAGAGACAGCACCCTGAGGGAAGCAGTGGGCCACATCATGAGCCTGCTGGCCTTCCAGGAAGAGCTGGGGTGGCTCGAATGCTAAGACCATTCCCACCCGTACGCAAAATGTGGCAAATACACGCCAAAATGTCGAGTTGCGGCAACAGCCCGTGCCATCAAGTATCAAGTACGATCTCTTACCATCAGCTTCACGCAGATACTCCATATGATAAATTGTCCACTGTCTCCCTAATATCACCATCGATAAAGAGAGACGCATCTATATTTATTAAGAAAACGAAAGAGAGGGAATTGATAATGGTGTTGGTGAAATAACCGTCTTTAGTATGGTCTCAGTTATTTAGGTATATTTGTAGCTTATGTTGGAAGTTGAGATCTGAATTTAATTTCACTTTGATGAAGAGACAGAGATAAATAAAAATATGTTGTCATAATAACAATTAAATTAAATAAGGCTCCACATCATAGCAATAGTCCTACATGTGCTGCGGCTCGGCCAAAGCTGTACACAATAGTGCAGTCGTGGAGGCTGCTCGGCATGTATTCCGTCCCATTTTAGATTAAAGGTCTCTACGGACCCTTTGCACGTTGGATCCATATCCCAGTGTAAGCCTACCAAAGGTCAGGTTATTTTTTTAACACCAAATGTTAGAAGAATATCCGTGTAACAGAGAATCACAATGCTGAGAATAGAAAGAGGATTCTCTGAGCAAGGATAAGATATTTTTAGGTGCCCATTCTTTCCATGTGGTGATGTATCATTACATGTCTAGTTGTCTGGAGTAATATTAACCAATACAAAGATGTTTTAACTCCATTCCATACTGTCAGTATTGTTAGAGGCAAATGAGGAAAATACACAAAGCTAATAGAATCTTTGCGAAAGTAGAGAAAACTTGTCATCAAACCCTATGCCAGCTCAAATGCTCCTTATGGCTCACAAAGCAGATGTAAAGTAGTGGACTAAGTAGACTATATCTGGGCGTGTCTATTACATGTTAGCAGTGTTGGTGCCTTCGTCGTTGTCTGCTAGATGGGATCAGTACCTTGCTACCACTACTGCTCAGTAAACAGTACCTTAGCCAAAACCTTATGCAAATAATATGTAATATCACTACTTTGTATACCAGAATTAGAGTAAAAAGTTTATCATCATCGTAAAAACTTTGATAAAGACGATGTGTATACGTTTCTGGGATAATAATATCGATGATTTACGGGGATAAAACTTTGTATCGCGACCCAAATAGTGATATAGCTAACGACGTTTATCAAAATAAAGCGCTGAAAAGGCATTTCATTTAAAATTCTGCTTCTAGTATGTATAGGGTACATACATACACAGGATAATTTAAAAGAACCTTTATTTATACACTTAAACAATAATATGCACTAGCTTACGCCCATGGCGACGTCCTCGTGCTATGTTATACCTATAGTAATTAAATTACATCCCAAAATCGGTCTGCCATTTTAAATAACAGAATTCAAAACATATAAACTTTGAAAAGTACAATTATAAGCCTGCATTTTTTTAGTATATTATTTAATTTAATCCTGAATTACTATCTCAAAGTTGTAAAAAGGTCCCAATACACTACGTATTAGGTACATCATTATTTAATGAGTAATTTACGCGTCATTATAAATTTTGCAAATTATTCATCCAAAGGAATTGCAAGTTTCTCAAATGAATACCTACCAAAATAATTTTTCGCTAACTTCAAATCCTTACATAGACACATCAGTTTTTCAGGTAAGGGTTATGTTATCTTTACATTTTAATTCAAAGTAACGGCTTAAGAAACTTGCTTCAACCAAGACGAGCATGCCCTGAGCTTGATAAACGTTTTATCAAAGTCCAAATCCCAGTTGGCGAGAGGCCGTTGTTAATTTGTATTTATGCATCACTTTGACCTTATATTCAATTTCCTGGAGAAAATCAAGATCGAGCGCTAAAATTAGCATATTTTTATACATATGAGAAGTGTTTAAAATTAGCATTTTGACTTCAACCATCAGGGCTTGAACAAGATCTGAGGCTAAGCTGAGGATATATTTACTATACAGCCTTTCAAAGTCCGCTGCTGGATTTAGGCTGCTCCTAATTTGAGTCACTGTAACTGACGGATTGGTTTAGAGTTTAGAGTTTTATGCCAAATTTTTCATCTCCTCACAAAGATATTGTTTGCTACGTGCATTTTGCTTAGTCGTCTCTTACAACACCCACTGAATGACACGAAGTATTCTTAATGCGACATTACACGCAACTGATTTAGAAAACTGAGGATTACATCCTGCCTTTCAACCAAATCATCTTTTACACGAAAGGCATTCAAATTTTGAATGAAAACTTTTCAAAAGGTTTTCATTAAGTCCCCGTATTTCTACGTAACCCTTCCAAAATATCCGTGAAATATGCAAAATAATAATTCTCGTAACATATTCAAAAACATGTTGTATTTTATATTATTTAGATATATACATGATAAGATTTCATGTAAATATCTTGCCGAGATCTGGGGGCATGGCAGTGCCCCCACCAAGTCGAGCAAAAAAAGCGGCACGGCCGTACCATCCTTTTCTCGAAGCAATTCAGGCCATTTTCGACCCCCTATAACTTCGTTGTGGATAAAACTAGAAGCCCGATTGTTTAGTAACCATGCAGGCATTGTATAAAGATGGTGTATTTAAAATTTCATTCAATTTGAACCAGTAATTTAAGAATTATAACGAGTCAAAATTCTTAATTTTGTCACTCACTGACCGATCATCAAAAGTCTAAGGCACTTCTAGCAAACATACAAGCTTAAAATTTAGGAAACAATTAGTGTTTAGTGTATGAACCAAGGAAAAACTAAAATATATTTCAATTTCAGTCTAGTTTTCGAGATACATCAACTGCATTAATAAATAAATTATTATATTATTTACTTTGTAATCCTATATGAATATAAATGATTACAAAATTACATTTGCAGTTAGAGCTTTAATTAAGAAAATTCGTTGTTGGTGAACAAGAAGGAGAAGGTACCGGAAAGGACAAAAGTAAGACTATCTGCAAAAAGAAATGAGATCCCATAAAAATAATACCTGTCAAAAATACCAAGTCTCGCGACCGTAAAAAGTTGTGAGATCCATGTAATACCAAGTCTGTTAATTAAAAATCTTTAATGTTTTACATACATACATACATACATAGACTCACGCCTGTTTCCCCGAAGGGGTAGGCAGAGGCATATTAAACGCCCACTTTTCGCCAGTGTTTTGATCCCACGTAATAGGTGGCGAGCCTGTTGCCGCTTATTGAGACATTTTGTTTGCCAGAGCCTCGTCCGTTGATCGGCAGGTGCACCACTTGCAGGTGAGGTTGGCTTGGGACCCTAAGTTCTTGGTGGGAACCCTATGCACCCTTTAATGTTTTAGATAAATATATTGACTTGGCATTCGCATTAAACAATCTAATTTATATATGTATTACTTATGAGATATATTGTGTTTCCATGCGATGGCCGAGTCAATCTATTTATTTAAAACATTCAAGATTTTTAATTAACCGACTTGGCATTACATGGATCTCACAACTTTTTACGGTCGCGAGACTTGGTATTTTTGACAAGTATTGTTTTTATGGGATTAAACATTCAAATGTATACTGAATCTAAACTTCGTTATAAATACATAATATAAATTAGTTTTGAAACTCTGCCGGTTTGTGGTAGTAAGATGGGTCAATTATTTTAATATAATGTTGGATATTTAAAATTTTGAGGCACTTGAATACTTTGTTTGTGTTAAAGGGCATAAGCCCAACTCGCAACGCTCCGCTTGCAATTTAAGTTAATCGTGAGGTTTGGAATATTTTTGAGACTACTGCCTCTGCTACTGCTCCGAGATATGTTCCGATGCCACGGAGGACTTTAGAAATATAAAAATAACGAACAATGAACATGGCCAATAAACTGTGGACCACACAAGTGTTGTGGAACTTGTAGCCTACATAATTATATGCGACGTACTGCGATTGACGAGTTGAACACTTAAAATATTCACATACAGTCACATTAGTTATATTGACATCAAAACGTGTCTTAAAGATTTGGTACTGTACGAAAAGGTATGCTGTTATATACAAGCACAAGCTCAAAAATGAAAGCTGTATTTTATATGGTTCTAAAACCCTAGAGCTTTATTAGACGCTCAAAAAGTTATTACAGCTGAGTAAAATTATCAGTTGCAACAACCTGCGAGAATAATATTAAAATATCCTAGTCGCTAGGATAAATGGCACAATGCTGCTTGAAAAATACGATATATAATAACACCTCTCACTGCAGACGAGAGCCCAAGGAAGGGAGCACGCGAACGTTTAGAAACAAACGAGGATAGCGAGATAATTCATATTTAAATTCTTTGTTTTAAACAAACGCCTTTATGTATATCCATGCATAACTTTAGCCACGCTTAAATTTATCTTCATTCATTATAATTTCCGCATTATACGGTAGAGGACAGTAAATGTAAATGATACACCATAAAACAGATGGTTTTAAACCCAAAATATATAATCATATAATCTGGAGTTTACCAATAACCTACCTTTAACCGAATAATAATAAATGACGATGATATCTTTTGTTTATTTCACGATATGCATAGTTTTAGTTATATTTATTATTGTATAAATAAAATCGTGAGTATTCCATCTTTACGAAATATGTTTCATTGAACACAAGATCATTTTCATTTCGCAACAGATTCATTAATATATTTTACCAAGGATTAGGCAGACATTTCCCCTCGCGCAGCGCGATGTTTTATTCAATTTATAATAATTTATTTGCTAAATCTTTCCTTTTCTAATGACATAACTATTATTTTTTATGAATGACTGGCCTAACTTCTGTTTTAAATATTGTTGCCATTTTCGTGGTACATCGTAAAGCGTAATTTATAAAGTAGCCGTTTACACCACGATATGAAATTACACAGTATGTTTGAAATAGAATTAGTTTTTATTATAAGTCAAATCGATTAGATCGATTGAGTAACATTTTGTTTAGTCTATTGAAAATTTCTGACAATGGTCACACTGAACGGTCACTTCCGTTCGCTTCCTTGAAAGAAATTACCACGTTGTCGTCTCGTACGTAAAATATCGCCTTTTGAATTAACGCGAATTGAATTAAATTGAGTAAACCGCTTTGAACGCCGCCTGATCTAGTGCTGGCAACGGTAAATTGATTGTGAACTATTGATTGACATTTGTGAAAACTGTGAATCTGGTATCGACTTCCACGTGCCAACGTGTCCTGAAAACGTCGCGTTTGAAGCTTAATAGCTAAGTATAAGATACTTCATTCATTTATTTTGGCCAATATACTTGTATGAATGTGTCTAATTTAGCTCAAGCCTGACATCAGCAAGGATAGCGGGTAAGTGAAACACAATATTGATATTGATTGATTTCAATTCATCACTGTGCAACGCAGTGCATTGTGTCTGGATCATTGTCTATCGTGGTCAGGTAGATGTATTACATCTTCCACTGCGCACTTCTGATACACCTTCCTGCCTGGCTACGGTAATTCTAGACATAATTTTGGTGCAGAGCTGTAGTTGAAATTTAGCCGCTGTTGCATTACTGAGTATAAACTCAGATTGGTATGAGCTTCTATCTTATCACCTTGTAGACAGTATTGTAGTGTTTGTCAGGTCAGTTATTGTCTAAAATACATAATATTTAATTGTATAAGTTGACCTAGATAATTTGAAACACATTGTACCACATAACCTCAATCAGTAATTGTTGATTTGTATTGTTGAAAAATCTAACTTCAATTTGTTGTTGCATTAATAAGTCAGTTTGTTTGGATACATAACAGCTGTATGTATCAATAAATTTAGTAAATTTAGTTTATTGCATATATTCATAAACATTAGAACAACCAACTTGACCTTGCCACTTGGGCGGGTCACATTAATAAACTTTGTTTTGTTATAATATAGATAATATTGCTAGGTAACACATATTCTGTGCTTACTTCCTATTGTATATCTCAAATAACACAGCCAGTCTGTCTGTTGCAAGTAATTAGTTAATTTATTTGAATATTTAACTTTAATTAACTTATTCGAAGGTTCAACTTTTGATAAAGTTATCAAAAGTTTGTTTTGAGACTTTGTTTTGTGTTAATATATATTGAAACTATTAATTTTGTTGGACAGTAGATACCTGTCACTTGCCTGCACTTGCAGTAAACAGGCTAATATTTTGTTGGTTTCAAAGAATTAAGAAAAATTAAGTTTTGATTGTTAATTTTATTTAACGCTTGTCCGGGCTCTTTTGAATGTTGATTATGTCAGCTATCAAGGACTTGCGTGCGGCTGCTGGTGCTATTGCATCAGATTTGCGCTGGTTTGCCTCGGCCAGTGCTTTAGTGAACCGGCCTGATCGCCAGCAGGCCTTACTTCAAAGGTACGAGCGGATCGATGATCGCCTGGCAAGTGTGGAACAGCAGTTCCGCACTTTCAGCGCTTGCTGTCTCGAAGTGTCAGTCACTGATTTCACTGCTGACCAGCGAAATAAGGTCAGCGAAGACTATGCCCAGGTCTTAGACCTGTATGATGCTGTCTCCAATAGTGCGAGACAACTAGTTGCCGATAGGGAAGGGCAACCCGGCCTGAAGCAGGAGCTTCCTAGGTCAGCACCGAAGCTGGTGAGTAGGCTCCCTACTTTGGACCTCCCCCATTTTGATGGCTGCCTAGGAACCTACCTGGGCTTCGTTAATTTGTTCGACAGCCTGGTCAATGATAGGGCTGACCTTCGGCCAGCACAAAAATTGGCATACTTAATGTCGGTTCTGGATGGGGAGGCTAAGGGCCTCATCCAGCATCTGCCCGTGCCTGACGAGGCGTACCAGACGGCTCGGGACCTAATTACCCGTAGGTACCATAATAAGCGTAGCCTCGCCGATACGCACATCGAGCAGATTTTGGGTTTGCCGACGCTCACCCGGGTCTCTGGGTTGCGCACCCAACTGTTGAACCCGCTCTTGGTGGCCATCAACGCACTTAAGTGCCTTGACCTGCCCGTAGACCAATGGTCCTATTTATTGGTGCACATTGTGTTAAAGAAGCTGCCTGCCGACCTGAGGTCGCGTTTTGAGCAGCGCTTTGGTGGGGATAGCGCGACCCATCTGCCCCCCTTTGCTGACCTGGAGAGGTTCCTGGAGGATGAGTGCCGGGTCTTGGACAACTCCGGTGGTGACACGCCGGCTAAGACGCAGCCGCCCAAGGTCAAGGAGCAGGCTCGCGGTCACACCCGAGCCAATGTTGAACGGCGCCCTCCTCGCTTTGCGGTCACGCAGAGCCCAGCGGAGTGCTCCTACTGCAAGGTCACGGGGCACAGAACGGCCAGTTGCAGGGCATTTTTGGACCTTCATGTCGCCTCTCGTAGGCGCATCGCGAATGCCCGCCGCCTTTGCTTCTCTTGTTTGGGGTCCCACTACCAGCGAGACTGCCCAAACTCTCGCCCCTGTCCTCACTGTGGAGGACAGCATTTGGACATTCTCTGTATGAATGCCAGAGAGGTTGGCCGCTTGTCCAACCAGCCGACGCCGCGCACGGGCGGGTGTTTTGAAGGTGGCAGCCGAGGCTCACCGGCGCGTAGCCGAGAGTCGCCTCGCTCAATTGATCGCCACTCGCCCCGCTTGGAGAACCGTAGCGTGCGCACGCCTCCTCTCTCTCGCGCACCTGAATGTGCTGTTCAGCGTCACCAGCACCATGACTGCTGCCCCAGGTATTCCCCTCCTTTGGCGGAGCGTCCCCGCCTTGACTCGCGCCCACCTCGTTTTGGGTGGGTGCGTCATTATGACCCCCCACAGATGGCGCGCGGATCGAGTCATCGCGCCTTTGAGGACTTCAAGCCGCACCCACGTTTTGACTTGCCTGGTCCTGGCCAACGGTCGCCGCCCAGGCAACAATAGGTCATTGACCCCTGCCCTATAACGCCAACCTCCCCCATTGAGACCGTTATCCTACCAACGGTTGCTGTTAGGGTCTGGGGACCCACGGGGACCTCTGTTGTTGTCCGTGCTATATTGGACACAGGTTCACAAGGTTGCATTGTTTCCACTTATTTGGTAGGGCAGGTTAAATTAAATATGGGCTCTTTTCCGAATTGTATACGGGGCATAGGTGACGTAGCCTCTAATGTTGAAGGGCAAGTTAAAGTTTTGTTTGGCCCTGTTGAATCTTCACACCCGAGGATTAAAACCTCGGCTATTGTGTTGAAGAATATTTTGGGTATGCACCCACAGAAACAGCTACCCGCTGCTGTGGTGAATTTGACATCGGGATTGGAACTGGCAGACCCCAAATTTGACACACCGGGACAAATCGACTTGTTGATTGGCTCTGATGTCCTCGGTGGAATTTTGATTGGTGGGAAACGGGTCTTGGTGCCAAATGGTTTGACTGCCATCCCGACCATATTTGAATTTGCTTTGATGGGACCTGTACCTAGGGACCCCCCTCCACCCGAACTTGATAATTTGTTGGCTGTAGGCTCTGCTCTCTCTGATGCAGTTCAGAGGTTTTGGGAGGTAGAGGAGCCCCCTCAAGTTGCCCGTTTGAATCCAGAATATGAGGAGTGCGAGCTGTTCTTCCAGAACAACACTGGTCGACTCCGTTCTGGTCGGATTATTACGAGGCTACCCTTCCTGTCTGTTCGGCCTCCGCTTGGTGAGTCACGACCTTTAGCCGAAAAGAGATTGTTGGCTATGGAGCGTCGCATGGGTCGTGATCCGGAGCTCAGACAGAAGTATATTGAGTTCATGAGAGAATATGAACAATTGGGACACATGTCAGTGTCAAATTTGGATTGACGTTCGGTGGAGCATTACTTTCTCCCGCATCATGCGGTATTGAAGCCATCGACTGGCAAGCTGCGCACAGTTTTTGATGGTTCTGCGCAGACTTCAACAGGCGTATCCTTGAACCAGTGCTTGCATTCTGGTCCCAAGTTGGTCAAGGACCTTTGTGACGTCATCACCAGCTTCCGACGACATCAGGTTGTCTTTTGTTATAATATAGATAATATTGCTAGGTAACACATATTCTGTGCTTACTTCCTATTGTATATCTCAAATAACACAGCCAGTCTGTCTGTTGCAAGTAATTAGTTAATTTATTTGAATATTTAACTTTAATTAACTTATTCGAAGGTTCAACTTTTGATAAAGTTATCAAAAGTTTGTTTTGAGACTTTGTTTTGTGTTAATATATATTGAAACTATTAATTTTGTTGGACAGTAGATACCTGTCACTTGCCTGCACTTGCAGTAAACAGGCTAATATTTTGTTGGTTTCAAAGAATTAAGAAAAATTAAGTTTTGATTGTTAATTTTATTTAACGCTTGTCCGGGCTCTTTTGAATGTTGATTATGTCAGCTATCAAGGACTTGCGTGCGGCTGCTGGTGCTATTGCATCAGATTTGCGCTGGTTTGCCTCGGCCAGTGCTTTAGTGAACCGGCCTGATCGCCAGCAGGCCTTACTTCAAAGGTACGAGCGGATCGATGATCGCCTGGCAAGTGTGGAACAGCAGTTCCGCACTTTCAGCGCTTGCTGTCTCGAAGTGTCAGTCACTGATTTCACTGCTGACCAGCGAAATAAGGTCAGCGAAGACTATGCCCAGGTCTTAGACCTGTATGATGCTGTCTCCAATAGTGCGAGACAACTAGTTGCCGATAGGGAAGGGCAACCCGGCCTGAAGCAGGAGCTTCCTAGGTCAGCACCGAAGCTGGTGAGTAGGCTCCCTACTTTGGACCTCCCCCATTTTGATGGCTGCCTAGGAACCTACCTGGGCTTCGTTAATTTGTTCGACAGCCTGGTCAATGATAGGGCTGACCTTCGGCCAGCACAAAAATTGGCATACTTAATGTCGGTTCTGGATGGGGAGGCTAAGGGCCTCATCCAGCATCTGCCCGTGTCTGACGAGGCGTACCAGACGGCTCGGGACCTAATTACCCGTAGGTACCATAATAAGCGTAGCCTCGCCGATACGCACATCGAGCAGATTTTGGGTTTGCCGACGCTCACCCGGGTCTCTGGGTTGCGCACCCAACTGTTGAACCCGCTCTTGGTGGCCATCAACGCACTTAAGTGCCTTGACCTGCCCGTAGACCAATGGTCCTATTTATTGGTGCACATTGTGTTAAAGAAGCTGCCTGCCGACCTGAGGTCGCGTTTTGAGCAGCGCTTTGGTGGGGATAGCGCGACCCATCTGCCCCCCTTTGCTGACCTGGAGAGGTTCCTGGAGGATGAGTGCCGGGTCTTGGACAACTCCGGTGGTGACACGCCGGCTAAGACGCAGCCGCCCAAGGTCAAGGAGCAGGCTCGCGGTCACACCCGAGCCAATGTTGAACGGCGCCCTCCTCGCTTTGCGGTCACGCAGAGCCCAGCGGAGTGCTCCTACTGCAAGGTCACGGGGCACAGAACGGCCAGTTGCAGGGCATTTTTGGACCTTCATGTCGCCTCTCGTAGGCGCATCGCGAATGCCCGCCGCCTTTGCTTCTCTTGTTTGGGGTCCCACTACCAGCGAGACTGCCCAAACTCTCGCCCCTGTCCTCACTGTGGAGGACAGCATTTGGACATTCTCTGTATGAATGCCAGAGAGGTTGGCCGCTTGTCCAACCAGCCGACGCCGCGCACGGGCGGGTGTTTTGAAGGTGGCAGCCGAGGCTCACCGGCGCGTAGCCGAGAGTCGCCTCGCTCAATTGATCGCCACTCGCCCCGCTTGGAGAACCGTAGCGTGCGCACGCCTCCTCTCTCTCGCGCACCTGAATGTGCTGTTCAGCGTCACCAGCACCATGACTGCTGCCCCAGGTATTCCCCTCCTTTGGCGGAGCGTCCCCGCCTTGACTCGCGCCCACTTCGTTTTGGGTGGGTGCGTCATTATGACCCCCCACAGATGGCGCGCGGATCGAGTCATCGCGCCTTTGAGGACTTCAAGCCGCACCCACGTTTTGACTTGCCTGGTCCTGGCCAACGGTCGCCGCCCAGGCAACAATAGGTCATTGACCCCTGCCCTATAACGCCAACCTCCCCCATTGAGACCGTTATCCTACCAACGGTTGCTGTTAGGGTCTGGGGACCCACGGGGACCTCTGTTGTTGTCCGTGCTATATTGGACACAGGTTCACAAGGTTGCATTGTTTCCACTTATTTGGTAGGGCAGGTTAAATTAAATATGGGCTCTTTTCCGAATTGTATACGGGGCATAGGTGACGTAGCCTCTAATGTTGAAGGGCAAGTTAAAGTTTTGTTTGGCCCTGTTGAATCTTCACACCCGAGGATTAAAACCTCGGCTATTGTGTTGAAGAATATTTTGGGTATGCACCCACTGAAACAGCTACCCGCTGCTGTGGTGAATTTGACATCGGGATTGGAACTGGCAGACCCCAAATTTGACACACCGGGACAAATCGACTTGTTGATTGGCTCTGATGTCCTCGGTGGAATTTTGATTGGTGGGAAACGGGTCTTGGTGCCAAATGGTTTGACTGCCATCCCGACCATATTTGAATTTGCTTTGATGGGACCTGTACCTAGGGACCCCCCTCCACCCGAACTTGATAATTTGTTGGCTGTAGGCTCTGCTCTCTCTGATGCAGTTCAGAGGTTTTGGGAGGTAGAGGAGCCCCCTCAAGTTGCCCGTTTGAATCCAGAACATGAGGAGTGCGAGCTGTTCTTCCAGAACAACACTGGTCGACTCCGTTCTGGTCGGATTATTACGAGGCTACCCTTCCTGTCTGTTCGGCCTCCGCTTGGTAAGTCACGACCTTTAGCCGAAAAGAGATTGTTGGCTATGGAGCGTCGCATGGGTCGTGATCCGGAGCTCAGACAGAAGTATATTGAGTTCATGAGAGAATATGAACAATTGGGACACATGTCAGTGTCAAATTTGGATTGGCGTTCGGTGGAGCATTACTTTCTCCCGCATCATGCGGTATTGAAGCCATCGACTGGCAAGCTGCGCACAGTTTTTGATGGTTCTGCGCAGACTTCAACAGGCGTATCCTTGAACCAGTGCTTGCATTCTGGTCCCAAGTTGGTCAAAGACCTTTGTGACGTCATCACCAGCTTCCGACGACATCAGGTTGTCTTTGTGGCCGACATAAAAATGATGTTCAGGCAGACTATTATCCAACCTGATGACCGTCGCTTCCAGCTGATCCTTTGGAGAGAGTCTCCTCGTGATCCCATGGTCGTCTACGAGCTCAATACTAATACGTACGGGTTAAGGTCAAGCCCCTACTTGGCAATACGTTCTCTTTGGGAGCTCGCAGACCGCGAAGGCTTACGCTTCCCAAGAGCCTCCGCCATCTTGAAAGACGATATTTACGTCGATGACATTTGCTCGGGCGCCTCCACAACGGACGAGGCGATCCTCCTGAGGGACGAATTGATAGGTATTTTGGCCTCCGCTGGTTATGAGTTGCGCAAATGGATTTCCAACTCACCAGCGCTTTTGGAAGGCTTGCCAGAGGATCATCAGCAGGATCCACATTTGTTTGAGATTGTTGACAACCCCGCCATGATGGCTGTTCTCGGCGTTCAGTACAGACCAGTCCAAGACATCTTTACATATAACGTAGACTTGAAATTGCCGTGTTCTTGGACTAAACGTCTCGTATTGTCTACTGTCGCCAGAACCTTTGATCCGAACGGTTGGATCTGTCCAATTATATTTTGGGCAAAATGCTTCTTGCAGAAGCTTTGGACAGCAGGATTGACCTGGGACGAACCCCTACACGGCACTCTTGTTGAGGAATGGACCTCTTTTGTATCCTCGCTTCCTGCCGTCAATGAGATCTCCTTGCCTCGTCCCATCCTTCCTCTCGGGAAGTACAAGGCCACCCTTCACGGGTTTTGTGATGCCTCGGAACGTGGTCACGCGGCTGTGGTGTACTTGCGCACAGTCAGTGCCTCAGGTCAGGTGAGAGTTTCCCTGATCATGGCAAAGAGCAAGGTGGCACCCCTTCGGACATCTCTAACCATTCTAAAATTGGAGCTCTCGGGAGCAGCTCTACTTGTACGCTTATTGAACCACGTGTCTAACACTTTGGGTAAAAGCATTTGTATTAATGGGACCTACGCCTGGACAGACAGCCAAATTGTTCTTTGTTGGTTGAAGGCTTCTGTCCACACCTTGGAGGTATTTGTTGCTAATCGCGTTTCCCAAATCCAGAAATCCGAAGTCAAGCTTGTTTGGAGACACGTGCCAGGTGAGCTCAACCCCGCTGATTGTGCCTCGCGCGGATGCTTGACGCCTAGTTTGATAGGTCATTCGCTGTGTTGGGGTCCGGAATGGTTGAGTTGACCAGAAATTGTTTGGCCTCGAACGCCAGTTTTGAATACTTCTAATTTGCCGGGTCTACGAACACTCGCTCTTGAGAAGGTGGACTGCGCCTTCGACCCCGATTTTTTGTTGAATCGTTACAGCTCCCTCGACAAGTTGTTAGGTGTCACTGCTTGGATAAAGCATTTTGTTTTTAATTTTAGGCACCCACAACAGAAACAACTGACACCGTTTCTCTCACCACAGGAACGACAGGAGTCCCTCACCTTTTGGGTTCGTTCTGTGCAATTCGCGCATTTTGAAAGGGATATTGCTATCCTCAAGTCGGGGAAATCGAAATTGTCGGGAGCTGTATCTAAATTGAACCCCTTTTTGGACGAAACGGGTCTCTTGCGCGTTGGAGGGCGTCTCAAGAACGCCAACCTCCCTTACGGGGCTCGTCACCCCCTTTTGTTACCTAAGGACGGTCATTTGGTACGCTTGTTGGTAACCGACCGTCACCTTAAAAATTCGCATGCTGGTTGTAATGCCCTGTTAGCCATTTTGCAACGCGAATTTTAGATTTTGTCTGCCCGAAGAATTATTCGGAGTGTAGTCTTTCGCTGCATCCCTTGCTATAAGCTCAAGGCTTCTACCATGCAGCCCTTGATGGGAGACTTACCGGCAGATCGCGTAACTGAGAGCAGGACGTTTGACGGTGTTGGCACGGACTTCGCAGGTCCCTTTTTGGTGAAAACGTCGACACTTCGAAACAGCAAGACTGTTAAGGCCTACTTGTGTGTTTTTGTTTGTCTCTCCACAAAGGCCGTACACTTAGAACTGGTCTCCTCGCTTACGACTGAGGCGTTTGTAGCCACATTTGACAGATTTGTATCCCGCAGAGGGATGCCTTCCTTGATCCGTTCTGACTGCGGCACTAACTTCAAGGGCACCTATAATTGTTTGAATGATGTTGTTAACTTCCTTGAAACCAACAAAGCTGATATAGGTGATAGGCTTGCCCGACGTGGGATAAATTGGTTGTTTTCCCCACCAAATTGTCCACACTGGAGTGGTATATTTGAGGCCGCTGTAAAGTCGGCCAAAACACACTTGCGCAGGACAATCGGTGAGTCTGTCCTTACATTTGAGGAACTCACAACTGTGTTTTGTAAGATTGAGGCCGTTTTGAACTCTCGGCCATTGTGCCCGATCTCCTCAGATCCGAATGATTTGGAGGCCCTTACGCCGGGCCATTTTTTGATTGGTCGCCCACTTGTCGCCTTGCCTGAGTACCCCTATATTGATACGAGACCTGGTCGTCTCTCGCGTTTTGAATTGGTACGCCAGATTACTCAGAGCTTTTGGAAACGCTGGAATTTGGAATATTTGCACATACTCCAGCAACGCGTTAAGTGGACCGACAAGACCGATCCACCAAAGATTGGTGACCTCGTTTTGATCAAGGAGGCTAACCTTCCGCCACTCAGATGGCGCAGGGGGCGCATCCTTCGTTTGGTAACTGGGGCTGATGGAGTTCCCCGATTTGCTGAGGTCTTGGTGGACGGTTCGATTCTGAGGAGAGCGGTTGCAACATTGTCACGTCTACCAACCGATTAGCGGACCGGTAGGCCGGTCCGGGGCGGGTGGATGTTTGAAATAGAATTAGTTTTTATTATAAGTCAAATCGATTAGATCGATTGAGTAACATTTTGTTTAGTCTATTGAAAATTTCTGACAATGGTCACACTGAACGGTCACTTCCGTTCGCTTCCTTGAAAGAAATTACCACGTTGTCGTCTCGTACGTAAAATATCGCCTTTTGAATTAACGCGAATTGAATTAAATTGAGTAAACCGCTTTGAACGCCGCCTGATCTAGTGCTGGCAACGGTAAATTGATTGTGAACTATTGATTGACATTTGTGAAAACTGTGAATCTGGTATCGACTTCCACGTGCCAACGTGTCCTGAAAACGTCGCGTTTGAAGCTTAATAGCTAAGTATAAGATACTTCATTCATTTATTTTGGCCAATATACTTGTATGAATGTGTCTAATTTAGCTCAAGCCTGACATCAGCAAGGATAGCGGGTAAGTGAAACACAATATTGATATTGATTGATTTCAATTCATCACTGTGCAACGCAGTGCATTGTGTCTGGATCATTGTCTATCGTGGTCAGGTAGATGTATTACATCTTCCACTGCGCACTTCTGATACACCTTCCTGCCTGGCTACGGTAATTCTAGACACAGTACAAATAATAACTGTCACATACACGCTGAATGAAGTAGCCTATAAGGTAGCAGAAACATAATAATTCAAAGGTAGTAAAATCTGATAAACACTTTATTCCACAAGGAAAGTAAACTTCGCTGTTACCTCGTCAGGCTATGCCGTTTGTAGGCTAAATTAAAATAAATACTTAATTTTTTTTCGGTAATTTTGTACAAAATTTGCCTATGTAAATATTTAAAGAAAAATCTTCAGACCCGTAAACAAATTATGAAGGAAGGAATTAAGGACCACCAAGACCTTTGACCGCGGTAAAAATAAGACGAACTTTTCAGACGGTGAGCCATAAAAGGAACCCATGACTTAATTTGAGGTTTGAGAGCTAACAGAACCTTACTGGAAAAATAAACTTAATTTTAAAATAAGGAGAAACGTAATTGTTGAAGTGTGGCTTCATTGAAATGAATTGGTTGTATATAAAATCGATTGATTGATTGGGAAAAGTGTGGTCTAAAAGAAGATGTAGTGACCAAGGATGGAAAAAGGAATGTTGCGTTGGTTTGGACATCTGGAACGGATGGATGATAGAAAAAATACAATAAATAAGAGTGTATCGTGCGAGAATGAATGGGAATGTCGGTAGGAGACGCCCTAGGCAGACGTACGCCGACCAAATAGGTGACGTACTAAAAAAGGGCCAAATTAAAAGTACCCATAACCGACGCGCATGCATGGTGAGGTTAATGAATATCGAGGAAGCGAAAGAGGTATGTTTGAACCGAAGCATGTGGCGTTCCATAGTCTCTGCCTACCCCAATGGGAGACAGGCGTGACGATATAGATATATAAATAGATAAAATTGACATGTATCTTGGGCATGTTGTTAATAGAAAGCTAGTAGACAACAGACTAAATAACAAAAATAGGTTATGATATTGTGATGCCTTAATCATAGTCTGCTATAACTGGCTTTACAAAATCCCTACTAATATTATAAATTCGAAAGTTTGTATGTATGTATGTTCCGTTTTCACGCTTAAACAGCTAAACCGATTTTTTTTAAACTAGTTATAGAGATATATACTGGACCATGGAGAGAAACAAAGGCTACCCTAAGATGCAAAAATTAAACTGGGAGCGATTGTAGGGAGGCTAGAAGTTTATTCGGCACAAATTTACCTCTTGGAAATAAGAATTTTTAATAATTGAGTGCGCATGTGCGTCTATCTGTCACTGTCAGTACTGACAAATCATACATAGTGTCATATTGTGCACGGTGATTACATTGTTAGCATTTATTAACTAATAATTATCCGCTTGACCGCTAGCGCCAATTCGCCGAATTCACTTGACCGCTCACGTTCTAAACAAAATGTCGCGCCGCCGCTCGCCAGATGGGCGCGCTAACATAAACATTTATTGTTGATAAGTCGGTAACATGAGTAAGTTGAAGTATTGTTTTTCTTCAACCTTATAAATGACTCTTTCAAGTCGTATGAATTCTTTGTTGATATTTATTTTCTAATTTATTATACTTAGCAACGAACATTGACTATCGTTGAAAAAACACTTTGTGTATTTGAAACAGGATTATTTTAAAAAGTAAATCGATGACATACATATTTTATGAGTTTTAACTATAGAGGGATTCTATCTACACCGAATTAAATAAAAAAAACATGTATTATAGTATAAAAATATTTAATTACACGCATACGATAAGCACGTAATTACTTAGCAGCGAACATTGACTATCGTTGAAAAAAACACTTTGTGTATTTTAAACAGGATTATTTTAAAAAGTAAATGGATGACATACATATTTTATGAGTTTTAACTATAAAGGGATTCTATCTACACCGAATTAAATAAAAAAAACATGTATCAAAATATAAAAATATTTAATAACACGCATACGATAAGCACGTAATCACGGAGCGCGCGAAACAAAGAGTTGCATTTGACATTATTTTTTCGTTCCGGGTTAACGATTTTAAGACTCGCTTCGTATTTTTGGCATCAAGAAATGTTCAATGATTTGAATAGAACAGAGAAAAATAATTTAAAACATTACGTAATAGAAAGAAACAGTCAATTCAGACTGAATATAGCGCTGTAACCAAAAAGGGTAAATACTCACTTGTGCGCGGTCTACGGCATTTCGAAAAAGGGAGAATAGCCACTTGTGCGCGGTCAAGCGGTTATATGGTACTACGCTTAAACGGCTGAAACGGTTTTTCTACTAATATTATAAAGGTGCAAGTGTTTATAACATGGCTTTGGCATTTGACTGTATGCAAGGCGATGTTATTATGTACCTTTCGGTAGATATAATGGTATATAGTGTCATGAATACTGACCGAGCTACTTTGTATCCAATAGAGTTTCTGAAGTCTTTAGAATAATCAGGAGTGTCTTCACACAACTTGAGACTAAAAGTAGATTTGTGTTACCCCGAATTTAACGCGCGCGAAGCCGCGGGCAAAAGCTAGTTGTATATAATTTTGCTGCATGAAAGTCACACATAAACTAGACTTAAAATAACATCAATGACTAAAGATAATAAGCAATAAACAAACAAAAAGATGCATAGTTAGCAATTTTTTCTTCTTATTCCTACATTCATACATACATATACTCACGCCTTTTTCCCGACGGGGTAGGCAGAGACAACGGAACGCCACTTGCTTCTATCCTTACAAACGTCACGCGCTTCCTCTACATTCATTACTCTTTTCATACATGCTCGCCGGTTCCGGGTGCTTCGGACCTTACCGTTTTTCAGAACGTCACCAATTTGGTTGACGAATGTCCTACGAGGTCGGCCGCGACCGGCTTGCCCATACACGTTTGCCTTATATATTTGGTGAGTCATTCTGTCTTCACTCATTCGCTCCACGTGTCCAAACCATCTCAGCATTCCTTTTTCAATTCTCGTCACAACATCTTCTTTCAGGCCACATCGCTCTCATATTACTGCATTCGGAATTCTATCAATCAGTCTCACCCCACACATACTACGCAGTGATCGCATCTCCACTGCGTTAATTCTGCTTTCATGCTTTTTCTGCCATACCCAACACTCACTACCATACATCTGTGTCGGCACAAGTACACCATTATGAACCGCTAGTCGCACCTCTTTCGGCACAGTCTGGCCGTTCATAAAGGCGTGCAGCGCTCCATTCACACAGTTTCCCGCATTCACTCTACTTTCAATATCTCCTTCACATCTTCCATCTCTTGTAAACATGCTACCCAAATATACAAATTCTTCAACTTGTTCAACATGTTCATGTTCCCCTCCTTTTCAAACACCATCACTTTCGTCTTTCTTACATTCAATTTCATACCCTTCGCTTTAAAGCTCTCGTTCATGCCGTCCATCATTTGTTGCAACTCATTCGCCGATGACGCAAGAATGACTTGATCATCGGCGTACAAGAGGCACCTAGCACGCAATCCTACCATATCAATCTCGCATTCAATTTCTCTCATGTTTTTCATGCAGCTATCCATGAATAGATTGAACAACCAGGGCGAAGCTGCACATCCCTGTCTGACACCTTTGGAGATATCAAACCATTCTGTATAGGCACCGTTAATCCTTACACAGGCTCTAGAACCTCTATACAGAGATTTCAGAGCTCTTATTATAAAATTGTTCACACCATACATAGATAGCACCTTCCATAATTCCTTTCTATCCACTCTATCATAGGCCTTTTCCAAGTCTATGAACGCGCAATATACCTTCTGGTTTTTTCCTGGAAATTTTCGGTTACGCAGCGCAAGGAAAAGACTTGATCCGTACATCCCATTCCCTTCCGAAATCCCGCTTGCACATCCCATAACTTGTCATTCGTCACATTTATTACTCTGTCAATCAATATTCTGGCATACATTTTTCCTACAACACTAAGAAGGCTGATTCCGCGATAATTATGACACTCCTGCTGCGAACCTTTGCCTTTATAAATTGGGACGAGCACTGCATTCGTCCAGTCATCCGCCACCAGGCCCTGTACCTAAAACAAAATAAAAAGGCGATGCATCAGGCTTACTATTAGTCCATCGTCAGCCTTCAACATTTCAGCCGTCACCTTATCACACCCAGCAGACTTGCCTGACCTCATACCTTTTATCGTTCTCATTATTTCATACACTCCAATTTCATAACTCGGACCCATATTCTTATCAATCATCTCTTCTGGCTCTATTTCACTCACATCTTTCTCATATAAGCTCTCAAAATAATCCTTCCAATACTTTAGTATCATTCTTTCTTCATTCATGACTTTCGTTCCTAATCATTCTCATCGATGCATTCATTTTTCCACGCGCTTATTTCACTAGTTTCCAAAACAGTTTTATATTGTTTCGGAAACTTGAACCGAATAGTTCCTCACACTTCTTCTTTTTCTCGTTCTTCTTCCTCTCTATACATATCTTAACTTTAGCTTTCACACACCTATATTTATCCTTCATTTCTTTAACACTATTTTCATTCATACCACCACTAGCTCTATTGGTTGCTTCTATTGCTAGGATATCCAGCCATGCCTTTTTCTTTTCCTCAACCATACTTCGAGTTTCATCATCCCACCAGTCAGCCTTCTCACATTTCTTACTTCTTCTTTTACTCTTGTTGGTTTGAAATACCGACCATATATCACTCACAATTTCATTATTTACATCACTCTAGATTTTGTCCAGCCGTTCACTCAATCGCTTTTTGTACATCTCTTTCACGCGCTAATTTTTCAGTCTTGTCACTTTTATACGTTCTAATTCAGTGGCAGGCTCTTTGGCTCTGTGCCGCCATTTTTTAAACATACTACCAACTCTTGTAATTACAAAATAGTGATATGTGCCAATATCTGGTCCACGGTATGCCCTAGTGTCCACTACTTTCTTTCTCATTCTTTCATCGACTATCACAAAATCTATCAAGCTCCTCAGCTTAGCACGTCCTTCCTTCTTTCGCCACGTGTACATATGTATCAGCTTGTGCTGAAACCACGTATTCATCACAGACGAACCCATCTCCACACATACATCTAACAAGTATACGCCGTTGCCATTCACGTTCTTATCTCCAAATGTCCCAAGTACATTTTCATACCCATCGCGCTTCACACCAACCTTTGCATTAAAATCTCCAAGCATGACAATACGTTCGTTCCACTTACGCGATAACACAACCTCTCTCATTTGTTCCCAAAATTACTCTCTTACCGCCTTACTGTAAGAAGAGTCCGGAGCGTATACGCCTATCAAAAATAGAGGCGTCAGACCTACTTTTATCCGGACCCACAAAAGGCGTGGACTTACGCACTCATACCCTCGCATGCATTCTGCCATTCACTCTGAAATAATAATACCGACGCCTTTACTCCCATGTTCTTCATTGGAAACCCCTGACCATATTTCAGTGAACGGGCCGTGCGTCAGCATTTCTTTCCCCTTACGTTTAAACTCATTCACACACATCCAAATTACCATACATCCAAATTCCTGTCACTCATTAACTCGTAGACTTCGTCCAGTTTCTCATCCATTCCTTCTCTAACATTTAACGTCGCAAATCGACATTCCGATGCCCACTTTCTGCCCCGACGTGAACAATTTTGCATGTGGTTTTGGTGATTTCGGCGTGACGTATGGCAAATATCGTCGCCTCCTGAAGCTGTAAGGTTGCTCCCCCCAGAATACGAGGAGCAGCCTCGTCCTGTAGATACAGGGCGAGGAGGGGATTCTCCGGCGCCGCCGGTACCCCCCTGGGGTACATATACAGTATTATTTCCCACAGCCATGATCAAGTCGGTAGTTGGACTGTATTATATCTTTGAACTTGACAGTCAAGTCCCTAACGGCGGGACGGACTTCCGGGTTAATATCGAGTTTTCCTTCTCTAATACTGGGGACGTCTATGTTTATTATATTAAGCTGGAATTTCAAGCGTCGAAATACCTTAATCGCCTTTTACGACCCCTCGGTAAGAATGAGGGAGGGCTATTCTACTCCGCCGGACACCACAAGGCTCAATTCCTTCTCTCTCATTCCTACTCTCTTATTCCTTATATTTCAAATAATGACGTATCAGCAACAATACATCAACGACTCATTCTCACCAATCCGCCGGCCGACTTCACTTCGCAACACACCCTTATTTCCCCTTTTTCCAAAAATGATCATGAAAATTTAACACACAAAGGACATTGGGCGTATTCCGACCCGGTCATGGACATTGAAAAAATTGGTATAAAATGAAAGAGCATGAATGGTCTTACCAGTACAAACGAGATTTTTTTTTTGGAATTAATGGTAGGACAAAGTTTGAACTAGAAATATATTTATACAAAAAGTAAACATCTAAAATTGTCGTTCTGTTAAAAAAGCTACAAAACGGGTTCTGTCGAGTGCATGCATGTGCCTGCCGAGTGACCATTCATGCCATTAGATGGAAACATCTAGATTTTAGAGATTTCCCTCAGTTGACATACGAGGAACTGATATTTTTCACATTGGGAAGCTATCATCTAAGATTGGACAAGTCGTACTGCCATGAGCATATGAAACCAAATGGCGTTTACTTGATAGAACTCTAAGATTTTATCTTAATATATAAAATCCTTGCGTTACTGACTGACTGACAGACAAGCTACAGCCAAAACTATTGGGCGCAAGAAGCTGAAATTTGGCATGTATGTTTTTTGGGGACCGTAGGGATGCACTAAGAAGGGATTTCCCGAAATTCCCACGGGATCGGGCAAAACGGATAAAACAAAATAAAATGCGGGCGTAGCTGCGGGCGTCCTCTAGTAAACAATAAAATATTGATAAGAGGACGAATTCAGTCGCGCGACAATAATAAAGACATTTTAATAAACCCGGCGAGAAAAGGAAGACAAACTGTTGAACATTATTCCTGCTCATGTATACATGGCCTCCGTACCATAGGCAGTTGCGCGTATATTGTCAGTATCAGTTGTTTTTTATCCTAGGCTAGGCACCATCAAGAAATCGAAACCTCTGCGGTATTTTTAGATGAAATCGCAATAGACATTGATTACGCCGGATAAATAATGTTAAAATATGATTCTTGCTTTTTTTTTTTAATTCTCACAACCCACAAGAAAGCGACCCGTACCATGATAAACTAGAGATATTTACCGATGTATACTCCCAATTTCATGTCTGTCCACCGTGGGTTTTTCTCCCATACTATTTGCCCAATGTCCTTAACTCCAGCATTTTCTTGGGTAGTCTCGCAAACGTTTTCACGCATCATTACCCACGTTAAAAATTGTTGAAAGTTAATCTCAAAGCATCGCGCACTTGCGAGCTATGTATTTTAATTTAGCCAGGACACGATGTGACACGGACCTCTTAATTAACTCGGAAGCGTCTTTATTACCTACAACGTTCATTTTATCTGCGCGAAACGCGAAGATAGCACCCCTAGGGAGTATTTACTGTGGCGCTAACTGTACTACGCGTGTCCGTGTATCGTCTACGTATCAATGGCTGGTGAACGTTTTCTTATATGAGCAGTAATGACAAGTAACAGCGCAGTTTAAGAAGGATTATAGTTTGATGAAGGTGCTTAGTGGAGTCATTTGGTGTGTAATTTTAGTCAAGCGAATGCATTAAACGAAATAAATTTGTAATTTGCGTTACTCGTTCTCATTGCGTACACATACGTAGCTATTTTAAGGTTACAGTTAATGAGTTGAGGTCTCAGGTACCGAGGAAAGTTTTTTCATGATCAGTTTTGGCACACCTAAAGAACGACGACATGTTTTTGACAACAGCAACTAATTACTAAATATTCTTAACTTGTCGATTGTTTCAAGGCACAAAACTCCCTTTTTTCCATATCCGTTGATTGCTACAAAGGACAAATGTCCCTTTTTTCTGAAGCCGTAGACTGCGCACAAGTAACTAATGTCCCTTTTATTAAAACTTAACGGATTGCGCTATATTATATATCAATAGACGCGTAATAAAATGAGCTTTTGAATGATATCAAATAACACCAAATAGTATAGTCCACGCAAGGGCAGTATAAAGTGAAAATTAGAAATATTTTCCCGCCATTTTTGAGCGCGATTTTATACTTCTGACGTATTCTTTTTTCTCGTCGTTTTTCATTAAGGGAGGTATATAAGTATTATACACGGTTAGAAAGGTTATTTAATTTACTTTTAGAGGAACTAAATATAATTAAAACAAACATTTTAATTTTAAACATAAAAAATAAAACAAAGAATTGATTGTTAATTGCCGCCAATTTCCGTATTTTTTTTTAATACCTTTTTATGTTATATATCTGATTCAAACCTACATAAGTTTCTTACCAATTAGATTTCCAAGCAAAAGAACCATTTACTACATGCAAAAAAACCAAATCCCTTTAAGAGCCTATTGTTTGGCGTCATCCTTTCCAAACCAGCGCATTTAATCTACACAGCCCAAAATAGCTAAGAAGTATAATTATTTTATAATTAAGCATTTATTTCATACTTTTTATATATTTTATATTTTTGTTGCTTTTAAGAGTATACAGGTAGATTATTTAAATTTTATTTGTTCAGATTTTTTTTGTGAGTATTATTTTCAATGTTTGCCAGTATTCTTTTTTGTTTATGTTGGTTTGGCACCGACTTCAAAAACTAAGTATTTAGTTTAATTTTGTGAATAGTTTTTGGGAGAAATTCGAAAGGAAATTTGAGAAGATTAGGGGTAGCGCATGTAAAAATTATTTCGTACTTTTCAGTGGGTCGATTTTTTGAAGGCGGTTCTCTTTTAAAAAAAAAGAAACTAAATACCTTGTTAATTACAAACATTTTATTTCATACTTTTTAGTGATAGGTACTCCATTTACTCTAAGTTTTAGGCTAATTAATAGTTTGTTTATAGTTAGATTCATCAATTATTTTAGTGATAAGTTTTTTGCTAGTATCAATCGGTAATCATGACTTTAACATAGGTACCTTCTTTTATTCTGTGTGCCTATGGGCTTAGGCTTGATGCTGCAAGAGAGAGATGAGTCTAGGTAATCAGCTACATACGGAAGGACGCCCTCCGCAAAGGCAGCTCCGGCTGATCCAAACAAATGCGGTGGACTTGTACATACTATTGAATTGGTTGTGAGCTCTCGTATTATGCTCCGGAGAAATATGCCAATAGCGGATGGCTTAGCGAACGGGGCAATGGGTGTTCCTAAAGGAATTAAATGGCCGGCACTAAGAAGAGATCAACTTGAGCCAGCTGATCTGCCTGATGCCATTTTGATATTATTTGATGATCCATCAATAGCATTGCGTCTTAAAAATGATGATGGATACATTTCCATAGCTCCAGTGACAGCGACCTATCAAGGCAATCGTGGTTATGGTGATATTGAGAGACGGATGGTGCCAGTCATATTGAGTCGGGGTGTGACGGTACACAAAGTTGCAAGGATGTACACTTAGTTCCGCAGTAATCGACCTAGGGCCTATCTTTGCTAAAGGCCAATACTATGCTGCCTTGAGTCGGGTCAAATCCCTAAAAGGCATGGCTTTAAGTGATATTGACTCGAACAAATTACTCAACCATCCCCACGACAACAGACCCTTATCCGAAATGACAAGAATGAGAAATATGCTCTCGCATTCGATTCTTTCACCGACTTTCTTTGTTTTTTGTTAATCGCAGAGACATAGACACGTACACACGTACACACACACACACACATACACACACACACGTTCAAACACACACACATAACACATACAAACATACTTCCTATGACCCAATATAATTATGTATAAGTACGGGTCAAACGGAAAACCTTCTTTTTTTTTAAGTCGGTTAAAATACTAAAACTTTCTCCTAACTGTAACAAATACTTTTTTCTGAAAACTGCATAAAATTCGGTTTATCCAAACTCGAGTTAATCGTGGGCAAACTTACATATTATATACGGGTCAAATTCAGAACCTTCTTTTTTTGAAGTCGGTTAAGGGTCTAAAGCCTTCTCCTAAGTGTAACAAATACTTTTCTGAAAACCGCATCAAAATCGGTTTCGCCAAACGCGAGATAATCGCGGACAAACATACATTCCTACATACATACAGGTCAAACTGAGAACCTCCTTTTTTTTGAAGTCGGTTAAAAAGAAATGCCGTTTATACGATAACTTTTTGTAAAAATCTTTTAAATTAAAGTAATACACAATATTTATTATTTTTTTTGCTGTAACTTCGTAATTATTTAGTTTATTCACAATAAAATATAAAAGTATCATATATAATTATAATATTTGATTACAATGATGTTTTTAATCCATAATTACGCCCCGCGCGCAAAATGCAAAGTCAGCGAAATAACACTTGTTTTACATGCTAGTATCTAAATTACTTTTTTAGCAAGTCATCATCATATCAGCCAAACGACGTCCACTGCTGGACATAGGCCTCCCCCAAGGTTCTCCACACAGACCGGTCTTGAGCCGCCCGCATCCAACCTCCTCCCGCGATCTTGACAAGATCGTCGGTCCACCTTGCGGGGGGCCTACCTCTGCTGCGTCGTCCGGTACGTGGCCGCCACTCCAGAACCTTTCTGCCCCAACGGCCATCGGTTCTTCGAGCTATGTGCCCTGCCCACTGCCACTTCAGCTTGGCTATCCGGAGAGCTATTTCGGCGACTTTGGTTCTACTGCGGATCTCCTCATTTCTGATTCGATCTCGCAGGGAAACTCCAAGCATAGCTCTCTCCATCGCCCTCTGAGTGACCTTGAGCCTTCTGATAAGGCCCATAGTGAGCGACCACGTCTCTGATCCGTAAGTCATCACTGGCAACACACACTGGTCAAAGACTTTCGTCTTGAGACACTGCGGGATATCGGACGAGAAGATATGTCGTAGCTTCCCGAACGCTGCCCAACCGAGATGGATTCGACGATTGACCTCCTTCTCGAAGTTGGACCTACCTAATTGGACTACTTGTCCCAGGTAGATATACTTGTCGACAACTTCGAGCGTAGAGTTCCCAACCTGAATAGGAGCAGGTACAACATGGACGTTCGACATGATTTTCGTCTTGTCCATGTTCATCTTAAGACCTACTTGTTGGGAGACTCTACAGAGGCCATCGAGCATTGTGCCTAGGTCTTCCATGGTCTCAGCCATGACGACGATATCGTCTGCGAATCGAAGGTGAGTGATGCACTCGCCGTTGATGTTGATGCCGAGTCCATTCCAGTCCAGAAGCTTCAAAACATCCTCCAGCGCAGTGGTAAACAGTTTCGGGGATATGACATCCCCCTGTCTCACCCCTCGCTGGAGTTGAATAGGTTTCGAACTCTGGTCCTGGAGGCGGACTGACATAGTGGCGTTTTCATACAAACACTTCAGCACTTCGATATATCGGTAGTCAATCCGGCACCGTTGGAGAGACTGTAGCACCGCCCAGGTTTCGATCGAATCGAAGGCTTTCTCATAGTCCACAAACGCCAAGCATAGGGGCTGGTTATACTCCTCGGACTTCTGTATAACCTGCCGCAGCGTATGTATGTGGTCTATGGTACTATAGCCTTTACGGAAACCGGCTTGTTCTTCCAGCTCGACAATCTTCTCGTCGGTCCGCAGTGTGCGCGTGTTCAGTGTTGCCAGGGCCAATTGTCGTTGGTGGTGGTAGCCCGATCTCTTCCGGAGATTCTTCGCACCCCTTGCCCCGCCGTTACCATGGCCGCTACCATAACCAGGACTAGCGGGGCTGCCGGGGACTAGACGCCGGTTTTTAATGGTGTGATTCATAATTGGGGGGGATATGCCATAATCGCCACGCTTGGCAGGCGTATTATCGATCGCAGTGGCGGAAGTTCTTAGTGCTGGACGCTGCTGCCCATCTAGCATCTCGGGATTTCCTTCCGCCAGGTTCGGATGGTTTGACCGCCATCTTTCGGTTGACTGCTTGCGCTGGGGGAGATATTATGACGAGTATCTACTCGTCAGAGTAACTCCCCCAGTGGGCGGTGGGGTCGTCACGTCCCGACGCCTCAAGCAAGTATTGCTATTATTTTATATATTTGTTAAGATAATATCACCAGGTATATAACAAAACAAAAAGAACCAAGTTTCAACTCGTATTGTTATCACTATAAGCAATTGTTTCGTCTAAGTCGTTAAAAGTCTTAACATACATAGCATCCGGTTTGGCCCCTCGCATAAAGTAAACACTTTATTCAAACGTAGTGTATTTGGAATCATATGAAAGAATAATTCATTAAGTTGAACAAAATTATCACTTCAGCACCCTCACGCTACAAACGAATAAACAATGACTGATTTATTGAGCTCCCGTCAAGTGCTCGGCGGCGCGTTTAGCCGTTGGTACCTACGCGAAACGACGCAGCGGATGGCTGGTGAGCGTTTTCTCATATGAGCAATAATGACAAGTAACAGCGCAGTTAAAGAATAATTATAGTTTGATGAAGGTGCTTAGTGGAGTCATTTGGTGTGTAATTTAAGTCAAGCGAATACATTAAACGAAACAAATTTGTACAAATACAAAGCTATTTTAAGGTAAAAAAGGTTAATGAGTTGAGGTTCAGGTACCGAGGAAAGTTTTGTCATGATCAGTTTTGGCACACCTTAAGAACCACGACATGTTTTTGACAACAGCAACTAATTACTAAATATTCTTAAAGAATAACCAAAAAGGAAACAGAATAATGACTTGATAGTGATATGATTTTGGTGCTTTATCGTACCGAATAATGAATGTATACGGAAACATGTTCACATCACAATAGTATGGAATGTTTTTGGACTTAGGAAAGGCAGTTGGCAACAAACAACAACGTTAGACCTGAAACCGTTGCGTACAATTGTGCCTCCAATAGTGATGGGTGAGCCTGGAAAAATTGTGGAATGAAGATGAACCGTACACGCCTGTCTGAAGGCAAAGGCAAAGAGTGGGATACATTGGTGGTTTAGGATCTAAAACTTAAAATAATTTTGACAATATTCTTTCAAAGTCCACATCTTCAATATTTCAAAGCTATTACGCCGAGGTTGCGATCACATAACAAACAATCATGTACAGTCGCGGTCTGAAAGTGTTTACCACCTTAAGGCTTATAATTGCATGAACACATCAATGACACAAAGACGACGATAGTGTTCTAGGCAACCAATCTATGATAACATGCGTTGCGTAGCAACTGGTGTCAATAACGATTTATTATTCCACATTTATAATATACGTTCATTTAATTACAAGCGTGATATTTACACTGAAACTAAAATATTTGTAGTCTTCAAATAATGTTATTTTAAACTTGCTATTTACGAATTTGGTATTTGTAATTAATAAGTTTATCAAATGACTTTTACATTGACAGATTATAATGAAAGGGATGGCGAAAAAACGACATCCTGAATATAAAACCTTTTTGAAAAAAAAATACAATAATTATATCGTCTAGCGTAAGACTGCCTCGTTGGTCTAGCGGTAGTGCATACGACAGCTGATCATGAGGTCTCAGGTTCGATTCGCGGGTCGGGCTCGGAAAATGTTGCTAAGGTTTTCTGTTAAGAATTTCTTAGTGACAAATTATTAGGAATTTCTGTCAAGAAATTCTTAATAATTAGCCCGAAGTTGGCGGTGTTTCACCCCCGTGCATCAGAAAGCACGTTAAACAGTCCCGGCTGTCATGATCTTGGCAGTCATAAGTGGGAAGTCAGTGCCCTCAAATATACCTACTGACTACTGGTCTAACCTTAGAATGATGTTAGATAGCAGTCACTCCGTGTAAAAACTGATATTCAGTCAAATCTCGGTAGACCAGTAATAGCAGGCCCTGGACTCCGAAGCGCAAGCTTGGGATGCAACTAAGAAAATCCTAGGGTATGATGATGATGATATCGTCTAGCGAAAATCAGGGCGCGGTCAGACTATGAGCTATAATGATAGTGGATGGTATGCTAGTTACGTTAAAGCGCATGCTGATCACATAAGTGAGCTTTTGTTTAGATAGTGCCATTTTATTACAATAAGTAAGTGTTTTTATAATAATATATATACAGAAGTTTTACAGCAAAATAAATGCAATTCTGTCATTATGTCGAATTATTTCATCGACCTAAAAATATTCATACTCTTTTTGTTTGAATCGATGCCTTACCAATGATTGAAAAGTAATAAGTACTCAGATATAGCATTTTAGACCTTGCTGAACCCAGCGTGTCAAAGAATGTAATTTGAAAAGTGGTAAACATTTTTAGACCGCGACCGTACATGATGAGAATGGTAAACACAATACCAACAGCCATACCCATAGCCCAGGACATCTGAACTGCAGACATCATATTAGACAATAGCAGTTCATGTTATTGGCACAATGTGTATTGATTTTATTACGAATAGCTTGTCGTGTTCTCAATTAATTACTTACTGTGTTGTCTACGTGATGGAAACTGGTTTGGTCGGGCTATAAATCAAGAAGTGTATCGATACATGTCTATATAATATGATCAAACCTAAGATAAACAAAAGTAAATTTTATTTTTTTTGTAGTCTGACTTCGCTTGCCGTTCGTAATAGGTCATCAGAGTTAAGCAACGTTTGCATAGGGCGAATATACATACATAAATGGGGAGACCATGTCTGGCATTTACATCAGATCGCGATCGTGCTTCGGAGGTAAAACTGTCGGTCCCAGTTCAAGAATCAGAATAAGAATCGTTACGCCAATGTCTGAAAACTGCAACACCGGGGTTGGCCACATACAAAAGAAAAATGTATTTTAAATTCAATTTCATCAATTATGTTATTAATGAGTATTATTAATTATTATAAGAGGAATGAGTATAGAGGAAGCGCGTGAGGTTTGTAAGAACAGAAGCAAGTGGCGTTCTGTTGTCTCTGCTTACCCCGAATGGAAAAAGGCGTGAGTGTATGTATGTATATATTTTATTACTGTGGGCTAGCATACCTTGCCATCCGTTCCATTTGAAACAAGCGAAATTATTGTATCATGGGTCTTATGATTAAACATAAAAGTTTGCAAAGAGACAGGCAATCTTGCAATTATGAGCTCTCTTTATAATTAAATTATTGAAAATCCAAAAAAGCATTTTATACGCTGATTGAGTAAAACCAAGACCCTAAACCAAACATAAAGCATTATAACAATCATGGTGCTCGTGTTATTCTGGTGGCATGCAAGACTTTCACTTTGCAGACCGGGGTTCGCAAAGGACAAAATCAATACAAAAACACTCTGTTTCTATACTGTATGTAAAGGAACAGGGTATCTGTTTATCTAGCATTATGAAGTACTTTCTCGAGGAAACGGTCCTAAACTAAAACCTCTTGCCGTAAAACCATCAATTTTTAAAGTTCCCTAAAACTCTGTATCCATTAACTCGCAAATACAAAGTAGTCGGCAACTATTGAGGGGGCGAACTGGACAAATTTCCAAGTTTTCAGCATCGGTAGGAACTTGTAGTGGGTTTCACACGTGAAGTATCCTTACTGAACGTATTCCAATACATCCTTCCGAAGAAACCCAACTGTATTTCTAAGACATTAGAGTCTTAAAATTTGTCCATCCGCAAATTACAACTATGACAAGCATTACTCAGCAAAATCGCTTTTCTGTCTGCAAACTCAATTTTGGCTCTCATGTCTTGATCTTTAAGGATTACTGATATCTTGTTGTACATCAAATTAGAGTCTACGAGTTGATAGTTGGTAAATTTTAGAAATTTTTTAATGGGCGCCGCCTCCGCAAAGTTTTAATTTTCGATGGGTGCAACTTTTTTGCCTTGACTTTGTATTTCAGGAATATTTTGAGCAATGTAATAATTTCGTGCGGTATAATATACTGACGATTAAGGAAAGTTATAATTTAAATTTGTGATTGTATTAGTTCCAGAGCTTTTAGATTAATAAATATTGAGGGAATTGAAAGATTTCATTGGCTTGATTATAAAATATGGACTGAATAAAATAAATGTTGAGCTGGCCTTATCTGTGTAGACTATCGTACAATTTTCATAAATTACCTGTACCTAAAACTTCCTATTTTAAACGACAATTTTTTTATCATGTGTCGCGGGAGACTTACAAACATACAATTATCAGACACATTGAATACCCAGACGCGAGACAACCATTTATGAATCTCACAAATTTCTATGTCGTGTGGGAATTGGACGGATGATTGGTGGCCGCTTAAACCACTACGCCAATGGTGCAGTAAATATTCTTAAATAGGTAGATGTTCTGTTAAATTAAATCGTTGTTTTGTCTTAAGTCTTAATCCGCCTTTTCAGTCTTGACATTTTTTAAAGTTTTAAACATTAAAATTTATTAGCATAGACTAGAAATACATTTTTATAAGGTTTCTGCTGCTGAAGTTCATTCGTCGAAAAGTATTTTTACCCGACTACGACGAAGAAGAGAGAAGAAAAAGGAAAAGTAATGTTTTTGAGAATTGTTAATTGTTTTGTTTGTTTTTTGGCTTCAAGCACTGCCATCGTCCAACATCGGTACCATGCTGGACGATACAACTTACCGCATCGCGTCTTGCCTCTTTTTAGGCGCGCCATGGGTTACTCCACATCGCTGTCACTGTGGAGAGGCTGTCTACAGCCTTGGTCGCCATGGCCTATCATGCAGCAGGAGCGCAGGTCGTATTTCACGACACGGCAACCTTAATGACATTCTCCGTCGGGCTCTTGTCTCCGCTGGCGTTCCAGCCCACCTTGAACCTCAGGGCCTGGTACGCGACGACGGCAAAAGACTAGACGGTATGTCTTTACTGTCATGGAAGTTGGGTAGGCCTTTGGTATGGGACGCAACATTACATGTGTCGATACCCTCGCGCCATCACATCTTCCTAGCACAGCCGGTTGTGCGGGCGCTGCTGCTGCTACCGCGGAGACCCTCAAACGCAAATACGTAAACCTAGTAGGGGATTACGTATTTAAGCCGTTTGGGATCGAAACGTTGGGGCCATGGGGTCCAAGTGCGAGATATCTTTTTAGAGACCTCGCAAAGAGACTTGTCGAAGCCTCGCGACCGGAAGGCTGGGTTGTATTTGGCCCAGAAGGTAAGTATCGCCATACAACGTGGCAATGCTGCCAGCGTTTTGGGCACGCTTCCAGTTGACGGCGCTGTGGATGAATTTCAAGACACCCTCTAATTTTTTTTCTTTTCGTTCTGTTTATATTTATTTGTATGTTCTGTATATATTTCATGTATAGTATTTTAAGGCTTAGTTACGTTTCAATCTGATATCTATACTAATATAACAAAGCGGAAGAGTTTGTTTGTTTGAACGCGCTAATCTCTTAAACTACTGGTCGGATCTGAAAAAATCTTTTTGTATACGATAGCCCAGTTATTCCGAAAGGTTATAGGCTATATAACATAACGCCTCGACCCTTTGGGGCTGGGCAAAAGGCTAAAAAGGCTAAAAGATAATGTCGGCAAATCTCAGCAACTAGCAGTCGGATTCAAAAAATTGTTATTGCCTATGATAGCCCAATTATTCTGAAAGGCTATAGGCTATATAAAATTACGCCACAACTTTTAGGGGCTATGCCAGACAAAAATAATAAAATGTTCAAACGAGAAGGGGGAGGGTGGGGTCAAAAGCAAAAAATCAATATGGGTATCGCCATAGAGTATAGATATTTATATAGAGGCACATTTCTTATGGGCCCTCTGTAGACTAACATTCTGTGACCCAAATTGCCGCTTGGCGGCGTGGCAGTCGCGCTGTGATAGCTGTCTCTATGAGTGCAAGAGAGACGAACTGACGACACCCACCAACACGCCACTTGGAATCGGCAAACGGAATCCTTAAGAAATGCGCTTCTATTATGTAAATCTGTATTCATTGGTATCGCCTTCGATATTTTAAGGGGTGGGAAATCGAAATATAACATCTATTTCGTGATAAAAGCTAGCGGATGGGAAATCAAAAAGATGGTGGATGGGAAATCAAAGATGGCGGATTAGAAAATTTAAAAAATCGATATGGATATCGTCTCCAATATGTTAAGCAATGGGGAATTCAAAAACACCATCTATTTCGTGATCAAAGATGGCGGATGGGTAAGTTTTTAAAATTCAATATGGGTATCGTCTCCAATATTTAAAGGGATGGGGAATCCAAATCCAACATCTATTTTGGGATCAAAGATGGCGGATGGGAAATCAAAGATGGTGGATGGGAAAGTCTTAACAAATCAATCGTCCGTGTGGTGACAGATTAAGAATACGGATTGTCACCACCCCATATCATCCCATGGGTGTCGTAAGAGCCGACAGAGGGAGCATATTATGCAGAGAACAGCACTGTAGAGAAGGAAAACTTGATACAAACCCTATACCAACCCGTTTGGCCAGTGTGGTATAGTAGGCCCTTTCCTCCTGTCAAAGGAGAGGCCTAGTCCAGCAGTGGACTGTTAAAGGCTGGTGATGATGAATCCAAATACAACATCTATTTCGTGATCAAGGATGGCGGAAGGGAAATCAAAGATGGCGAATGAAAAAAAAATTTTAGTCAATATGGGTATCTTCTCCGATGTTTAAGCTATGAGGAATGCAAATACAACATCTATTTCGAGATCAAATATGGCAAATGGGAAATCGAAGATGGCGGAAGGAAAATCAAAGGTGACGGATGGGAAAATTCTATACATTATATATAAAAATCAATGTTCGTTTGTTTTTACCTCTCTATAAACTTTGAAATTTTTGACTAAGCACTGATGGCTTTGATAACTTTGTTAAGAATTTCCTGGAAAAGTAGTTGGAAAGAAAAGGAAATAGAAAAACCGGCCAAGTGCGTGTCGAGCCACGCGCAATGTAGGGTTCCGTAGTTGCCCATAATGACTTGCTGCAAAGGGTATTAATGTACAACAAATCCGACTGTTTATTTTGCTGAAAAAATAATTTTAATAACACTATTATAAGAACCTAAGTTTTGTTTAGAAAAATATTAGGTATTTATCCAGTTATGTATTGTAAACATAAAATGTAGTTTCCAAGATATACTACTACCTATACATACGTAGTACCGTAGTACATTACATACCAAAGTACGTATGTCTTTAAGATTAAGCCAGCGCGCCCAATGTAAACTCACAGAAATAGGTATTTATAAGTTAACCGACGATTACTCGTAAACTGGTGATATCTACTTAGCCGTGATAGTTTTCCTTTTAAATTCGTTATATGTACTACATTTGTGATTTTTTTCACCTCTTCCAAATTAATAGTTTAGCCGGCAGAGGGGGGGGACACTTGAGTCTAACAATTTTTTTCACTTATATATATATATATATATATATATATATATACATACATACATCCCCGAAGGGGTAGGCAGAGGTGTATTTCTACACCCACTTTTCGCCAGATATACTTTAGTCCCACGTAATAAGGGGCGAGCCTATTGCCGTACCGGGCACATTTCCAGACTCCGTGCTGCTACTGAGAATTTCGTGACAGAAAAACCCAATAACACTGCCCGACCCAGGAATCGAACCCGGGACCTCCCGATCCCACGCGCACATTTATGTCGCGAGACCAACGAGGCAGTCGTATAGGGTTTGATGTCGAGTTTTCCGTCTCTACGCAAAGATGGTATTTGCATCGTGATATCCCTTAGTCGCCTCTTACGACACCCACGGGAAGATAGGGGGTGGTGACACTTGTATTCTATGCCGTCAACCACACGGCAATATATATATATATATATATATATATATATATATACATATATATATATATAAGTATATATATATAATATATAAGTGAAAGTGAGTATATAGTATATATATATAAGTGAAAAAAATTGTTAGACTCAAGTGTCCCCCCCCTCTGCCGGCTAAACTATTAATTTGGAAGAGGTGAAAAAAATCACAAATGTAGTACATATAACGAATTTAAAAGGAAAACTATCACGGCTAAGTAGATATCACCAGTTTACGAGTAATCGTCGGTTAACTTATAAATACCTATTTCTGTGAGTTTACATTGGGCGCGCTGGCTTAATCTTAAAGACATACGTACTTTGGTATGTAATGTACTACGGTACTACGTATGTATAGGTAGTAGTATATCTTGGAAACTACATTTTATGTTTACAATACATAACTGGATAAATACCTAATATTTTTCTAAACAAAACTTAGGTTCTTATAATAGTGTTATTAAAATTATTTTTTCAGCAAAATAAACAGTCGGATTTGTTGTACATTAATACCCTTTGCAGCAAGTCATTATGGGCAACTACGGAACCCTACATTGCGCGTGGCTCGACACGCACTTGGCCGGTTTTTCTATTTCCTTTTCTTTCCAACTACTTTTCCAGGAAATTCTTAACAAAGTTATCAAAGCCATCAGTGCTTAGTCAAAAATTTCAAAGTTTATAGAGAGGTAAAAACAAACGAACATTGATTTTTATATATAATGTATAGAATTTTCCCATCCGTCACCTTTGATTTTCCTTCCGCCATCTTCGATTTCCCATTTGCCATATTTGATCTCGAAATAGATGTTGTATTTGCATTCCTCATAGCTTAAACATCGGAGAAGATACCCATATTGACTAAAATTTTTTTTTCATTCGCCATCTTTGATTTCCCTTCCGCCATCCTTGATCACGAAATAGATGTTGTATTTGGATTCATCATCACCAGCCTTTAACAGTCCACTGCTGGACTAGGCCTCTCCTTTGACAGGAGGAAAGGGCCTACTATACCACACTGGCCAAACGGGTTGGTATAGGGTTTGTATCAAGTTTTCCTTCTCTACAGTGCTGTTCTCTGCATAATATGCTCCCTCTGTCGGCTCTTACGACACCCATGGGATGATATGGGGTGGTGACAATCCGTATTCTTAATCTGTCACCACACGGACGATTGATTTGTTAAGACTTTCCCATCCACCATCTTTGATTTCCCATCCGCCATCTTTGATCCCAAAATAGATGTTGGATTTGGATTCCCCATCCCTTTAAATATTGGAGACGATACCCATATTGAATTTTAAAAACTTACCCATCCGCCATCTTTGATCACGAAATAGATGGTGTTTTTGAATTCCCCATTGCTTAACATATTGGAGACGATATCCATATCGATTTTTTAAATTTTCTAATCCGCCATCTTTGATTTCCCATCCACCATCTTGAATCACGAAATAGATGTTGTATTTGGATTCCCCATCCCTTTCAACATCGCAGACGATACAAATATTGATTTTTTTAATTTTCCCATCCGCCATTTTTGATTTCCCATCCGCTAGCTTTTATCACGAAATAGATGTTGTATTTCGATTTCCCACCCCTTAAAATATCGAAGGCGATACCAATGAATACAGATTTACATAATAGAAGCGCATTTCTTAAGGATTCCGTTTGCCGATTCCAAGTGGCGTGTTGGTGGGTGTCGTCAGTTCGTCTCTCTTGCACTCATAGAGACAGCTATCACAGCGCGACTGCCACGCCGCCAAGCGGCAATTTGGGTCACAGAATGTTAGTCTACAGAGGGCCCATAAGAAATGTGCCTCTATATAAATATCTATACTCTATGGCGATACCCATATTGATTTTTTGCTTTTGACCCCACCCTCCCCCTTCTCGTTTGAACATTTTATTATTTTTGTCTGGCATAGCCCCTAAAAGTTGTGGCGTAATTTTATATAGCCTATAGCCTTTCAGAATAATTGGGCTATCATAGGCAATAACAATTTTTTGAATCCGACTGCTAGTTGCTGAGATTTGCCGACATTATCTTTTAGCCTTTTTAGCCTTTTGCCCAGCCCCAAAGGGTCGAGGCGTTATGTTATATAGCCTATAACCTTTCGGAATAACTGGGCTATCGTATACAAAAAGATTTTTTCAGATCCGACCAGTAGTTTAAGAGATTAGCGCGTTCAAACAAACAAACTCTTCCGCTTTGTTATATTAGTATAGATATCAGATTGAAACGTAACTAAGCCTTAAAATACTATACATGAAATATATACAGAACATACAAATAAATATAAACAGAACGAAAAGAAAAAAAATTAGAGGGTGTCTTGAAATTCATCCACAGCGCCGTCAACTGGAAGCGTGCCCAAAACGCTGGCAGCATTGCCACGTTGTATGGCGATACTTACCTTCTGGGCCAAATACAACCCAGCCTTCCGGTCGCGAGGCTTCGACAAGTCTCTTTGCGAGGTCTCTAAAAAGATATCTCGCACTTGGACCCCATGGCCCCAACGTTTTGATCCCAAACGGCTTAAATACGTAATCCCCTACTAGGTTTACGTATTTGCGTTTGAGGGTCTCCGCGGTAGCAGCAGCAGCGCCCGCACAACCGGCTGTGCTAGGAAGATGTGATGGCGCGAGGGTATCGACACATGTAATGTTGCGTCCCATACCAAAGGCCTACCCAACTTCCATGACAGTAAAGACATACCGTCTAGTCTTTTGCCGTCGTCGCGTACCAGGCCCTGAGGTTCAAGGTGGGCTGGAACGCCAGCGGAGACAAGAGCCCGACGGAGAATGTCATTAAGGTTGCCGTGTCGTGAAATACGACCTGCGCTCCTGCTGCATGATAGGCCATGGCGACCAAGGCTGTAGACAGCCTCTCCACAGTGACAGCGATGTGGAGTAACCCATGGCGCGCCTAAAAAGAGGAAGACGCGATGCGGTAAGTTGTATCGTCCAGCATGGTACCGATGTTGGACGATGGCAGTGCTTGAAGCCAAAAAACAAACAAAACAATTAACAATTCTCAAAAACATTACTTTTCCTTTTTCTTCTCTCTTCTTCGTCGTAGTCGGGTAAAAATACTTTTCGACGAATGAACTTCAGCAGCAGAAACCTTATAAAAATGTATTTCTAGTCTATGCTAATAAATTTTAATGTTTAAAACTTTAAAAAATGTCAAGACTGAAAAGGCGGATTAAGACTTAAGACAAAACAACGATTTAATTTAACAGAACATCTACCTATTTAAGAATATTTACTGCACCATTGGCGTAGTGGTTTAAGCGGCCACCAATCATCCGTCCAATTCCCACACGACATAGAAATTTGTGAGATTCATAAATGGTTGTCTCGCGTCTGGGTATTCAATGTGTCTGATAATTGTATGTTTGTAAGTCTCCCGCGACACATGATAAAAAAATTGTCGTTTAAAATAGGAAGTTTTAGGTACAGGTAATTTATGAAAATTGTACGATAGTCTACACAGATAAGGCCAGCTCAACATTTATTTTATTCAGTCCATATTTTATAATCAAGCCAATGAAATCTTTTAATTCCCTCAATATTTATTAATCTAAAAGCTCTGGAACTTATACAATCACAAATTTAAATTATAACTTAAAATGTAGTTAACATATCGTAAACATAAAATGTAGTTTCCAAGATATACTACTACCTATACATACGTAGTACCGTAGTACATTACATACCAAAGTACGTATGTCTTTAAGATTAAGCCAGCGCGCCCAATGTAAACTCACAGAAATAGGTATTTATAAGTTACCCGACGATTACTCGTAAACTGGTGATATCTACTTAGCCGTGATAGTTTTCCTTTTAAATTCGTTATATGTACTACATTTGTGATTTTTTTCACCTCTTCCAAATTAATAGTTTAGCCGGCAGAGGGGGGGGACACTTGAGTCTAACAATTTTTTTCACTTATATATATATATATATATATATATATATATATATATAATGATGAACTTAAAATGCAAATCATCTATATAAATTCTAATTTTTTATTTTATTTTAATATTTGCCAAATATTTATAAAGATTTTCTAAATATCATAAAAACCAAAATTATTATAACAGTTATAAATGTGATTTGAACCCACGCCCTCAGATCGTGAGGCGGTTGTATTATCCGCACGGCTACAGCCTTGTTATCAGTTAGTTGCGAATTTGACGAACAATTGACATAGTGTTACTATGGTGAGTGATAACGTCATCAAACTGAAAACTCATATTAATCTAGCCGCGACCCTAAATTTGACAAACACTGTTCACCGCACCCGCAAACGCGTCACTACGGACACATGAAGAGGCGCCCGGCGCCCGCGCTACTATGGCCAAGCACTAAGAGCCTGTCCAGAAAGCGCGAATTACGCGCGTGTCCACTCGCGCGTAGGCACTCGCGCGTGTTCGAGATACTAGAGCTACATACATCCCGTCCAGATGCTCTCGCGCGTTACCTCACACGCGCGTAAAACGCTTGCAATGAGCGGGACTTTCGACTCGCGCGTTTTACGCGCGAGCGCCGCGCGAGTCGAGATACTCTGGCGCCATTGCTGCGTCCAGTACTACGCGCGTGTCCGTGGCGAGGGGACGTATTCGATTCTGTATTAATATATAAATAGCATAATATTTATTGAAAAGAGTATGTATGTAGAGGTGACAACCTATTTACTCCTCTGATCCGTGGTCTGTTACAAAGCGTCTTGTCCTATCGCACTAAAATATTATAATAAAATGTTTTAGTAAAGTATCCGCATATTTTATTTTAATGAACATCATCCAACAGACAAAATGGAGCGTGATAACTTTGACACGGAACTTCTTATTGACGAAATTGAGAAAAGGGTAGCTATTTGGGATATGGAATCATCGGATTATTCTAATAGAACCATTAAACGTAGGAACTGGGAAGAAATAGTAGATTTTCTTTGTGAACCTGATGATTCCGAGGAGAAAAAAATAACTTTAGGTAAGTAAATAATATTTATTAAATAGATAAATACAATTAAATAAATACAACTAGCTTTTTTTAAGCATTAAAATCATCACTGCAAAATTAATCATATAAAAATATATTAAAATCTCCATCCAATCTTAACAATCAACAAATAGGACAGTATGAAACTGAAAATTCATGAAATTTCAAATATGTTTTACGTAAAATTGTTTTATTTTATATTATTGTTAATATCAAAAACAGATAGCCTGTTTCGTATATTTTCAATGTATGTTCAATTCATTGCCAAAACTATTTGTTAAATAGATATTTATTAAAAATGCATATTCCTTGGGACAGCTCTAAAACAGTAATGGGTCATTTAAAGTGAAAATGCCCAAATACGTCTCATCACATGCGCGCGTAAGAACGCGCGTGAAACGCCGCATCTGGACGCAACATAAATCAAAACGCGCGAGTGGACACGCGCGTAAATCGCGCTTTCTGGACAGGCTCTAAGTGTTTAAACGCTTTTATTAGCTTACAGATAGGACTCATGTAAATAGACAACAACCAGTAATCCTCCAGATGTTACTAAACATATATACGAGCACATTCTCCGCTGCAAGAACCAATGCTAGCGGGCAGGGGGGCGCAGTGTTTCATAAAGTTTTACTACGCCGTGACTATGAAGATGGTGTTTGGAAACTGCTCCAACAACGGCTCCTTACACTTTGTCGATAAAATAATTTAATATTTTATGTCGTCGGTTGTGAGGCATGGCTATTTTGTTGTATCTGGGATATGGAGTTTGCATAACAAGGGAATAATACTGGAGGTTACTGAATGTTTATGAATCACATGTAGAGCTTTAGTTATTTGATATGATTATAACGTAAGTCTATGGTAATTGACTGTATTGTCAGTGATGAGTTCTGAATCCAGCTCCTACAATAGTTAGGAATGTAATGTAGGAGGCAATTTTTAAAAAAAATTGATTGGAATCCTAACACTCTTTTGATTCAACCCTTACCTGGGTTAAGTCAGAAGTGACCGAGCAATGTGATACTGTGCGTGTAAAATTTTGTTACAGATTAACACACAGGTGTGTCTTGTAGGATGGCCGTATCGGAATGGCCATGTGTACGGGATGTCAACTGACTACGAAACGGAAGTGTGAAGATGGCGTGCTTCGAAAGAGTCTAGTGTAACGTTCGCTACAGTTGAAGAGGGGGGGTGACGGTTGACGTTCAATGGAGCAACACTACTATCACTTCTCTTGGAGACTCTGGGCGGACAACAAGTACCTAGAAACTGTCAATCGTTTCGTGCTCAAAAATCCAAAATAATTATAGTCAGTTTTTTTAATTTGATTTGGTGTGAACTTATAACTAACTGTGAAAGCGTTGATACCGGCCAAAAATCAAGCGATCCGCCGACACATAAATGTATATAATGATCAAAACATCCATCAATCGTCCATCATTAAGAAGAATGTGTGAATGAATCAGCTGGTTAAGCGTCAAAAAGTTAGAATACTAGGACTTGACTGACTTGACTGGACAGAAACCTGTTTCAAAGCTGGCTTTAAATATGTAATATGTATTTTTTCGTTTTTCATCCAAAGTGCATTACTCAGTTACATAATATCATGATTAAAACGATCATATTTTTATTTATGATGACAATAAATACAAAAAAAGCTTATCAAGTAATCTACTAACTTTCAACTACGTCCCTATCCCACAGTAAAATTTTACGACTGTGCCATTCTGTTACAAATCTGGCAAGCACGCTCAGCGCCAAGCCCTATAAGCAAATACCACCAAATAATCTCAACTTTTAATATGTGTGTTCTGAAGTGTTCCTTATAGCCTAGAAAATAATTTCTGCCACCCCCCCGTAACTCCCCCCTTATTTTCCCTGTGTATCCTTTTTGGTACACATTGCTTGGGAAATATGTTTATTTTGTAATCTTTTTCCCAGGCCTTGTGTATCACTAAAGATACACATACTTTTATTATTTTTCTTTGTTGCAGATGGGAAAACGGCTCAAAATGAGAAAAAACAAGTTCAAAACTTATAGGCATATTGTTATTTCATGATTTTGAACTTTTTTTCTCATTTTGAGTCGTTCTCCCATTTGCAACATATGCCAACTCACGCTGATCTAGAACCAATAGAATACACCGTTCCATTTCCAGGATTGAAAGATGTTTACTCTGGTATTTTAGCATAAGCAAAACCGTTCGAATATTATGATTTATTTCTCACGAATTATATTTTACAGCTAATAATTAGTTATACGCCACTCAATATTTACTAACTAATGATATAACTCCTAATTCCCGTCATCATGCTTGGTCTCCTGTTACGGTTGCTGAAATAGTGAAGTTTATAGCACTTGTTCTTGTACGGTTGTTGGTTGGATGGGCTGTTTTTAATTGGAATTGGTCAAACTGCCTGCAATCAAAGATTACTGGTGGATTTTGACTGCATGGTTGGCGTAGTGGTTTAAGCGGCCGCCTCGTCACTTGACACTGCGCCGAGTGTTGTGGGTTCGATCCCCACACGAGGCAACACTTTGTGCAATTCACAAATTGTTGTTTCGAGTCTGGGTGTTCATTGTGTCCGTTGATTGTATGTTTGTAAAGTTCCCCGCGACACAGGATGTAGTACTAATGCGGGAGTTGTCTTTTTAAAAAGAAAAAAAAAGAAAGATTCATACACTTTATGGGATTCCTTTGGCACGAACAAAGATGCCCAGAAACAGATTTGTGCTAATACTAAAATTTCTTCATTTTTCTGATAACACCTTTGCTAATCGAAATTACCTTCCTAGTAACTGAGGTTTTTGAGATAACTGTAACGGCTCTGGCGGAAGGAATTATCACTGAATTTAGAGAACAGGTCATTGAAGGTTTACTAGAACAACCCGCTCAATTAGCTGGAGATGACACACCTTCAACCTCTACTATGACAAGAAGATCCTCTACTAAAAAGCTTTATCTTATAAAGAATACAGTCGGAGAGAAAATAATAAGTGGAAAGTGTGCAGAATGATACAAAAAGTATAGCAGAAATGGGAACGTTATCCATGGGAAGACTTTCAAAGCAGCACAAGTATCAACAAAATGTTCTGAATGTGATAGATTTTGTGCCAAAAATGTTTTAATAATATCCACTAATATATTACTTATATTTATTATCTTACAAGTGAATAATTATGCCCTTAGAAGTGATTTTTTTGTTCATAAATTACCATGTAACGAACATCATTTCGAGGTGCTTTGTCCCAACCCAAAAACCCACAGCGAAAATCGCCTAGGCCGAGCTTTTTATTTCCTGTACAAGATGTATGGAAGACGTGCGCCTTTTGAATACACAATGCTATGATGAGCGTGTGTATCATTAAGGATACACACGGCTTGAGACAGTGTGTATCCTAAATGGTGGCGAGCGTGTCACAAATAATAGTTTGGCTATAAAGTATTTAATAGTTCAGAGGAATTATTGGAAGTATACCAGTATTAATATTAATATGGTCAGTTTGACATTTTCGGAGAGAGGAGATTTCGGAGTAAGCATGTAGAATTGTACTCGTTGCATTTGCTTCACATGCCAACCTAAAAGTGGAATTGTATTTTCCACTTAAGCTGTAGACAACTTCCTTATCAACGTGTATTAATTAATATAATCACTGATCACTCTCTTATCGCTAAATAAAAAAAAAACTTTTTACTGTGTCGTCTTGAAGAAGCGGATACTGGATGATCTCATTCATTATGTCAAGAGATCTTGACATAATAAATGAGATCACATAACGCTTGTTTATCATCTACAAAATTCTTTTCATTAGATTGTAGAAAGATGGGTGTTGTTATAAGAACGAATTTGATGGTCAAATTTTACAAAGAACATTGACATATTATCTTGCGTACCTGCGTGCGCTAACAAGCTTACCACACAGTACTGTTCTGTGGGGGAATCGAACTCGCTCCAAGCGATTCACTAGGAGACCTAAGTTAAACATTTAACTAGTCATCCATCGGGAATCTGTCAGCTAGAGTTGCGAAAAAATATTTTAATTGTGTGAATAAAATTGTAATTATCAACATGACGGTGCTGGTGTGGAACGTTCTGCATCATCTTGATGTTAACTTGTCGCCCCCGGACTTTTTCACTGTGGGAAAATGTTAAATCACTAGTTTATTGTGAGGAGACAACAAGTGCCTAGGAGTTAAACGAGTCCACCATACCTTAGCCCGAATCTAATCCGAATATGCTTAGATACACCGCTCGCATCAGTTTCCCTCCCTGAGGTAAAACTTGAAAATTAGGTAAATATGCACAGCTTATTATTATTCAAAAATCGCTATTTAAATAATGTAAAAAATAAGCAATAAGTAACCAATTCTATGCACATGTTTTACTAAAAATAAACACACGTAAATCAAGGCATGAAAACCTAGTTACTCAACAAAAACACATTCGCACATAACTAAAGCAGTAGTTCCACGATATAAACTATTATAAATATACTCTACAGTACTGTTTGCTACGCGTAAATGGTAAAGAGATGTTTTTCACTACGAATGTTGGGTAAGTGAAGTCTGTGTGCCATGCGAATATTCTCATCATCTTAGAAACTCATGACATTTGTATAACATCTCTATTATTGTTACCCATATTCGCAAATAAATGTTGATTTGATTTGATATTTTATCAAAGTTGTGGTTGGTTAATTATACGGAAACAGCAGGTCAGAACTACCTTTAAAGAAGCTTGGTTGTAATATATTCAGTATTATTTATAAACTGCTTCCGTGGTGTAGTGGATAGTGTATGCGACTGCTGATCGGAGGTCCTGGGTTTGATTCTCGGTTAGGCCAAAAGTGTACTGGGTTTTTCCGAATTCTCAGTAGCTGCACGGAGTCTGGTCATGTGCCCGGTAACGGCAATAGGCTCGCCCTCTATAACGTGGGACCTAAAAATTCTTGGCGAAGTGTGGGTGTTATATTACTCCTCTGCCTACTCCTTTGGGAATACAGGCGTGAGTCTATGAGTCTATCCAAAAATCTAACACTAACATAAGATGTTTGGACGGCTATGGTGACGAACAAAAGCACACTGACCAAGAGAGCATTACAAGATTTCACAGATCTTGGAAACATTATGATAAGCTCGCCGACTTGTAGGCCGCAGTTTCTCCATTATGTCTCCCTTTACAGTTAAAGCGAACAATAAACTATAGTACATATTTAATTCCCAGATAACTCCGAAGTAGTCAGTGCGTGTCACGTTATCGGATTCGAGATCTCTGCATATAAGTTTAAAGGTCTTTTATACGTTAGTACAGCATGATTACACAAAATGAATTATGTAAACAGCTTTAAAGTTTGTTGCTACAAGATTAATGGTTCAAAAACTACCTAGCACGAGATATGAGATAGCTGCGCTGGTTTGCTTGTAACTATAGCCAGTGTACAATACCGTTGCGTTTTTCTAAAATATTTAAAACCAAAAAGTATGACACATTAATTTTCATTTTGTTAATAAGTAGTATATCAGAATTACCACAGAAGCAATCAGTTTTTTCAGTTTAGATATTGTTACAACCTACCTCTGTAACAAATTGTTCCTAAAGAAGTCCAATTTCCTATGATTTTTATAATAATTATGATACGACAGAAGACACCGTTGAGGCATTCCTTAATTATACTTTCCAAAATTCACGATACTACAGCGTGCCAGTAGCTTACTCGTAGTCTGAAAGCAAAATTCTAGAAATTGCATACAAAAGGAATGTTCATATTAAACTTTCAATAGACTCGGCGAAGACATCATAAAATGAATTCCTCGATGAAAACATTGTAAATGTGTAACAGTAGCGGAATACACAATATGTTAAAACTATTAATTCTAGCCAAAATACGAAAACGATATGGCTAAAAGACTTTTAGATACGAAGATTACTATAAAAGTTTCGGAACTTTATTCAGTGTCTCTTTAGGCGGCTCTTACTTTTAGCACTAGAGTACACGCGTGCGCTATATATGTAACCCATCCTGGGTAATATTGTCATATAATTGCAAAATCGTCTGGTGTATTCCTCGAGTGGTTCTCCCCGCTACTACTGGTAGCATACCTATTACCTCGGCATAAGGACGTGTGCAAAACTCATCCTAGAAGTTGGTGGGCTACGTCTGTGCCCCGCGCGAGCGTTGAAGGAAAATAACTGCCTAGTGCACAAGTGGTAAATATTGTACAGTATTTTAATTATTAAGGCGTATAAATAGTCGTTCTGTAACATGGCAGGTATAAACGGTCTCGTAATGATATGTCAAATGAATAAATCTACAAATTAAAGTGATATGCCGTCAATATTTCAAAAAGTGGAATTTTAACTTGCAGGATCGTGTCCCAATTGAGCGCCGTATTTCACAGCAAAATATTGGTGTACCTAGAGCTATCAAACTGAAAGGCAGGCTACTTTTGGGATTAAAGAACATCCTCAGCATAAAAATATGCCTATTCGGGAAGGAGTTGGTTGGTGTTTATTCTGCAGCACATGCAAGCAATGCAGCAAATGTATGAGGCTCATTTGTAGTGAAAATCAGGAAGGTGTGTGTCCTGATTGCTCGCCAATAGAACAGTTGATAGCGAACTATTTAATTAAGTGGTTTAATACCATTATTAGGGATTACATTTAAGTAAATATTACGTTCCTAAAGAAAATAAGACTACTGTGATCTCAAGCCAACCAAATATTGATGGATTTTAAGACGTTTTTGTTTTTGTTTGATATTATAATTAAGAAGAAAATTATTGTTTAATTTAATGTACGATTCTGATTATAATAAAGAACTCTATAAATGAAACGATGAATTTCATTAATTTATAAATTTCTTCATATTATTATTTCATCTTCAAGTGGGCTACTCCTGTAGCCCACGCGTGCGTTCAAGGAGTATTAATTGGTGCGTGCACTCTAGTCTTCAGCAAAATTTTTGTGTTGTCGTTGATTTGGTACGGTCTCAACTGTTGAACAACGAAATTTGTCTAAAAGCAAAGTGTTTATTAGTTAGGCTCCTTAATACAATTTATTTATACCTTTACTTAGTTAACCAGTTTAAGACTCTTTCAATAAGGTAATGTGACTGCTATGCCCTTCTTGATTTAAAGGCTTCACATAATTATTACCTAATATTATGTGATGTTTTATTAAAACTAAAAAGCTAAACTTTGTATTGAATGTGTATCAGCAAAATCGCTACTTACCCAGTCCAATTATCAATCAATAATTATCGAAGCAGGTCAACTATTTGGGAAAACCATGATATTCGGTTCTGAGACACAACAAAATTAAAACAATAAATTTTATGGAAATCAGTCTAACCGTTTGGTAGCAGTTAAGTGACAAATTCATGTCGTGAGACGGCTCCTCTGGTTTCCTTACAATGGTTTTTTTCCGTCCAAATAATGACTAAATATACAATTCTATCATAATATGATAGAAATATTTATGTTACAGATCTATATCGCGTAATTATTTGAAAATATTACTACTTGTGCAGGTCACGAACGTTCAAAAGTATTTGTATCATAATCTGATCAAATCGTTTCGGTTTCGTCTCATGTCGTTAAAAACGTTGTATCGCACAAACCGCATGGGACTTGTTCCGGACGCCGCTGTTTTACAAAAATATGAAGCGATTAAAGTATATTCTCCGCGAATTCTGAATGGTAAAATGCTCTGTTGTGGTAAATTTTTGTTGATGTTAAGTGTTTGAGCCCGCTAGTAACCGGTATCTCTACGACATAATTCTTGCGAGCGCTGCACAAAGCGCCATGTTAGATAGATTTTTGGAAACACCTGTACAGTGGGCGTGGTTTGGATGAAGCGATAGCAAAGAAAATAGAGTAAAATACGCTGTTACAGTGTGTCAATAAATGCTTTTTTACTTTTTACTTTTTTTTTACTCAATTACCCAAACTACGCATTAAACGGTAAAAACAAGCGCCAGTGATTTACATACTATATGTGGTCACACCGCATACACACTCTCATTTTGTTTGAGCGTTTCCAATTTGATGCAATTCAGTCTGCTATTGCGGATAAAAGTGTTGTGTTTTTTGTTGCGAAGAATGTGTTTCCTGTTTGGGTGATTTGCTATTCCCCCAAACAGTTCCCGATGTTTATTTTCTCGGCGTTTTTCTAGGATTGTTAAATCATTCGTCTCTCGTATTAAAATGAATAGTAAAATGTTGGTTTAGTATTTTCTGACGTCGTGAATATTAAAATCAAATTGTTTGAAAACTCAATCTCCCCGCAACCCGAGATGAAAATGTTCGAAAAGTAGGCCACAATTATTTGTCACCACCGTGGAACCAGATAAAGTAATTTCATTCTAAAGCTGCGAGTTTGAATGGTTCATCAGTAAAGACTAGTCAACCATAACAATTAATGGCAAATATTTAATGAGTCTACATTGGCACATTTGGCGTTTATTCATGGAAATAAAAGTTGTAAATGGTCACATAGATGAACTAAACTATCGTATAGAAACAAAAGCTTTATCCATCCATATTCATTAGGTGATCACAAATTATCCAAAATTGTCCAAAGCCTGTCATCTGGAGATAACAATTTATAATTGGCCAAGTTTTTGGACTGGGTAAGGACCAGGGGCTAATTGGCTCACTCTGATGACGGCACCTCGAATAGGAGTCATGACTCAAGAATTACACTTACAAACTCAATAACGCGATGGATGTTTTGAAGTGTTTGTGGTACAAGGACAAAGATAACTTCGTACATCATAATATGTATAATGATAACTAGAACATGAGTAAGGAAATCAATTGAATGCTTTTCATAAAGGTAAATTTATAATAGTCGTGCCCCGTGGTTTTACAACCACACTTCCTTTAAAGCATCGTACCTCATCGTTCGCCCGTGCCACTACATACAATACAGCCTTATTTTTGTTCAGCTCCTACGAGTCTTTTATGAATGTAGCTATCATAGCATATAAATACAAAAATATTTAGCAATTGCTAAAGATAAGCGAGTTCAAACATACAAATAAAGTCATAGGATCTATGGGATTATGATACATAAGATTATGTCCACCATCACTAACCGCTGAATTCAATGGCCAATCTATCCATGGATTTGGGTATTTGGGATACGCTCCATACAAAATATGTCAAACATTTATCTCAAATCTTCAAATCCATGGATAGATAGAATATTGAAACAGGCCGTTAGGGTATGGTACCAATCAATGCTCGTATCATTCTAGATTTTATCTCCTGATTTTTATATTTTTACTCCACACACAGGGGATCATCGTATGATTCGAGACATTTGGGAAGTAACAACGTTTTCAAAAGACAATAAGAGATTTCGCAATCCCGGAGAATATCGTTTAATACTTACTGTTGGTTTTATTGTACGACTCCGAGAGCCATGACAAACTTAGTACTGTGTCTCTAGGATATTTTTCTTTTCAGATAAATTTCATTTCACGAAACAATTTTGTTCTTAGTTTACTTGAATTAACTGGACTTAAAGTTGTTTAGAATTCGTGGAACGGAAAGTGTTATTTAAAGAAACTCTCTGTGTATTAACTTATGATTATGTTAAAATGTTTGCCTTAAATTCTGCTATCTATATTGTCTTGAAATAATAAATTTGATAGTAATTAAATTTTGTATATACATATAAATTTATAAATAGTGTAAAACAATATCCTTGTGATGGCAGCTTACTTCTGCTCGTGAGATCTAAGTCGTTTTGATTTGTTGGCAAACATTTCGGTGGCTAAAATCTACATCTCTCAAACTAGGCAGTATGTATGTTATGCAACTCAGAGGAATAATTTGTTGATTAACCAAATTATTTGTTTTGTTTGTTTCGTGTGAGTGTATGGCCATCTCTGATGCCAGACAGTACGTCGGCGCGACGGCCTCTGTGGTAGCCTAACGATTCCTGTCTTGTGACAAGCAGATTGTGTTAAACACGGCAGAGCTCTGAAGACAAGCCACACGCGGTCCACATCCAAGTGGATCGGTGACCTGTGCGATCGGTGCTTAACCTTGCCGATTACGAATGGCAAGTCACGCAATGAGAGCCACTACCCAAATTACTGAAGTAATTATAATATTCTTCAATAGTGTTCGTCTCTGAACATTTACTGAACATCTTATTACCTACTATGTTTTATGCAAATAAATGATTTGATTTGATCTGCATTTTCTAACGATACGTTAAGCGCATCTGCGCACCTGAACTGAAGCTGTTACACTAAATAGTTTTTGATTTTGCTTTTGTCTGCTACGTGCACTTTGTATTTTTAGTGTGCACTCGTGAGAAACAGTTAACGTCTTCTAGAAGGAAAATTGCTTTTCAATATGTAATCATTGGTACCAGATCGGACGTACACTTGGTAACTTATAAAAATCTCATTACATCCAGTAAACGTAAGTACGGTGGAATAGAATCTTGCCATAAATTCTTTAAAGATTACTTTTTTCTTTGGTCTCTGAAGCAAAACCATGGAAGAGGCCTCTATAACCAGCAGCGGGCATTTTACTGTGATGAAAATAGCTATTTGAATAATAGATTAATAATACTGCTAAAATTTATGGCGAAATGTGGGTGTAATATTTACACCCCTGCCTACCCCTTCGGGGACACAGGCGTGAGACTATAAATAAAATAAATAAAAATAAGAGAAAGATAAATATGACAAATGACGTTTCAAATCTTCGTAGGTTGTCACTAGTTTTAACTAGTCTAGTGATGGGCTTTCTCAAAATGAATTTTGATCAATTTCGATAATTTTTGCAATAATTCTGTGACGACGCGACCGTCCGCCCACTCCACTTAGCACACTTTGGGCTCCAATAAATACCGAGACGTTGGAGCGCTCGGCCCTTTTGATCGGCTGGACGGTGGACAAAGCTAAGTACATTAGCTGTTCTTCCTGAGCGACTCCGGAAGCAGATTCCCAAGATTCCCGAAGACTACGCCGAATCACGCGACCCTGGTTCTATCTCTGTAACTGTTCTAGAATTTCCTTAATAATTTTCAATTAAACATTTGCTATAATGATGTTTAGATTCCCTTGACAAATTAAGCTGATTTTTAATTGTTACAGTGGCGCCCACGGGAATAAATAAGTACGATTTTTTGGGAATCCGTTTTCGGTAAGTCTTTTTAATTTTTTTACTGTGTATGTGTGAATTCGTTCCAAAGCAGTGTTATATTATTTTAGTGGTGTTTATTTTTTCTTACTACGCTCTGGTAAGCTTTTTTATATTTTAACTATTTTCTGTTGCCGCGTGCAATAATTAATTGTGTATCAATCGCATAAGTAACAAGTTATAATCGTTTGGCTTGCGGCCACGTGTCCTCTAAAGACGCGTTATGGTCACATTCGTCGATCGCATTCTTTGTCTTACGATTAAGGGCCTCGCGTCATCTAAAGACGTGCTAAGGTCACCTTCGTTGATCGTATGCTTTGCGATAGCTTTTTTAAATTGCCTACTACGGTAATTAATTGCTACTGGTAATAATTATTGCTAATAATTACTGCCTTTCTGACTTAAGGAACGAATTCACACCCTTCTTTTTTCCATTTCTTCACACTTTTCTACTATAACCTTCTGCTAGTGATTTTGTACAGCGATATAATTATATTTCTATATAGTAGATATTATAAAATCTTTTTTGCCGCCTTCTACGGCGATTATCTTTTAAAATTAAATATTCTTTCTTTCTTACTAAGAAAATAGCATCTTTATTATACCACGTGTACCTACCATAGTAAGACTGATTGAAAATAAATGTACCTAAAGATGCTAGCGTGTTAGATACTAGGTATTTAGCTAGATTTTCGCGGTCATGTGTCAATCAAACGTACACGTGTCACACGCAGGTTGCTCACTGACAATAATGAATAAATTTAATCTCTGTCTATTTTGTATAAAAATACGAAAATTATCGTAGAATTATTTGTTGGTACATATATACATACATAACGTCACGCCTTTTATCCCCGAAGGGGTAGGCAGAGGTGTATTTCTACACCCACTTTTCGCCAGATATACTTTAGTCCCACGTAATAAGGGGCGAGCCTATTGCCGTACCGGGCACATTTCCAGACTCCGTGCAGCTACTGAGAATTTCGTGACAGAAAAACCCAATAACACTGCCCGACCCAGGAATCGAACCCGGGACCTCCCGATCCCACGCGCACATTTATGCCGCGAGACCAACGAGGCAGTCGTATAGGGTTTGATGTCGAGTTTTCCGTCTCTACGCAAAGATGGAATTTGCATCGTGTTATCCCTTAGTCGCCTTTTACGACACCCACGGGAAGATAGGGGGTGGTGACACTTGTATTCTATGCCGTCAACCACACGGCAATATTTGTATTATTTGTTGTTATTTTTGTTAAATGTTTATTTTTGTACAATCGTTGCTTTTGTTCTTCGATCTTATGTTCTTGTTACTGCCTGTCGGTATGTAATTTGCAAATGCATCTATCTATGCCTATTTACTGTTCCTTGTGAACTCAAACATTTAAAATTCCAGCGTCGCACTTATTGTTTTTTTTGTTATTTTTGCTTAGCTAGTTATTGTTTTTGCAATGTCTGGTTTCTATTCAATTATAAAAAAAAACATAGTAAAAATAAATTAATGCCAAAATTAAACCGCTGACGCCCGTAAAAATATTTAATGATCAATATGTAATATGTTCCTTTTTTACAAAATGCTATATCATGGTATGGTTAAGTATAGCATCAGGTTAAACTTAACCATTTTAAATAGTGCTGGCTTATAATAAATTCTTGTCTTTACGCAAATGTTATAATAACAAACTCGAATTATTCGAGACATTAAAGTGCAATTGAATTATAACAAAGTGGTTGTTTACACACAAATTAAATCAGTAATTTCTATTCTTAAATAACTAATGTAGGTATTTATACATAAATCAATAATTTATATACTTTCATAACTAAAGCAAATTAATTGATGTACAAGTTTAACTAAATCCCCTTTCGTATTTCACCATCGTCTATTTTAAACCTAAACGCTGAATAAAATAATTAAATCTTATTCTATTACAGCATAAATATGTTTATGAACGATCGGGTACAATGTAGGACGCATATCTATTCAAAGTTATAATTACCTACATATTTGTAAAAGCCAACAATAATGCTATTGTTTCTGAGTTGGAGCTCACAAGATAACGCATTGTGTTGTGTTAACGATTTATATAAGCATGCTAACATAAAACATGAATAAATATTTCAGTTAAAAATTGTGGCAGAAATTGATTAAATGTAAGATTGTTACAAAAACTATCTAAATATCAAACAACTATCTAACCGTCATATGGCTGTCTAACTATCAGTTATGGCTTTCCAGACAAAAGCCCTCGGTGATTTCCATATAAAAGATCTTAAATTAACTCACTACAAAGTTTAAAAATAAAATAATTAATGTTTATCACTAATGGTAATGACTAATTTCCTCATGGCTCAGTGGTTAAAAAGCTGTTGTCTGATCGGTCTGTTGTTCGATTCTCGCCTGAGTTTTTTTGTTTTTTTTTTAGCTATGGTTGTGCATACTATATCATCGATTGTCTCCTGCGGTGATATATTATTCATTACAACCTATTCCGAATTGAGTATTTGTTAATGGCTTTGTACCATGTTGAGATCGTTGTTGTTTGTCGCTGAATCGCGGCAATGGAATGCGGCGCGGCGCCACGCGCGCAGTGAGGACTCACTTGTTTACGTGAGCCGATCGCTCGGCACAAAACTTTTCATTACCATATTGTTTATTTAATTATTATGGACATATTTTGCTTTTGCTATTCGCATCCAGCGTGTTGATGAGCAATTTGCTTGTGATATTACCAACTGGTCGTAATATTATTAGTTTACGATATATACATTTTCTTTTTATTTTTCACTTATCGAATCCGTGTTGTCAGGTGGTGCCTAGCAACCTAGGCTTGGTGGCTACTTACTCTAATCCTCACGTATAAAACCTCTTCGCGTGTCCTATATTATCCTCTGCCTCGCTTGAGCGATCTAAATAATTTGCTGAGGTGCTTCGACTGCGCAAGGTATCGAATGACGAGCTGACGCGGCCACTTGACACCGCCCGGGGTCGATAAATTAGTTTTTGTGCGCTCCTTGTTCACCTCTGTGGCCTCAACTAATGTTTTTGTTCAACTTAATGAATAATTATTTCATATGATCCAGGGGCCGAACCGGATGCTATGTAAACAATTATGACTTTTAACGACTTACTCGAAATAATTGATTATCGCGATAACAATAGCAGTTGAACCTTTGGTTCCTTTTGTTTTGTTATATACCTGGTGATATTATCTTAACAAATATATAAAATTATAGGAAAACTTGCTTGAAAAGTAATTTAGATATTAGCATATGAAAACAGTTATTATTTCGCTAACTTTGCATTTTGCGCGCAGGGCGTAATTATGGATTATAAACATCATTGTAAACAAATATTTTAATTATATATGATACTTTTATGTTTTTATTGTAAATAAATTAATAAATTGTGAAGGTACAGCCAAAAAAATAAAAAATGTTGTAAATTACTTTAATTTAAGAGATTTTTACAAACAATTATCGCAAAAACAGCATTTCTTTGTTATTGAATGTAAACACATATGTATGTTGATAAGGTTACATTATTATTAGTTATAAATAAACCTATCATATGATGTATAATACTCATATTATTCATGAGATATTGATTATCGAAAAATTTTGCGGAAATTCAGGTTATTTTAGCGGCAAAAAGTGAACAACTGTGCACATTCCAGTAAGAGTAATTCTTATCAGAAATGTTTTTTTGCTTGGAAATCTAATTGGTGATAAACTAATGTAGGTTTGAATCAGATATATAACATAAAAAGTTATTTAAAAAAATAAAATACGGAAATTGGCGGCAATTAACAATCAATTCTTTGTTTTATTTTTTTATGTTTAAAATGAAAATGATTCTCTTAATTATATTTATTTCCTCTAAAAGTAAATTAAATAACCTTTCTTACCGTGTATAATACTTATATTCCTCCCTTTATAAAAAATGACGAGAAACAGGAATATGTCAGAAATATAAAGTCGCGCTCAAAAATGGCGGGCAAATATTTCTAATTTTCACTTTATACTGCCCTTACGTGGACTACATGTATATTATTTGGTGTTATTTGGTATCATTCAAAAGCTAATTTCATTACGCGTCTATTGATATATAATATGGCGCAATCCGTTAAGTTTTAATAAAAAGGACATAAGTTACTTGTGCGCAGTCTACGGCTTCAGAAAAAAAGGGACTTTTGTCCCTTGGAGCAATCAACGGATTTGGAGAAAAGGGAGTTTTGTCCCTTGAAACAATCGACAAGTTATTTAGAATACGACTCGCATCGGGAATGAATGTAGGCTTTTTTCACACGTATGAATATGTGTGAGGCTGTTTGTATGGGATTAATGTCAAGCAATGGGAACCTTCAATGTTTGGTGACGTATGAATGGTCAAGGGTTAAACCTTGTTTTTTTCTTTCAGGGTTAGTAGTTGCCTTGTACTTAACCTACTGACACCACCACTCATCTGTTTCAGGGTTCTGGAATGCAGTAGCCGCCTACCAGCCAGAATTTTCCCTGACAGAAAATTCTGGCCTAATGGGGGGAGTGTGTGACGTCGCGACCGCCCGCCCACTCCACTTAGCTGGCCGCTGCCCCCTCACCTCAGACACCACACTTCGGGCTCCAATAAATACCGAGACGTTGGAGCGCTCGGCCCTTTTGATCGGCTGGACGGCAGACAAAGCTAAGTACATTAGCCGTTCTTCCTGAGCGACTCCGGAAGCAGATTCCCAAGATTCCATTCCATTCAATTAAACATTTGCTAAATGATGTTTAGATTCCCTTGACGAATTAAACTGTTTTTTAATTGTAACAGTAATTACGATTTTCATTTAACCACACCAAAGTAGCTAACCACGTTACAAATCCTTAGACTTGGTTTACTCAGAATAAATATCAGTTGAATGTTGATAAATCCTCAGATAAAGTAAAATATGTGAATAAACCCAAACATATTATTTTATATTGTAATAACCACTTTAAGCAATGATAGATAGATATAGATACATAACACGTAATGGTTTTCGAATACAAAACCACGTTACGTATTTCTGACTGTTGGAAGTTATCTTAATATATAAAATCCTTGCGTTACTGACTGACTGACAGACAAGCTACAGCCAAAACTATTGGGTGCAGGAAGCTGTAATTTGGCACATATGTTCCTAGGGACCGTAGGGGTGCACTAAGACGGGATTTCCCGAAATTCCCACGGGATCGGCCAAAACGGGTAAATTAAAAAAAATGCAGGCGTAGCTGCTGGCGTCCTCTATATAATAAAATATTCCACACATAATTAATCACATTTATTTAGGGTAAAAAAGAAAAAGTCAGTGACAGTGTCATTCCCCCCCGTGGGATCTCCACCTTGTCGTGGTGGGGAGGCTCAGTAACCGTGGATTGGTCACCCGCGGTGAAGCTAAGAGGGATCCAGGAGGGGACGCTCCGCGTGGGCTTGGAGGGGCCTGCGCAGGATGCGTCCAACGGTGCGGGGGACAGTTCTGTCTGTCCCTCGCAGTCGGGTGCGGTCGCGGGAGGAGAGGCGTGTCGGTGTTGCGTTGCCGCGCGCCCTATCTCCCGCGACCAAATGGGGGCGCACCATTCGATGCGTCGCGGTGGGGCCGCAGAGGAAGAGGAGATGCGGTGTTGCGTTGCCGTCCTCCCTATCCTCTGCGGCCGCTGGGCGTTTTGGCGGTGGAGTCCAACACCTTAATCCGTCGCCAAGGGGGTTTTGTTCGGGGCCCGCCTGACCATCTGGCGGGCCAATACCCGTCGGAGGGTGGCGACGAGTGCTTAGGTGATGCCCCACCCTCCGACACACGGGTACATGGCGGCAGTCGAGGTGGTTTTTAGTGGAAACACCACATACTCCGGCTCTTATTTCCCCCAAGAGTCGGAGATCTGAAGGGATTTTCCACCTCGTAAAACAAAAAAAAAAAAAAGTGACAGTGTCATTGGATTAATTAGAAAAAAATCTCAAATTTTAACAAATTCATATCTATTTAGGTCAAATTAATTACGTCCTTATAGATCTGAAGCTTAGGTCTAAAATAAGTAATACATAAAAATAATTTTAAAAGAATTTGAAAGTATCTTGACCACTTAATTGTGTCTGTGCAAAAACGGCAGATGGTTTTACAAATAAACTTAAATAAACGAAATTTTTCAGGATACTCTATTGTGAAAAAGTATATTTATAGAAATATTGTAGTATAGCTTATACATCACAATAGCGCAGAGGCTACCTTCTTTGAAAATAACTGTCACCCGCATCGGCAAATCCGTAGGCGGAAGCTAGTCTGTAAAATAAAAGTATCGATAAGGTTATAACGTCACTATATTTTTGCGTCACAATCTTTATACGAATAAATAAAAATGTCTATGAACGAAATCTCAAAGTTTTAAATGAAGTTCTATTAAATTTGACGGGTAATAAGTGGCAACACGGCCACCTATGTCAGAACTTTTAGTGATGGTCTTGCGATCGGATCCCTCCATCTATAAGATAATATATTATATAGTCTAAGGTATCTACGGCACCGAATAGTCAAAGTGAAGTGGCAATTGACACATGTCATGGTAAGATGGCCCAATGATCCCATCAAGATGGGATCTCAGAAAGCAGTTGGTATCGGGTGGCTTAAGATCAGTTTGTGTGTAGAGGCCAATGTCCAACAGGAGACGCCCCTAGGCTTTGACGGTGAACATTCGCAGCCATTATGTTCTGAGTAAATGCTACTGGCAAATAATTCAAATGGTTACGGAATAATATTAATCTTTGAACATACTAACCGCTTCATGAGACTTTCATCATTCAAAGATTTGAACTAACTTATTCCTGCTCTACGCAGTACTTTCATCAAATGCAAACATCTATGTTGACAAACAAACTGATCCTAAATCTTATTATTTACATAAAGCATAACTTTGGACACAAACCGTATCAAGATATCAATACGCTTACAGTCAAAAGTTTATTTATTGGTTTCAAAACTTATGCGATCCGCCCTGTATCTCCCTTCAGAAGGCTTTCAGCTGTCATGGGATCTACGATCATTCATTATTGTTACTGTAATTAATACTGACTTAATCGTGACAGGTTCATTATGCAAGCTTTTAACGATGTTATTGTTATGAATATTAAATTCAGCTTTAAGTTTTGACAAGATTGCACAAAGTGTTTGCCGACAAACGGCCGAGAAGCGGCTTAATATTGTTCCAAGTGTTTTAAAATTATAACTGTATCATTATCTAAACTTTGAAATGCAAAAAAAGAGAACCCTAATAAAATAAAAGGTTTTTAACGTTGCTGAAATGCGTAGTAATTGGTCACATTGCAGAATTACCCAGTGTAGTTAATGTTAGTTCCAAAAGAGACACCAGTTTCCTAGTTGATTGTTATTATGTCAGTCTTTCAAAGTATATATGCACGACGACGCGACTTCATTTCAAGCAATGCTGAGAATTAAAGCTCGAGATAAGGACTCGGTATTTTTGTTATTATTCTGTATTCCTTTTATTGAGATTCTTTTAGTTTTAATTATAATATAATGATGTCAACCATTGACTACAATGATAAAAAATGCATGCCACTTCAATTACACCATCTTTTATATAACCTCCTCATAAATCAAATTCTATTATAATATTTATCATTTTCTACATTCATCTTTACTCAAGAACCTCGAATAAAAGCACTACTAACGAAAACACACGAACGCAACCGTTGCTACATTCCTCGCACCAACACCATCACCCATAAAACATATTTATCTAATATGTATATATGCGAGATAGCGGAAAGCGTATTTAATGTTTTATCTAAACACGGAGGCAACTACGCAAAACAAATGTTGTGTTAGAGTACTTAATTGTATGCCGACAGATAATCTTGCTGTGGAGATAATTTTATATTATAACTGTAATAGATTCAATAATCATGATTGCTTATTACGTGAGGAATATTATAAATAGCTGGAGTTTTGTATAAATATGTGGTATTTACAATATCAGGTAACAACGCTAGCCTTATGGTTACAGAGAATATCTTGGGTTCAAACCTAAAGCTTTACGTGAAGTTATGAGCGTATTCATATTAGGTATTTGACGCTTGCTGGACGGTACAGAAAACCATCGCGATGAAACTGCATCACTGGGAGTTTTACGTGATGTCTGCCGACCTACATTTTTCGAGTGTGATGAGTTTACGGACTACGTTTCTGATAGTGAAGAACTGTATGTATGCAGGGTTTATATTTATAGTCATATAATTATTAATAAGTAAGAGCCAATCAGGACTAGGGGCTTGAGTAGGACACCAAGATATCAGTTTAACCCTTTAACGCACACCTTTATGATTTTTTTAATTCAGTATATTTATAAGTGAATATATATTCTTAAATGTTATTTATAACAACATGTGTCAATATTTTTTTCAGAAACTTGTTATTCTCCTAGAAAATCCAAAAAAGCTAGTGGCCAGTATACTGACCACTGACCGTTCTGCATCATTAACTATCCCCATCTAAATCATCTAATCAGTGGCCTGTAAACTGGACACTAATAAAAATCTATTATTTTTGGTGAAAATAACGCAGTAAAAAAAATTGTGTAGGAAATACATCAGTGTTTAATCAACCTCAACTACATAACATATTTGGCATAATTTTTTTAACAAAATTAAATTATTTCTCTTTCTTAGCCAAAAAAGAACACAAAAATAAAAATGTCACCTTCTCTGAATTATAACCGAAACATAAAAAATGAAGTAATTATTGTGGTATTCATAATTATAGAAAAAGATTATATATTTAGCATAGCTAAATATATAATCTATAGCTATAGGCGGCGAAAGCATAGGCGCTAGTGAATGCGGCGGAGCTGTTGTGAGTGACGCTGAAACTTGAAATCGAGGTGCTGGTGGAGGAATTTGGGGTGACAAAGATCCGTGTGGGTAGAGCTGAAGCAAATGATCCTGGTTGAATGCAACTACGGGTGCTCAGGCTGTTGGTATTTGAGACAACGTCGTCAAGACGGTCATCAGCGTCGGAATCACCACCAATATCCCAATGGATGGCCTGATCATCAGTAATGGTTATAATTTCTGCCCATTCGTCTTCAGACATCATTTCTAGATCTTGGTATCGAAAGTTATTTCTAAAACAGTTAAAAGAAAACGAGAATGAAAACTCAATATACTCAAAATTATTACAGGAACCTACAAATCGACATAATTCACCATGAAAAATAGCCGTATATCTGTACTAATTATGATAAGACATCCGAGAAATAGACTATATACTTCGTATAAAATTATATAAATTAAATGTATTAATCAAAATTTATACTTATGAGACAACCTCCAACTCATATGTGTCATTTCAAGGTGAGGTTTTACAACACACCAGTCTGTATTTGATAGCTAAAATAAGTGCTTTATTTTATTATATTCGGTTATATTTGCACACAATAATAATAATATATACTATATAATACAATCGTTTTTCTCATTTTTTGGTTAATACAATCGTTTTACTCATTTTTTGGTACGACGACGTGTTTCTTCTTTGCATTGCACTTATAAATATGTGACGTTTGCTTGCAATGGCAGCAAATACAAGCGCGGGTACGCACAGTGGCCAGTTAACAGGCCACCGTAAAAATTGGCGCGAAATTTTTATCCCAGACGACGTTTCAAAATGCTGGTTAGTTCAAAAACCGGTGTGCTTCATTGGGAATCGTATATGATCAGAAGATTCAACATTGCTATAAAAATCTTTGAATTATCGACCATAAAGTGACTGTCCAGTTAAGTAGCCACTTTGTATGGGCCGTCCTATGAAAGGGTTAAAGCACCAGGTTCTAACTTTCCGATTTTACGATCCAATTTATTTCGGTAAGAGTACTGGAGTCGAAGAGGTTTAATGGTCTGAGTTTTCTCAAAGCATAAGAGTTTTTGAATTCATAGGCAAATAAAGTAAAGTTATATATCCCATTTCTCTTTATTTAGATAAAGTTAAAAGGTAGGGACAGATAGCAGGCTCTAAATTAAGAGTTTTTGTATGTGACAGATCATTTTGTAACAGAATACACCAATGATATATTATTGAGCTAAGTATATTCTTGCAAGCATGACTTCCATAATCCTCCTGAAAATGTCAATATGGAATGGAACTTTTAGATGAGCATGCATATATTTCATAGACTTTGAATGGTTTTGTATTCTTACTATGAATTAAAAATAATGTCAATATTTATTTCTTGTTTCCACTATTTGATTTAAATAGCATAGCAAAGTATAGGTATATGACTATCCTTCCATGAATAGTCATGCGCGAATATCCTAATGATCAAAGAACAAACTCCGAATTCCCTTCGTTCCTATTGATAGGATATCCTGTTTGTTAACTTTTCTTTTAACTATATACCCATGTGGTCGGAAAACCCCAAAAGAATCCCATTCATGGCTTGTCAAGACATCCTCAGTTAATAAAAAAGCCTTTGTGCCCCAAGAAAGGTTTGACAGCCGTTTTGGTCTTTCATCAAAAAACTATTGAACGAATGTCGAGGGGGTTGGAATGTTTATGGTGAAAGATGGTTTAGATAGAATAGTATTGTCACCGTAAAAAATGTATGGGTAATTCTGAGGAAAAGTGTCGTGATTGCTGGATTTCTAGCAATAACCAAATTTTAGTCACATTTTTCTGATGAAAAGCAACATAAATTATAATTTATGAATAATAATACAGTTTGTCAATGAATAGTAAAAGTCTCCAGAATCCAATACCAATTGGTCTGAATTGGATAAAGATACACAAAAAATGATCCGAGTAATACTATAATGGCTGTCATTCATGTATACTTATAAAAATAAGATGTTACACGTACATATCTGTCAAGTATACTTAAGACAGTCTAACACTGTACTTTATATGCTTGAAGCAATGTAAGCTTGATAAATGGTCTTATCAGAAAAACGTCTACCTATAAAAAGAAAACAATTCTATTACTAAACGTAAAATCCCCAAAAACACTAACATTTTAAATATCACACGAAAAATTCCTTTGCCATTTGTAAGTTTTTTCATATACTTAGCGTAGAAATTCCTTTTTTTCCAAATGCCTTTGCTTTATTGGGCTATTTCGACGTCCAAAGTAACTTTGAAAGTTCGTTGGACCAAAGAAAACTTACAACTTATTTGAACTGGCATAACGCTCTGTATAATGTTTCATACTTTATTGACTAAGTATAGAAATATCGAGTATATGGCCACATTAATGTAATACGTTGACTTTAGCAACTGTGAATGAAATATAATTATTTTTCTATCGGCTTTTCGTTTAGTTGATTTAATGGACTCCCTTGTTAGTGTCGTGGTAAGTTTGCGTTTTTATTTGAAGACGATTGTAATGTATTACATTTCTCAGTGTTTTATTTGTTGTTCGTTGGGAAAAATGTAAACGCTGGGAATTTGATCATTTTTACAGCTTTTCGCAGTCCACAGCTGAACTTAGGCCTCTCCTAAGTTCCTTAGATTTGGTTCAATATACCACGCTGAATTAGTGTTTTTATTTCAAGTTTTCGTCTCATTACAAAGATACTATTTGCTTCATGTATTTTTCTTAGTCACCTCTTACGACAGGACGGAAATGAGCTACATTTTCTCAGTGATGATCATCAGCATCCATCATTTGAACACTATATGGTGACCAAGACTTGAAAGTACGCTGCGTACATTAAGGTTTAAGGTAATTTCGACTAATTGACTGTATAGAATGTCAAAGATCTGAATACTTAGTGGTCTTCAACATCATATCGCGCTTTCGTACCCACAGAAAAAAATGTAATTAGCACTTTAATAGGCATATCATTTCTGAAAGTCAGTATAACCCGACGTAGAGAGAGAGAATGTGATCTTTCGTTTCATCAAGTCTATTGACTATTAGAACTAATGTTAGACATTCTTGTATTAACAAGTACCCGCAGCATTTTTTCTTAAATGACAACTCAAGTATTATGAAATTAAACTCCTCCAGTAAAATCACTTGGTAACTTTTATTTGTTTACTCTTACATTTTGGAGGTATGTACTGATTTACAAACTATCAACCACCAAATAACTTGCGCTAGACGTCTTTACTGCTCGGAAGTACAAGCTCGGAAGTGCCGTGTGGTTGACGGCATAGAATACAAGTGTCACCACACCCTATCTTCCCGTGGGTGTCGTAAGAGGCGACTAAGGGATAACACGATGCAAATACCATCTTTGCGTAGAGACGGAAAACTCGACATCAAATCCTATACGACTGCCTCGTTGGTCTCGCGGCATAAACGTGCGCGTGGGATCGGAAGGTCCCGGGTTCGATTCCTGGGTCGGGCAGTGTTATTGGGTTTTTCTGACACGAAATTCTCAGTAGCAGCACGGAGTCTGGAAATGTGCCCGGTAAGGCAATAGGCTCGCCCCTTATTACGTGGGACTAGAGTATATCTGGCGAAAAGTGGGTGTAGAAATACACCTCTGCCTACCCCTTCGGGGATAAAAGGCGTGACGTTATGTATGTAAGTACAAGGACGATTGCCCTGCCGCCTACTTTATCTGACAAGCTAAATTAATATTCGCCCACTCTAAACGGAAATGACAACAGAACTTCATAGCGACAGCCAATCGGAATGCAGTACAACGTCAATCACAACCTTTCTTGATTAATTGAGTAATAACAATTTAAATAAAATATTTAACTATAATCATATCTACTGATTTATTTATAAATATATTCTTAAATAGAAATTATACTTTTCATTAATGTGGCCATAACTACTAGCGACATCTGTTTGTAGCACTCGAATCATTTCAAAATGTTTCATAAATACAATTTTATTGCCAAAATCATTACACAACTATTCAAAATTTGCTGTAACACATTTAAATGAACACATAACAGAGTATTATTGTTAATTATTATAAATATCAAAAGGGTTCCTTATAAAATTATCAAAGCATATATTTTACTGAAAACAAGCGTGCCTAATAAAATCATCAAAGCAAATTATAATTAATTTTATATGGCACAACATTGTACAATAATCTAATTTCATAATTATGAAGCAACCTGTAATGTAATAATATTTATAATGTATCTTACTAAATTACCTACTAATTATTATGACGTCATAGTGTTGATACATTAATTTGAGCAATCACCGGTAATGAACATTCTTGCGAATGTTACACAACAGAAAACCAAACGAATGTATTTTAGCGAGCATTCTTACGAACGTTCTGGCGAGCAAATTTAATATGTATGCGGATGACTTTAAATTATATCGAATTGTAAAGTGTCCTGAGGATATTATAAAATTACAAGCTTCAATCAATAGCGAGTTCATATGGTGTTCTAAAAATCATATGATTTTAAATGCAAATTAATGTAAGCAAATTAGATTTAGCAGAAAACTACTTCAAATTAATGCAACTTACTATATTGACAATGTACCACTCGAAGAAGTTTCGTGGATTTGTGACTTAGGCGTATTCATAGATTGTCAGCTTAGCTTCAGACAAAATATTGACAATATAGCTCAAAAAACCACCCGTCTATCGGGCTTTATATCAAGACAACTTAAAACGTTTAAAACCTGAAAGTCACGATACCAGTCTATAATTGTATTGTTCGAAGTGTTCTGGAGTATGGAAGCCCAGTTTGGAATCCTACAAATAATTGTTCATTCACATAAATAAAAACAACCCATGTAATAGACTAATATCTTATGACTCTAGATTAGAATATTTCAAAATGTCATCCTTATACTCTAAAAGAAAAGCAGCAGATGTTTTGTATCTTTTTTAGTTGGTAAATACTATCATTGATTGTAAGGCTTTGCTGGAGAGGATACCAATTGTCATTCCGTGCCAGAGTAGTCGCTTGTGCAATAGGCGTACATTTGAGTTACCTAAATGTTGAACCAATGTGGGGCAACATGCTCCGCTTTATAAAAAGTTTTCTAGCTACAATGGTATGAGACAGCATTTTGATATTTTCTCCAGTAGCCTAAGTGCAGCCAAAATTTGTTGTCAGTAAAATCTTGGAGGGTAAATTCTCTGGCACATAGGCCTAGCCTGTAACTATATATTTATATATTTTTTTAATCATTTTAAATATTGTGAACTGTATCAATATAACATGGTGTAACTCGTATTAACAAAGCACGCTGTGTTCATTATTTTAAGGCATGCAATTTATTATTCATGTTAATATATCTATAGTGTATAAGAATGTGTAAATTGTATTGCCTGATTTGTGAACCAACAATGTAAAAGAGAGGCAAATAAGGCGATATAGTATTTATTTTCATTAACCATTTACGATGGAACATGTGTTTGGAAAATCAAAATACTTTAAATTTAATTATGCTAAATAACGTGAACTTATAGTCGCGATAATAAAATAAGTCATCAATGGTCGTTCGGTTTACTGTCCTTCAGAGCATATTCAATTTCTAATTTTTTTATCAATTTCATAATAAATAAACAAAATATTGATAATTTCAACAAAATATAATAATGCTATTGATAATTTTCATTACAACTATGGTTAATGATCGCGATAGTTTAAATTCCGATTTTCATCTATGTCCGATCTAAACACATCAATAAAATTTAAGTGTCTGTTTGTAATATTAAAATAACCACTTTTTACTAAATGCATATTATGGATGTATACACTGTACATATACCGAAATGACAATTTTTACAATTTTTATCTGTCTGTCTGTCGGTCTGTCTGACTGTCTGTTTTTTCTCGCTAATCTCTGGAACGGCTAGACAGATTTTGACGGGACTTTCACTGGCGTAGCTGATGTACCAAGGAGTAACAAAGGCTATAAATAAACCGGGTACGCGAAGTAGTTCCCTCAAGAGGCGGGTGAAACCGCGGGAAAAAGCTATACATTTATATAAGTGAACTGAAATCTGAAAAGACTAGGTATGAAACCTAGGCACCGAAGGGATAAAGCTTACTTACTCCATCGCACGTACCAAATAACTCTCACAGAATGTCTTACGAACGTGCGGGCTGTCATAAATTATTTCCAAAGGACAACTAGAAGTTCAGTGACGCGACGAACCGAAATAATTTCTTCAGGAATAGTGAGCCCTTGAACTAAAGAGATTAAACGAATGGGTAAATGGATGAACGATTTTACTACCTGGTGTTAGAATACTACGAAAATCATGGCGGAATTCAGCGCAGCTGAGTTTGAATACATAATCTGGCTGTTGAAGAACCCGGAAATATAATTATGTAATAATATATATAATATATAAATTAAAAATAATATATAAAATATAAAATAATATATAATAATATATAAAGGACAGGACGAAGGGGAAGACCTAGGCGGACGTTCTCTGACCAGATTGGAGACATCCTAAAAACAGGACAGGTGAGAAGTACCCTGAACAGAAGAGCATGCATGAGGAATCTGATGGGAGTGAATGAAGCAAGAGAGATATGTCAGGATCGTTGCAAATGGCGTTCCGTAGTCTCTGCCTACCCCTCCGAGAAACAAGTATGAGTCTATGTATGTATATATGCATAAATTGGAATAGACTTCTTTAATGGCTTCTGAGGTAACGTTTTTTTCAATAGCACACATACCTTATATTACGTAGCATTCTTACAAGCAGTTTGACTGCACAAAATCCAATAGCGGTTTAAGCGGTCGCATCACCAGTTAACACTACACTGGGTGTTTTAGTTTGAACCTGATATAATATAGTACTGTGTGTGATCCATAAACTGTTGTTATAAATCTGGGACATACATAAATAACAATTTTACACATTATGTCTTATGTCTATGTTGTTTTGGTGTTTGAAAAGTGCCGCGCGGTACACGGAGTATAACCAATGCGACAATATCTGAAAATAAATAAATACAAAAATTATGAAGTCGTCCCATCAATCCTGTTCTTTACAACAGTCTGGTTAGATCAGTAGTTGAGTATGGCAGTGTGGTTTGACGTCCTCATTATGCCTGTCACATCCTACGCATTGAACGTATACAAAAGCGGTTGGTAAGGCACTTAATGTTCTCACATTTTAAAAGCAAAAGAAAAGACGCATACTCATACATAGACCAACTCAAAATGCTGAAAATGCAGAGTCTGAGCAACCGCAGGGACCTACTTGATCTGACCTTCTTTTACAAGATTATGAGAAACCAATTACACTGTCCAATTTTATTAAGTAAATTTAACTTCAGAGTTCCATACCAAATACCTCGTAAGCCTATAAAACCTCTCTCCCGCCCATTTCGTAGAACCGTTCAGGGAGCTAACTCACCGGTGCGCGGTGTCCAAAATATGTGAGCTGTACAATGATTGCAGTGAATCAATAGATGTACACTTTATGTCTTTAGCTAAGTTTAAGTCATCAATAGTTGCCAAGTTTAAGTGACACTGTGTAGTTAATATTTTGTATACTTTGCAGTGCACTTTAAGAAAATGTTGTTTTTTTATGCATAACTTGTTATTGTATTTGTCTGTAATAGTTTATCTTCCGTTATAAAATTATAATATATGTATGTGTTAGCAAGCGGTGTATACCTAAAAGTAATTGTACGATTAGCTCTGGTCACTTTTTTCATATTAATGTATGTATTATTGTAACATTGTTGGTATACCTAATAAATAAATAAAAAAATAAAAATCCTGCAAGCTGGTTTTCTACCTCGGATATTAGGTACTACAAAAAATACTTGGTGTGTCTTTTTTCCTTTACTATTCATTACTGACCAGGTTATTTTACGTCTAGGAATTTGAAATATCTAGAAATTGGAGTGAACTTCTCATTCTAAATTGATAAGAGGCTGTCATAGAGCCAGCGCCGACGTCCGACTGAAAAGTTGAAGTGCATCTGTTCTCAAATGGATTTTGATCTTCAGAAATGCAGAACGGTATTAAAGATTTATACCTACCCTACATAAACATGTTTATGTTTGTTATGGCACTATTTTCTATCAAAGATCTAAAATAATGGTACGAAAACTAATTAACAAAGAAGCAATGCAAACTCTCGATTGTTCTATGAGCTGAAGGGACACCTCTTCAATGGATCCTGACACGTTTGGTTGCCGAAATTTATTCGTAAATACGAATATATCTACTTTCTAATTTGGTTTGTCAGCTACTGCTATTGCTAGGTGTTTTGGTTTTGAAACCACAATTTATGTAGTTTTCAATGTGCATAGCACTTCCACACTACATCGTGGATACAAATTTATATGTATGCGACACGCATAGATGTATATTTGGATGCATGACGTAGACACACAAATGTTTGCCTCGCAAGCTTGTATCAATACAACATAACCGAAAATACAATAACATAACAAATATATAGCATCGAAAGAAATCGTGTTACATCCGCATAGGTTTAATATTGTCAAACATCTGTGGGTACCATTTAATAAGATTACATCGACGCTACGTGGTCTTAGGATTAGATCGCACAACCGTATTTGCGAATTATTCACGAATGCCGAATAAACTTATATTGTCCCGTAATACTATATTGCAAAACTACTAGCATGCTTTTCAATGATTATAGAAAAGCATCTGCAAAATATTAGGATAAAGAAGAACTCGTGATGGAGTCTAAGCTAGTGGAAGAAAAAAGATTAATTACAAAAATATTTTAGGACTAACTTTTGCCCGCGGCTTCGCGCGCATTAAATTCGGGGTAACACAAATCTATTTTCAGTCTCAAGTTGTGTGAAGACACTCCAGATTATTCTAAAGTCTTCAAAAACTCTATAGGGAACAAAGTAACTCGGTTAGTATCCATGAAATTATCTACCATTATCTAAAAACCATGTTCCACTACATCTCCAATATATATATATATATATATTGGAGATGTAGTGGTGTATATATATATATATATATATATATATATATATATATATATATATATATATATATATATATACCGCTATTTTTTAATTAGTACAAAAAAGTTAACACATTACTAAGTATCTTTAACTGATCATATTTATGTAGTTAAAAAATAAAAACACTAAGTCCCAAAACTGTCTCAAAACTGTCCACAAAAATACGTGATAATTGGTAAATGCAATACTAATACTATGGCCGACCCGAGTACTGCGAGTATCATAGTAAAATTAACCATTGATAAATTCGCCTCCCCCCCTGCCCCTCTGCGCCTGCGCCACGCCCCGACGATGCGACAAACAGTACTAAATTGCTAGCAAAAGTGAGCGTATCTAATTTCGTTGCAAAAGTTAACTGTTTGTCTAGGTTTGCCCGACGCGATGGCCTATCATATCAGTTCATGTCACGGGAGTATGTAGCTATGCTTCGTGCGTACTTTTTGAGTGGAAAAACGGCGAGTGCAGCTGTGTACCCATGGACATCTTATTGTGAGTGTACAAAAGTGATCCGGTCAGTGTCAAACAATTAAAACAGTGCATATTGGATGCTTTTCACAACGGTGGTGGACATTTAGAAGGACAATGGAAATACTTGTAAGTTTAGCAAATAATACGTACTTTAGTAAATAATAATTTGATGCGGGCGGCTCAAAATCGGTCTCTGTTCTCCACACACCTTGAGGAAGGCCTATGTCCACGTCTCAAGGCTGACATGATGATGATAAAATAATATTTGTAAATAGCAGATGATTCTAACTTCATAAATACGCCAAAATTATTCTTTTCTTTTAGTCCAGAACACCATCTTATATTTTGATATTTGTTTGCTTTCTAATTACATACCTCCTTATTTAATTACTTGTTAAACGATAAATTTTACCGTCCTAAGCCCGAATGAAGTATGAAGGAGAGGGTAGAATTAACAAAATTAAAAAATAACTACCTACATTTATTATTTTATTTTCTATGGCTACCTACATCATAAGTGCGACGGAGAGAATGCGAAAGAGCAGGATGGAATATTATCAATGAATTAGTGAATGGATTGTAAAATATTACTATGATTTAAGTGAGATTTTCTACAATAAACGAATGATAATAACTTTGCTCTTTATTGATATTATGAAATTCTTACGTCACAAACATATATAATATCTCCGCTAATCTGTCCTTAAAGTTTTTGTACTAATTAAAAATAGTGGTGTATATACATAATACTGTGAAAGTAACTGAAGTAAACCATTCTAGCTGTATCTATATCTGTGACCGACCCGCGTACTATCATAGTAAAATGACCCATTGATCAATCCCCCCCCGCCCCTCTGCGCCTGCGCCACGCCCCGACGATGCGACAAACAGTGCTCAATTGCTAGCGAAAGTGAGCGTATCTAATTTCGTTGCAAAAGTTAATTGTTTGTCTACGTTTGCCCGACGCGATGGCCTATCATATCAGCTCATATCATGGGAGTATGTAGCTATGCTTCGTGCGTACTTTTTGAGTAGAAAAATCGCGAGTGCAGCTGTGTACCCATGGACATCTTATTGTGAGTGTACAAAATTAAAACAGTGCATATTGGATGCTTTTGACAACGGTGGTGGACATTTCGAAGGACAATGGAAATATTTGTAAGTTTAGTAAACATACTTAAGTTAATAATAATTTGATGCGGGCAGCTCAAAATCGGTCTGTGTTCTCCACACACCTTGAGGAAGGCCTATGTCCAGCAGTGGACGTCTCTAGGCTGACATGATGATGATAAAATAATATTTATAAATAGCAGATGATTCTAACTTCATAAATACGCCAAAATTATTCTTTTCTTTTAGTCCAGAACACCTTCTTTTATTTTGATATTTGTTGGCTTTATAATTACATACGTCCGTATTTAATTACTTGTTAAACGATACATTTTACCGGTCCTAAGCCCGAATGAAGTATGAAGGAGAGGGTAGAATTAACAAAATTAAAAAATAACTACCTACATTTATTATTTTTCTTCATTTTATTTTCTATGGCTACCTACATCATAAGTGCGACAGAGAGAATGCGAAAGAGCAGGATGGAATATTATCAATGAATTAGTGAATGGATTGTAAAATATTACTATGATTTAAGTGAGATTTTCTATAATAAACAAATGATAATAACTTTGCTCTTTATTGATATTATGAAATTCTTACGTCACATATATGATAATAATATCTTCGCTAATCTGTCTTTAAAGTTTTTGTACTAATTAAAAAATAGTGGTGTATATACAGGGTGTAAAAAGACCCTTAACGAAAACTGAAATCCTATGTTGTACCAATCACTATGAACATTTTTTACTTCGGCACCTTACCTGGGAAAGTACTGGTTCAGGAGATATTGAGGCTCAAATTTAGTATGGAATTATTTTAATTAGGTAAAAAATCGATACTTTTACCCAGCCAGTATGTTCTTTAGATGTCCTATGACCCCATGGTTAAGTAGGTATTTCGGGGATTGCACGCGCGCGCTTTTAATTGTGGTTTAAAAAATGCAAAAACCTGAGTCATATTTTACTTAGCCAGTTCCAGGCCTCTTGCGGCCCGTGCTTACTTTCAAATTGAAAGTAAAAGAGACTATAATGGACACGTCTCCTTTCAGCTTCAGTAAAGCTGCTTAGTTTTCTATTATCAGATTACGTTTTCAGATATTTTCAATTATTCTCTGCTCAAATTTAATTTTAAATTTCTTTTTGTGACTGAAATGAAAGTCTTTGACCCAAATATGTTATAGGAAGAATAATTATGTAAGTCATGTCAATAAAAAGTTAACTTAAAGCTACTATAAATTACGCAAGAAATAACACTGGAAATGCATGTGCAATCTTGTGTAGAATGGAAGTACTAAGCGGATTGGTCAAGTGTATCCGATTTTTCAAAGGACCTATTTACCTATACCAGATCATTTAAAAAGTCGAATAAAGGTTATTTATGTGTGTTCTGTGAATCTGATTTCTGCGCTTGTTTAAAATGTTGATCATGATCGTATGAAACAACATGTTCGTAATAAAATGTCCTACTAGGACGCTTTGCCTCTGGGTTTACTGAGGCATAATGTTGTCATTTGATGTAACAAATATAGCAATATTATTCTTGCTTGATCATGTTATGCAAAACACAACCTTAATTATGTGGAAACAAGAACAAGTCAGTTTATAATATTACTACACAGGTACTACTTACTAGTATAGAGGCTGCCTTGTGCCGGCTAATGTTGATGTAACTGGTTAGGTATATTTCATGTTAATAATAGAATATCTCTTAGTAAAAAGGAAAAACATGGGCTATACATATGTCTCCTTTTAACAGCGATAGCATTATAATTTACCATTTAGGTAAATCACAAAAATAGCCTCACTCAACTTTAGCTTAAAGTTAGTCGAAAGTTAGCCCACTACCTAAATGACAAAATATTATTACGAGAGCAGGAAGTCGCCTTTACCCTTAACGCACTTCTGAAGGCATCAGTGGAAGTTGGAGAAAGGGATTAACTTTCCTTTGACATCAGCTGTTATCTGTGTTTCTTACCTTATTGCGGACATCTAAAATAAGGATTACGTAAAAACCACAACATAAAATTCCAAAAGTCTATAAAATCTGGACTGTATTCATTATTTTTATTTTTATTTCAACTATTATTATAGAAGTTTGTCTCCGAGTTGTGCATGTGTGTAGGCAAACTGTCACTTCAATTTCTATTTCTACCCGACTAAGGAAAATACACCTATAGTTGGTGCCACGAGAAGATAGACTTTTTGTAAACAAACATTCAGGGCTTCATAACCTTTCTTCAAACAGTTGTGTTATAGATTTTATACTTCTTGAACAGTCTTTATTTTTAATGCCTAATTATGCCACTATTATTTTAAATTTATATTGTTAAATTTTACTGAAATAAAAATATTTGATTTTGAGTTTAAATGGTCGAATGTTCATAAATTTTCCGATTTTTTTGTCGTTTTACACGTAATTTATTCTGTTAATTAAGGAAAAATAGAGTACCATGTACATAAATGATAGAGTACATACATATTACTCTAATATTGACATGATTATTTTTTAATCATAGACCATAAATCATTTGCAAAGTAGCCTAACTATCCTAAAATATTAAATTATTGTCCAACAATGAATAATATTACAGATAACTAGCTAGTAAATTACATAAAAATTTAAGAATGTAACATTTCAATCAACTAACGCCAAATGTTGACATTCTAGGCGTCAGTACCTCAAAACATCAAAAAATCCTGTTGACAGCGCATAATATCGATATAAACCCGATCCATTGACATATTAGTTTCCAATGACAAGTATCTATGTATCGTTGCGCTCATTGGATTTGACATTATTTGTTTTTGACAGCACTATCGTTAAGTCACTTAGTAGAAATTCTTTGTTTACAAAAAGTCTATGTTCTCGTGGCACGGACTATAGTAAAAAGTATCTTTGAGAAGTAATTGAAAACACAACATCAAAACTATATAAACCTGTCTTGCCAGCCTCGTATAGCAAGCCCATAGACTCACAACACAATGCTTTATGACGCAAATAAAGAGAGGCCTATGTCCAGCAGTGGACTGCGATTGGGTATGTGATGATGACTATTATAAATGTGACAGTATATGAATGTATGGATGTTAATGATAGCACAGTTGATTTACTTTTGTCCACATACCGAACACTACCGAACCCCATGTGGGAAAAGCCACAGGCAAACGTCAGTTTTATTTATAAAAGGACGATGATCGTAATAGCAATAAACCCTAGATTGCGATTTACAATTCAAGCATTGAACCAAGAAATACCCGGAATTGAGACAACAAGTAATGGATCACACGGCAGCTTATCCCACATGGAATCCCCAACAATTCGCAATGTGTTAGGCTGTGAAGTGACCGCTTAACCACTACGCCCTACATGCATTCAATATAGATAGCAAAGCAAATACATAGACACACACATAGACCGCATAACTAGCGGTACATGGTGCAATTCTATCATTAAATACACATTTAAACCACTTAAATATATTCAAGTGCTAGTAAACAATAATAATATCCAGGGTGTAAAAAGACCCTTAACGAAAAGATATACCCCATATTGTACCGATCATTACGAATATTTTTTGCTTCGGCACCATACCTGTAAAATTACTGGTTCAGAAGACATTGAGGCTCGAAGTTACCATAAAACTTTTGCAATTAGGTACAAAATCGATGCAATTTACTGCAAAGAGATATTGTTTTCATGGTCGCTTAGAATATTTAATTTTATACTGTGCCTCGGTCACAAATAAGCCGCCTCACTCCTGCGGGGGCTTATTGCGTGTCATAAAATGCCAGAAACACATTCAGGTAGGCACAGGAAGCACATTTAATACGTGTGCCAGCTAAGAGTGTTGGGCATTCATAAAGTGTTTAGGAGCTCACACCTGTATGCTATGTTAGGTTTAGGCTTAGGTTCCATGTTTTACGTCAGTATTCTTATTTTTTGGCTTATTTAGGGCAGTGATAGCCAAGTAGAGACACTAACAGACTGACACGCTCTGAGTAGCGCAGAGGGTGTCAGGTACGAATCCAATCAGCAATAGTCAGTCAGTCTACAATAGGCTATCGGTGCTTACTGACGGCTACAATAACATAAAAGCAGTTTTCATCTTTAAATTTAAGTATATTCAATTGGAAGCTTTCTTCGTTGAACTTACTGAACCTCATATTAGTGTGTTGCATTATTTATGAACAAACAACGCAAGGAAGATAAAGTAATGTTTATGAGACCTTGAACTTAATATCATAACTATTGGGTGATTGTTATGGTTGTGTACTCTCATATCTCGTTGCGTTACCTTAGATATATTTGTATGAATATACGTTTGCCTCATTTAGTGGTTTTCATTTTAGATATTTCAGAGACATTATCATTTCTGCTGTATTTAAAAAAAAAAAAGTTAAATGTTCGGGGCATGACTCTATAAATATATATATATATATATATATATTATAGAGTTACGCCAGTATCCCTGAAGGGGTAGGCAGAGGTGCAACATTACACCCACATTTCGCCATAAATGTTTAGATCCCACGTAAAAGGGGACGAGCCTATTGCCGTTACCGGGCACATCACCAGACTCAGGGGTGTGCTACTGATAATTTAACTGGGACCGCCGATCAGCAGTCGCATACGCTATCCACTAGACCACGGAGGCAGTCATGTCAATTATAATTCTCAATTATTATCGCTTGGACTTGACAATTGTCACTGGTGCAATAAAACATCATATTTTGAGTCTCAGGCATGCAGGTTTCCCTAAAGTTCAAAATATTATGTAAGGACTTCGAGCCAGCAATTGGCCAATAAACTGTGGCATAAGCCGACTCTTGGTGAAAAGAGGTCTATACCTAACAGTAGGACAGTTTATTTACAGGACTGATGTTACAATATTGTAAGATTATGACGGACACTGAATAAGTCAATATTATTCACAACGCTGTGAGAGCCGTCCACTCGTTTTCAAACGCCTCCAAAGAGCGTCACAACGAATTTTATACTTCAATGGTTTTTAATAACAGTTTATAGCTTTCTAATATTTTGTAAAGTTTTCAGATTTAACTTGTGAAGTTACTCTACATATTATTGTATTTTTTAGTAAAATAGCGTTATTTGTCTGCACCATGGGGCCCAATTCCGCTAAATAAATATAGTCGCAATATCATGTCAATGTCATACTTACGTCACAAAAAGCATATTCTTCTAAATTATATGATATTTGAATGAATTTGTAACGAGATCGTATGTGTCAAAGACGAACTGTTTATTTTAAATTATACGATAATAACATAAGGTTATCAGAATACCGCTTTTAAATCCATTCAAAATATGATATCAATGTCATATAAAAATAGCAGAATTGGCCCCCTGAAAGGGCGCTACACACGGCTAAGATAGTACAATATTTATATTATGATACAATATCGCTCGCCATACAATTCAATGGACCTTTACACACGACGAAGATAAAATTTATTTCATACTAGAGGACGCCAGCAGCTACGCCTGCATTTTTTTTAAATTTACCCGTTTTGGCCGATCCCGTGGGAATTTCGGGAAATTACTTCTTAGTGCACCCCTACGGTCCCCAAGGAACATACATGCCAAATTTCAGCTTCCTGCGCCCAATAGTTTCGGCTGTAGCGTGTCTGTCAGTCAGTCAGTAACGCAAGGATTTTATATATTAAGATTTTCGTATCGTGAGATAGAGAGCGATATAAGAATTTATCGTAACATTACATTACGTTATCAATTAGCAAGAATCATATGCACATCAATTTCAAAATCGGTCGCGACGAAACCATACAATATATTATCGTATCTTCGTCGTCTGTGATGGCTTAATACACATTAATTTAAAATCTTAAGATAACATATTATAGTATCTTAGCCGTGTGTAGCGCCCTGAAATGTATAAGGCAACTTGAAGAGATTTATTGACTTTAAGCTTTTAGTAACAACATTTGCATAAGAAAAATTCAGCCTGAGGTATTTTCTGTTAGTCATACTTGAAATGCAGGGGTAAAATTGGCAGCTCAGTTATACAAAAATTAATCAGGAAATAATATAACAATGTTTTTTTCAAGCGTTCCTGGAACGATGTCAGCTATTTTGATATGTATTTTATTAGAAGTTATTGCATTTACATTCTGTCTATAAAATATGTATTCACTATTGTCCAACAATGGACTACGAAAGCTTGTATTACAACAGGTATATCTTAGTTTGTCTATCAGATGTCTTGTTACCCGACAGGGCTTGGGTATAAATTACATAATTATAATTGCATAGACAGTCATGTCTGAGTTTTCCTGCATAACTGTTATTATTAACAAAATGTATGATATAACATTAAATACGAGACATTGTTCTTAGTAAAAAAACGCATTTAACAGAGGAAACTCATAACACCGGACATTTGGTAATTTATAATACGCTTGGAGCTTTTTACTGAAAATTCGAATTGTTACTGTTGCTTACTTTGACCGCACTGAATGGCAAAACGGACGTCGTTGACTGCAATCTGGAGCGTTACGGATTTGCTCGCAAAAAATGACACCATTTTCGGGTTTTCAAAACATCGAATGATGTCTGACACATCATTTATTATTTTAAGTCACAGTGTTCTTTGTGTGTCGTTTTTATATTGAAAAAAGTCTCTGCAGTACAAATTTTATCCAATCAAATGAGATCCAAAAATAAAAGAAAGCAATCGACTTAATAAAAAATGTATACCTCTATTCTAAACTGGCCACACACAAATACTTACGATAGTACTTGCATCTGTGTTTGTGAGTCATCTGGCGATATCAGTTTTTTAATATCCGCTCCAGACTTAAAAATCAATATGGCGTGGGTTTTGTGGAACGAGAAAGTGATTGCAGCTTTAATAAATACGGCTTGTAGAGATCTTGTATGTTCAATCAAACTTAAATAATGTTATTAAATTTACAAATGTAGCTATGAAATAAATTTTAAATCTTAAGATTTAAAAATATATTCAGTTCAGTTGACTTTAAATAGAATATAGGTACCTAATTCATTATATTACATCGCCGAAAGACGTCTACTGCTAGACATAGGCCTACGGCAAGGCTGTACACACGGACAAATATTGAGGCCACCTAATTAACAGTGTTGAAAAGAAACATTTTTCTTCATCAGAAAGAAATGAGAAAAACTAGTTATTATAAATCTATTGGTCTCAAATTCTATGCGTTTTACTTATATGATATTACTTATAATACCTCATATTATAAGTAATATCTCTTCTTTCATCTCATACTTGAAATCAAGCATTGTCGACAGACTAGTTCAGGCGGTACATTTTATTGTATTAACGCCTAATTGGCACGTACTCGTAGGTGCTAAGATTCATGATGATACATTAATAACAGGAAGTGGATGCAATTCCGTTTTTCATATTTAATAAGGCGTGTTTAAAATAAAGTGTAACAGAACACAAATTGATGCAATATGTTAAAGATTTTACGGCATCGTGTTAGCGAAATTTATGTGGTAATGTTTGGTTTTTCTTGTAAGTTCTGTTAAATAACTTACTTACTTTTCTGAAAATTACTAGTTGGAAGCTGTATGAAAAATGTACTAACATTTTACACAATCTACGTATTTTTTCCACTTCGTTACTAGTAGAAATTCAATTAATTATCTTCTTCATACAAACTTGCGGTAATTTATTATCTATTTCGCAATATAGAATATTTTCTGTTTCCTATTTCAATTATGAACAAAAAATTACGACTGTAGTTATCGCTGCTCTACATTATTCAGGCTAAGTGAATATTGAAGCTTATGTTCAATTTAATTGTTTTTTAAGATAATTAACTCCTGCGAAGCATTTAAATAAATATGCATTATTTAGTATTATGTAAGTAGGCATTTTAAAACACAATAATTATGTACCTACCATAAGACTCCTAATAGAAAAATACTGAGACTGCGCATATCATTTTATCATCATATCTTATCAACCTTTTGCAATCTACTGCTTGAAGTAGACCTTCTCCTAGAATATGGCACAAGACAATTTTTTCTGTTCGCGTTATCCAGCCACTACTAGCTAACCTTTTCAATTCATCCACCTGGCTGGAGGACATTCAACACTACACTTGCCAAGACGTGGCTGCATTTCAAGAACCTTCTTACAACACTACGTGGTTTTGCGACAGGATATGCGGCCTGTCCACTGCAACTTTAGTTTGCTACAATAAGCACTCTAAACTATGTCAGTAGGTGATTTTGTCTTCTGCCAGATAATCATATTCCAGATTCCTAGCATTGACCTTTACATAGCTCTCTCGAAAACCTTAAAAAAAATTGTAAATTAACCAGCTGAGTCAAAGACATGACGTGTGCTTTACAATAGAATATATAATTCTAGAGGATCCCCGCACCTACGCCCGCACATTTTATTTGAATTGAACCGTTTCTACTCAATCACTTAGGAATTACGGAAAACCTTTCTTAGTGCACTCTTCCGGTCCCCAATGTTACATGCACAAATTTCAGCTTCTTGCACTCAACAGTTTCAGTCATACGTTGTCTGTCAGACAGATTTGTAAATGCCCTAATACGAGCTAGGTACAAATCTCTCTTTATTGATCTATTTTAAAAAGGTTATTGTCCTTTTCTTCCACTGATATTTCCATGGCTTTTCTTAATCAACTGGTAATTTTTTTTTGGTTTATTCACGTTCAAATAAACATTAATGATGAAGCCTGTATTGGGCCTGGATATCCTCAATTACCATTTTGTTGAGGCTGCGTATCCAATATTTATGAACGAGTAAGTGTGCATTTTATATGTGACTAGCTGACCCGGCAAACGTTGTTTTGCAATTTTTTTTTTTTTTGAAAAATTGATGTTGGCCGATTCTCATAGATACCGGATAAGCACAAACAATTTCATCAAAATCGGTCAAGCCGTTTCGGAGGAGTATGGGAACGAAAACTGTGACACGAGAATTTTATAGATTAATTAATATCATAGGTTACGTACTAATATTTTCTGATATTCAGCTTGTAAAGGACAGCTTAATTACTTTGTAGTTTTTATTTTAATCTACTGCGTTCTTGTTTACCTTTCTTTGAGACAGTCGTATATTTTAAACTAGGGGACGCCAGCAGCTACGCTTGCAATTTTTTTGAATTTACCCATTTTGGCCAATCCTGTGGGAATTTCCGGAAATCCCTTCTTAGTGTACCCCTACGGTCCCCAAGGAACACATATGCCAAATTTCAGCTTCCTGCGCCCAATAATTTCGGCTGTAGCGTGTCTGTCAGTCAGTCAGTAACGCAAGTATTTTATATATGAAGATATGCATAACTCTAACATGTATAAGCCTTCCATCAAATTGTTTGTTTTCAGTTTTGAAGTTTTGATGTTTCGATTTCGATTAAATTTTTTGCTAGTTTCATAATCATTGTATTATCAAACCATAAATGAACACAACGGCTAAGACAACACCTACCTATACTGACATTTGATTATGGATCCGAATTTTTTGTCCACCACATCAAATCGCCGTCGTCTATAGAATTATCGCTGTTCTAGGGGTTTAGTTTTGTATTAATGACTTTTGTATAATCTTAAATGGTCATCATAAAGAAAGCTCTAGTCCTAGGAAGACTAGAAAATCGCAACAAACTTACAGTACTCGGTATGCTTGGTTGGCAAGGAGTCAAGGTTTCTTCCTCACATAAATAATTTGATTGAAATGAGTTCCTAAGCCTACATACAGAAAATGTAGGTTACCGGTGTGAGTTGTTTACAATATGCGTGTTTTAGGTTCGAGCCCCAAACGACATAACACATTTTGTTTCCAGCTTGATCTACAAATTATTATTTCGAGTCTAGATGTTCTTCATGTCCATTGATTAACTGCTTGTAAAGACGTGGGAGTAGCGATTTTAAAATAAAAAGAAAATATTTTCTTTTTATAAAACAAGAAACAGTGCTTTGTTACTTTTCAAACAATTGTGACCATGATTTACACACAGGTGAGTTACGATACAACTAGAGGATCTACTTTCCAGATTAACAATAGCCAAACAAAGCCAAACAGTTCCGTCAAGACAAATTCGTAGGTAATTGCTCCGCAACAAAGATTACCACATCAAACTGCGGCTATTAAACGGTTTACAACGGATTACCCACAGGTTGCCTGCCTCGTGTGTGTACCTGCAAAACTAAAACTTACAGTGTATGAATTATGTATGAGTGAGAGCGCAAGTTTGGAGTAGAAGCGGTATTTGGAATGCCTCCTCTGAGAAACTTCGTACCAACCAGTCAATGACCAAAGTTTATTGTTTAACGTTATCGGCTACTCCAACTTGAAACTGTTTTCTTGGCAATAAAGTTCAGTTAGCTTAACTTTCAGTACGGAGTTTATAAGTTTGAGAAAGAATAACCCATTATTGTAATAATGTTTTAGTGGGTATATCTCTGTAGTTCTTCTGCAGTGTTATTCTCGCTAATAGCCAATTATAACAACCAAGCATTTTGGTAGTATAATCAGCACATTGCATTCTTCAAAATGCTATATTTCATATTACTAGCGTTGATAGTGTTAAAAAGCATACATGGTTGCTATCCTATTATTATGATCTACAGGTATTTGTCTGATGGTTCTACCATTAGTCAAATTAGGTACACTGCACCGAACTGCTTCATGTTCCTTAAAGTTTTCTAACTACGGGGCAAAGTCCTGGGTTATGAGTTGATACTGTATTCATAAGTCGTACGTAACTATCACGAGGAATTCTTTTTCCAATATTTTTTTGGTGGTATGGCTCTCAAATTTTGTTCAAATCTCGCGGCAAATATTAGCCTACCTCTTGGAGTATTGGATAAACTATCAGTTAGGCCGTTCATAGTTCAGAGAAAATACAAAAATATTTCAGTGGCAGCCAGTATGTCCAGAATTTGCCCTAGACAGATGGGAAATTGGGAAACTGGGTAACTCAGCGCTAAAAATCAACTACAATGCACAGTTACCTTTATCTTCACTGATGTCAGGCCTGTTACTAAGTAAGATAAACACAAACAATACTACGGTGGCCACGATAATTATATTGAATGAATTATCCACTTAGCTGTTCCTCCAAACTTGATGTCTTCAGGTCACGAGGGCTCAAGGCAAGTTGACACAGGAGTCACAATTTACAAAATGTCATTGTTCAACACAATATCACAAAATCAATGGCTTACTAAACCGATGCCTGGCAGATCAAAAAGCGGCAATTTACAAGGGTTTTACCTTTACTTCAATTATACAAAGGACGATGGGCGGAATCGACCCCACCCATCAACAAATATGAAATGTAGCTCAATTGACACATATTTTTTACTATGGGGACGTTGCCCAAAAGCATGGGGTTGTCATAGTAATTAACGGTTAAACAAATATTCGTATAAGTACGTATTTTTGACGATTATTTGTAAAACACCTACTCATTTATGTATTCATTAGTACACAGTGAACATAGACCAGTAATATTAACATTCACTATTTTTATTTAACACCTACTATCAGGATTATAAAATGTATAATAATTAGAAGAAAATGAATTTAAATGATTCATTCATTTATATTATACTAGACGGCGCCAGCGGCCTCGCCCGCGTCAATTATACATATTAACCTTCCTCTTGAACCATTATATCTATTAAAAAAACCGTAATAAAATCGGTTGCGTAGTTATTAAGATTTAAGCATACATAGGGACAGACAGACAGAAGACAGACTTTGTTTTATACTATGTAGTGATTATTATATAAGGGCAGCGATAGCCTAGAGGAGATACCAACGGATTGCCATGCAGAGGGAATCGGGTTTCGAATCCATTGGTGCGCACCAATGACTTTTCGGAGTTAAGTGCGTCTTAAATTGTTAATTATCGCTTGCCCCGTGCCTTGGAGAGCACGTTAAACGGTCGGTCCCGGCTGTCATGAAGATGTTTGACAGTTGTTACGTGAAGTCAGTTCCCTCAAATAAACTGATACTGGTCTTAACCATGGAATATCGCTATCCCTTTTGGTTGCGGAGGTCAGACGGCAGTCGCTCTGTGGAAAAGTTGATATTCTGTAATATCTGGTTAGACAAGTAAGCGGACCTCGGGCTCTAAGGCGTGTAAGTCTTGAATGCAACCGGGATAACGCTAGGGCGATGATGATTCATTTAAGTATATTCGTTATTTTCCTATTATTCATTCTGGTAGCGCCATCTACCTTCCTATATATAACTAATCGCATCAAGATCAATCGTTCCACGTCTAGTGCGAGCGATACCATATTTCCGTCCCGCTCTATCCCACTCCCTGGAAGGGCACTGCCTTCCGCCTGATTCGTCGACGCGATCGTGAACGCGAGTGACAGTCTCGAACATTCCGCTCGCTGAGAACGCCGTCTCGATACCGCTCCGCGCCGCACCGCTGTATGTGATTTACCGCTTCCACCAAGGAAAACCCGCTCGTGAGTGAAGTGAAAACAAGCAGCTGCATCACGAAACCACCAGGAGGAAAAGAAACGAAGAAGGCTGTATAAGGTAAGTGCCTTCCATCCTTGAAACCTATACCCACTCAATCACCTCCTCCCGTATCCATCCCCTCTTCCCTTATTCCTTTCTAGGCGACCCAGAACTCGCCCTAATACAGTCCATCCATTAATCCTTCCCAAGTCGCTTAGAACCCCACGGTTTCGGCACCACGCCATACCATTTTTTTTTATCCATACGAGTCGGATTCATTTACGTTTTATACGTTATACCGCTATACCTAGGCAGTTATAGCACCTAGCTATACTCCTAATATATTCACATAACCGTTACATGGTTATTTCCGCCCGCATTAGTAGGTAAACTTTTATGTAGCTACCTACTTATTAAATTATTATTTCTGCAACTATCATAGTTGTCTTATAAATCTCATATTTCAAGCAACTTTTATTTCCTCAGCTCTAAAGTGTTGCCTACTTAGCCTACTTAGGTAAAATAATAGATACATTAGATATTCTTATTTTGTTTCGTTCTCATTAGCTTATACTTACGTAAGCATGTCACAACAAAAGAAGTCACGCGTGTCGGAAGACAAAGAGATGACAATCTTAGAAGCAAAATGCAATATTTTATTTGAGCGCATTCAAAATATCTATGAACGATCAAAAACCGCATCTATGTCTGACAGTAATAGCGAAGCATTTCTCAGTTATTGTATAACAGTAGATAGTATTCGAACAGATTTTCATAAGTTGTTAGACGATTATAACGCAAGATTACTTTCTATCAATCCTGATGAAAAACCGAACTATCAGGCGTATACATCATTCGAAGATCTTTATTGTATTATTAAGCGTATACAATCGCAATTGGAGGGTAAATGTTCGGCAGCGCCCGTTGCCCGCAAACCGAGATTACCGCCAATCGAGATTATGTCGTTTGACGGAGATATACGAAATTGGCCGTTATTCTATGCGAGTTTTAAGTCTACGGTGCACGATAATGGTTCTCTGACAGATGCTGACAGGTTGTACTATTTAATAGGTAAACTGTCACCGAAGGCCCAGTCCGTATTTGCAGGTGTCACACCCAGTGCTGAGAATTATCAGGTCATATTTCAGTCACTACTTGACAGATATCAAGACACGCGCGTTCTAGCGTCTACGTACTTTGACCAAGCTTTAAATCTCAAACTGTCCAGCAACGCGTCTGTCTCGAATTTCCAGCTGTTTATTGATAACTTCGTAACCGCGGTTAATTCTCTTAGGAATTTAAAATTAGAAGATCTTTCCGACTTTATGTTGCTTCAACTCGCTTTAAAAAAGTTTGACACTGATACAATTCGCGCATTCGAGATGACGGAACGCAAGAATAAAATACCTACACTAGATAGTTTTATTTCGTTCATCAAAGATCAGTGTCGAATATTTCATAATACGCAGTCTGGTTCACCTGGCCCGTCTAACACTAACAACAACAAACAAAAGTTGAATAAATCGCGAAATAGTAATAATAACTCGGTCCCTAATCCACAATCTTACGTAACATGTTCGGAATCTAATAGTAATAATTCACAGACGTGTCTGTGCAGTAATATAATGCACGACCATTACTATAAGTGTCCCACTTTTAATGATTTAAATCCAATTGCTCGTTTTAAAAGCGTAAAAGATAACAAAGCTTGCATTAATTGCTTAAGCATAAAACATAAAACGAGTAATTGTTCCAGTAGAACGAGATGTCGCACGTGTAAACAAAAACATCATACACTGTTACATTTAGATAAAAATAACCGGTTGTCAAGTCAAGCCGCTAACCTTGACACACTTACACAGGTGCAGACCACGGTAGCTGCGCCTTCCACGCCTCGCAATAATGAGATATCGTTGTGTACGACATCCATTGCGCGGGTGGCACGCACGCGCGGACGGCCTTCGCGCGCTTGTAGTGATCAGAGCAGTGCTAGGCCGCCATGTATGGCGTCTAAGACTGTTCTGTTAGCGACAGCACAAGTTATCATATATGATGTCAATGGGTCGCCGCACATGGTACGTTGTTTGCTAGATAGCGCATCTCAGACCAATTTAATAACGTAAGAATTGTTCAAATGCCTCGGATTATGGAATAACTTTAAAAATACGAACTCAATAATCCGAGGGATAGGCGGATCAGAAAAACATTGCAAAGGTTCCGTAGATATTAAAATACATTCGCGTTTTAATAGGGACATTAATTTTAACATTTCTTCGCTTATCGTGGAACGTATTACAGACACGTTGCCAAACGCTAATGTGGACGTGTCGCTCCTCACACATCTCGAGTCACTACCACTAGCGGATTCGGAGTTTGCGAATCCGGCAGACATTGATGTTTTGATCGGAGCCGCAATATTCCCGCACTTGCTACTTACTAAAGTGGTACGTAGTGAGCAAAATAACTTACCGCCCGCTATTGAGACGGTATTCGGGTATGTAATTATGGGTACCGTACCTACATTACATACTTCTCAATACGTTACGTCTTGCTGTTGTTCTGTTCTTCAAGAAAACAATATTGACTCTCTTCTCAAGCGATTTTGGGAGCTTGAAGAGGTTACCGCACCGCCCTCGATGAGCCATAAAGATCTCGAGTGTGAAGAACATTTCCGCGCTACCACTGTTCGTGACGACAGTGGCAGATACGTTGTGGCGTTGCCATTCTGTGGTGACCCTTATTCGTTAGGCGACTCGTACGCTGCTGCGCTCAGACGTTTCCATTGTTTGGAACGTAAACTTGATGCATCACCTAAGTTACGCAGCGCCTATAATGACGTCATTCGTGACTACATAGATAAAGGTTTTTTGAGTGTAGTTGTAAACAACGAGGGCAACTCTCTGCCCTCATATTATATCCCGCATCACGGCGTAGTTCGCGAAGATAAAACCTCTACTAAACTTCATGTGGTTTTAGACGCTAGTTGTAAGACTACATCGGGTCAGTCGATTAATGACATTTTGCATGCCGGCCCCAATCTACAGGGTGATTTATTTAACATCATAATAAAGTTTCGTCTTTTCCAAATCGCTCTGTCAGCTGATTGCCGCCAAATGTTCCTCAATATCGGCGTTCGCGAATCTGACCGTAGATTTCAACGGGTCTTTTATCGTTTTGACAAGAAAGAACCTTTATCTGTGTATCAGTTCAATCGTGTTTGCTCTGGACTCAAGTCTAGCCCATATCACGCGTTACGAGTTGTTCGCCAGTTGATCGCTGATGAAGGCGATCACTTTCCCGCCGCAGCGGCTGTTGCCACTTCCGCTTTGTACATGGATGACATTGCCTGTAGTGTCATATCCGCTCCGCTAGCAATTTCGCTTTGTGAAGAGCTTATTCAGCTTTTCAAGCGAGGCCAGTTTGATCTTGTCAAATGGACAAGCAACTCTAAGGAGGTTCTCGCACGCATACCAGATTCTCATAAGGCTTCTCCAGACATTGAGTTTGAGAAGTCTGTACCGCATAAGGTTCTCGGTTTACGCTGGGACAAATCCTGCGATAGTTTTCGGTTTGACGTCTCACCACCAGATGATAAGTGCACCAAACGCACTATGCTGTCCACAGTGGCTCGACTATGGGACATAATGGGTTTTGTGGCTCCCACAATTTTGTACGCCAAGCTATTGATCAAAGAGCTTTGGCTATCAAAGTGTGAGTGGGATGAAACACCCCCTGACCATATTGTCGCCGCTTGGGGCCAGTTTTGTATTGAGCTTACCGCGCTCAATCAAGTTACTATTCCGTGTCATCTTGGGTTGGTAGATGGATGTACCATCAACTTGATAGGTTTCGCTGACGCCAGCGAGCGTGCTTACGGCGGAGTCGTATATCTGCAAGTCCGCATTGGTTCTAACTACTCGGTGCAGTTAGTTTGTGCCAAGTCTAAGGTCTCGCCTGTTAAAACCGTTTCAGTTGCGAGACTGGAGTTGTGCGCGGCCCTTCTGCTGTCTCAGTTGCTCCGCAAGGTTCAAGACACAGTTTTGCCCCACTACCCCATTAATAAATTATACGCATTCTCCGACTCCAAAGTAGTGCTCGCTTGGATTCATTCTTCTCCTCATCGCTGGCAGACTTTTGTCGCCAACCGCGTTAGCAAATTGATTGAACTGGTTCCTGCTACTTGTTTCAATCACGTCGCGGGTATTGAGAACCCCGCAGATTGCTTGTCTCGTGGTGTCACTCCACTTAATCTTCTGCATCATCCATTGTGGCGTCGTGGACCTTCTTGGATCTCCCATGATCCGTCAGAATGGCCCATGCAACCCTTTGACCACAGTGCAGAAGACGAAGATGTACCCGAGCGGAAGTCTGTTTCTTATCCCGTGATTGCTGAGGTTGTGGAGTCTCCCATCTATGCACTCGCACTACGCATGTCATCGTGGTCTAAGTTACTCCGCGCCATCGTTTATGTCTATAGGTTTCTTAGGCACCTACCTAATGAGACTTTTGTATCAAGTACTGATCTGAAATTCGCAGATTGTAAGTTACTACGAGCTGTACAAGCTGTTCATTTTAGTAACGACATTCAAAATTTAAAGGACAATGTACCTTGTTCTCCCGCTATCCTTAGACTCAAGCCGTTTCTCGATGAACATGGCGTCATACGCGTTGGGGGTCGTCTGTCAAATTCGGATGAACCTTATAACTACAAACATCCTTGTATTCTGCCGCGACATGATCATGTTGTCGACCTTCTTGTTGATTTTTATCACAAGAAGCACCTCCATGCCGATCCGGAGTTGCTTATGTCCTTACTTAGGCATAAGTATTGGATTTTAGCCGCTCGACGAATAATTCGTCACAGAATACATAAATGTAACGTCTGTTTCAAATTTCGTCCGCGTCCGACTTTCCCTCCCATGGCCGATCTCCCTAGCCAGCGCGTCAACCAGGTTGCTAAAGCGTTTACACACACCGGTTGTGATTACGCAGGACCACTGCAGTATACGCCAGTGCGTGGTCGAGGTGTTAAAAGCCGTAAAGCCTGGCTATGTATTTTTACATGCTTAACGACGCGCGCTACGCATATTGAAGTTGCGACAGATTTAAGCACGGTGTCATTCCTGGCAGCCCTTAAACGATTTTTCTCACGGCGCGGCCCTATACAGTGTTTGTACACGGATAACGGCACTTGTTTTGTGGGCGCAAGCTCTTATTTACGCGACCTTTATAAGTTTCTCAGGGAAGAATATCGTACTCGTCTTCAGGAGGAACTTTCCATAAATCATATCGACTGGAAGTTTATTCCACCAGCATCACCGCATTTCGGTGGATGTTGGGAAAGCATGGTCAAAGTAATTAAAACGCATCTCTTCAAGGTTATAGGTCAACAGATCCTCTCTTACGAAGAGCTTTTAACTGTCCTTGCACAAGTCGAGGCACTGATCAACTCGCGTCCGCTCACGGCATTGAGTAGTGACCCTGCAGAACCATCCGCGTTAAGCCCTGCACATTTTCTGAATACAGTGCCATTATCGTCATTGCCGGCTCCTGAAGCAGACTCTTCAAGCTTGCTCCAGAGACATACTCTGCTGGATAAACTCGTGCAGTCGTTCTGGCGGCGCTGGCGTGCGGAATATCTACACCAGCTTCAGGCTAGATCCAAGTGGAATAGTCCTGCATCCCCTATACAAGAGGGTACGTTGGTCGTCATAATACATGATAATGCTCCGCCGCTTTCATGGCCGTTAGCCATCGTAGAGAAATTGCATACTTCCAAGGACGGTACAACTCGCGTTGTTACCGTGAAAACCGCCAAGGGGAGTTACGTGCGCCCTGTTGTACGTCTCTGTCCGCTTCCAACTCAGTGAGATCTAGCCTGAAGTTGGACTTACCTCTTAGTTTAAGTATTTAGTTAGTAGTTTTCGCTATTATTGCGTTTGTAGTTTTCGCTAAAGTTAGTTTAGATTAATTTTATTGTCATATCACTGTCTTAGCCTATTGATGGGTTATGCGGTAGTACACCCAACATAGCTAAGTTCAATTCTATTTTTTTTAAAGGCAACCCTTTAGGGCCGGGGGGATATGGTAGCGCCATCTACCTTCCTATATATAACTAATCGCATCAAGATCAATCGTGACAGTCTCGAACATTCCGCTCGCTGAGAACGCCGTCTCGATACCGCTCCGCGCCGCACCGCTGTATGTGATTTACCGCTTCCACCAAGGAAAACCCGCTCGTGAGTGAAGTGAAAACAAGCAGCTGCATCACGAAACCACCAGGAGGAAAAGAAACGAAGAAGGCTGTATAAGGTAAGTGCCTTCCATCCTTGAAATATCCTATACCCACTCAATCACCTCCTCCCGTATCCATCCCCTCTTCCCTTATTCCTTTCTAGGCGACCCAGAACTCGCCCTAATACAGTCCATCCATTAATCCTTCCCAAATCGCTTAGAACCCCACGGTTTCGGTGTAAAGCCGAGCCACATTCATTATCATTTAAATGTTTATGAATACATAATTTTTTATTTTGTATAATTTTTAAATCATGTTTTGTTCTGTAATATAACCATAATGGTGGACGCACACCTATCCGAGCCGAACGCGTCGAACGAATCGAAGTCAAGGAGGCCTCGCACATTAGCAAGAATCGACCGCGCCGAAAGAATCGAGCGCATCGAACAAATGGTTTCCATTTCCTTTACGCCTGTCGCACTGTTATTGCATGTGAATTGTGATGGATCTTGACGAGGTTTTTATTTATCAGTGCTTTATTAATGGAAGATGAAGAAACAATGCGGATATAGTACTCGTGCGTTGCTCTGTCATACCCAACTGATAGAATGCGAGCGCATCGGATGAATCGACCGCACTAACCGCGCCGAATCTGATGACGTCATTCGAATTTTTCGAGGATTTCTGACGTGCTTCCAGATTCGGACGATTCGACGCGGACAAGTGTGCGAGGTTTCATGAGATTTCATATAAAGAATTCTAAAATTCGTTTCCTTCGACACGTTCGACGCGTTCGGCTCGGATAGGTGTGCGTCCAGCATAATGTCAAAATAACTTACAAATGTGAAATGAAAATGTAGGTTAATTACATACATACATACATAGACTCACGCCTATTTCCCCGAAGGGGTAGGCAGAGGCATATTAAATGCCCACTTTTCGCCAGTGTTTTGATCCCACGTAATAGGTGGCGAGCCTATTGCCGCTTATCGGGATATTTTGTTTGCCAGAGCCTCGTCCGTTGATCGGCAGGTGCACCACTTGCAGGTGAGGTTGGCTTGGGACCTTAAGTTCTTGGTGGAAACCCTATGCACATGCTAGGTTAATTAATGATAATAAATTGTTTTTTATTTATATATCCCACGGATTTGAGTAAAATAAAGGATTTTAATCAAGTAGTGGATACTTAAGGTACACATTGGCATTAGTTCCATGTGTGTTGGTATATGGGGACGGAGCCCATACATTTTTGCCCATAGTCCTTTACACGGGTTGCAAAAAGGTGTCTTCTCAATAAGTTTTTTGCGGAAGTGAATGACTTGTCAATACTTCAAATGTGACCAATTTAAAAAAATTAATTAAGTACCAAAGATAACAAATGTTATACACTGATATTCTCGTTTATCATAGAAAATATATCTATTTCATACACAGTACTTTAAAAATAAATTACCTCAGTATGTTATGCGACTTCTTGGTCTTGATTAATACGAACTTTGATTTTAATACCTATAGACGAATTCAGCATATCACTATGCCTGTCAAAACATAAAACTGACTATTCACAGTCAGATTTTTCTCCAGACAAGACTTATCACAAACGAAAGTTAAACCTACCTCCACTTTCAATAGAAATATCGTCCATAAAAATCACGAGCATCCGTAAGTAAAATTGCTTTTTATAGGCAACCCATTTTCCTGAATCTTCCGCATTGAGAGATTTTGATTATTGGTAAGCAGCTTTCATAAAAAGAACTAACCATAAGTGATTGAATGGATGTTTCTTGAGTTGATGAAAAGGCTAAAGGGCAAATAATAATCTTTTGAAAGAGCAAAATATAATATAACCAAACTAACCAAGTGGTAACGTGGACAAAAAATTTAAATTATTAATAATTAGCGTCAAGTTCTTCATACGTACTTAACTGATATTGCTTGTTTACTAAAATTAATTATTGAATATTTTTTTACTCGTACTGAAAGTTTTATTAAAGTAACAAATAACATATATACAACAGAATTAAACTACTTATGCCACTAAACTATCCTTAACTAAACCAATAAAACTAAATAAATAAAAATAACAAAATAGACGAGGAAAAACAAAAAAAAATCCCAAACTACGCGGCGGCGTCAAAAAATTCCTCCGCAACGCTGTCGGTTGGTAGCGTGCCCAGAAGGCTGGCAGCATTGCCACTTTGTATGGCAATACTTATTCTCTCTACCAAATATAAACCTGAATACTTCATTCCAAAGGCTGAATTGATTCAGCCTTTGGAATGAAGTCACTAATAATCACTAATTAAGTTAAATCCTCGCACAGCTAAATAAAATAAATGATATCAACCCATGGGCGCTTAAAGTGTACACGACACTGTTCACGTCTATGGGTTGTCTCCCTCAAAACTCTCCACCCAGAACGATCTTGAGCCGCCCACATTCAACCGTTTTCGGCTACTGCAACATGTCAACATGATCATCAGTCCTTGTGACCTTGTGGTAGGCCTAACCCATAGGTACTGCGTCGCCCGGTGCGTGATCAATAGTCTAGAACCTTGCTGATCCAACAGCCATCGGTTTATCAAGCTAGGTGCCCACCCCATTGCCGATTCAGTTTGGTTCCTCAGAAACCTATGTTTAATATTTAATGATTGTCAAATATTTATTAAAATTTTATTCGTGAAGAAGTATTCATTGGGAACTTAAAAACAGCCGTTGAAAAACAGTCTCGATGCTTTGCCAGTTAAAGCACAAAAACTTTTTTATAATGCATGCAGTCGCAGTTATTTCTTGTTGTGAAATGCATTGTTTTCGCTGGTTGTATTTCTTGTTGAGCGCTATTTAGACATTTTTGCAACAATGTATGGAGATAATTCAGATCCTTTGTCATAGAATGTTATGCTCTAAAATTCTGAAATGTTGTGTTACAAAAAAAGCTATGTCACACTATCTTTGATAAAGAACAATTCTGTAGACAGAATATGATTTCATCACAGTATCAAAACAAATATCTCAACATCATATCGCGACAACAATGTCAACATGATATCCAACTCACTAACGATATCGATGAGTGTGTCAAAATGCCGATTATCCTTAATCATTTCCATCTGTCCATTTATTTTCATCGCTTCATCTTATAGTTTGAGCCGTTATATAAGGAATGGGGACTAATTTGCATATTATTACGGCTTAATCCGTCGCCGCCCTCGCATGTAAAGATTTCAACTTGTCTAAACAAGATTTTTGTGGTTATCGTCCGTATATTGTTGTACTTATGTATGATACGTGTTCCTTTTATGAAATCAGTTGTGCTTGGTAGGATTAAACTTGTCATCCTAGAACGATTTTCATAATTTTAATTTTAATTTTTGTTTCGTGAATTAATTTTGAACTGCTTTTTCACTGTTTGTGTGTATGTGTAGGTATGCTGAGTTCCTGTATTTGAGATTGATGTTGTTAGTCTTGTAAACAATAGTACAGTAGCACAACATTGCCGGTTGACACTGTGCCGCATGTTATGGAATTGACCCCACATGAGACAACCTTTGCATGATCTAAAAAATGTTGTTTTGAGTCTGGCTGTACATTTTGTCCGATGGTTGTATGTTTTTTAAGTCCTTCGGGACATATTTTAGTCCTGGTGCCTGAACTTCCTGAATTCAATCCTAACTCCTGAATTATCTAAAAAATATAAACAGTAAAGATATTCACACTTGGCAATTATTAAATCGGGCATATAAAATATTTTATATAAACAAAGCACTTGATAAGTTTTATGCAAATATGAACATTTACTAAATTTCCCTCACTTCTTTCATGCCAAGCTAGGAAAATATTATAAAAGTATAATAGGCTATTAAAGGAGCAAATCCGCGATCATTACCGCGCCCCGCCTTCTCACCGTTTAGCTCGTAAACTGTCTTGTCTTGTTCAGTACTTCGCAGTTCAAGACTCTACGTAGTTGTAGAACAATGTAATTTTAATGAGCCAAAATGACCTTTAGAAGGCACACACGACACAACAGGAGTCTATAATTAATTATGTATAGTCTCACGCCCTTATCCCCGAATGGGTTAGCAAATTATTAGCACCTTTCGTTGAGTACAGACGTGTTAAAAATCAATTAAAATAAACATATAATAATAATAATGTATTTTAAATGTATTTTATTTTTTATTGTATATTTAAAAATGTAAATGAAATCTGAAGAAAAATAAATAAAGGAATAATAATAATATTTTTTTTATTTCAGGCAAACTGTCCCATAGTGTTACAATGTAAGAATCACACAAACAAATTATAAAATGTTAAAACAATTAAATATTAATTAGACATACACATTATTCATTTCTCAATATACAAATTGCATTCAGGTCTAAGCATAAAAATTGTACAGAATACAGTCGATATAATATTATTGGAGCTGTTAATTAACCTTGTTCGAAAAGAAGCTCTTGTCCTCCTTAGAACCGCAAAGAAGTCTCCCACTCTGTGTTCAAAGAACATGCCTACAATATAATAATGCTTTCCGGGCCATGCTAGCATAGCCCGGAAAGCATTATTATATTGTACACGAAGAGAGTTGTAGGCTCTCTTCGTGTACTGATACCAAAGTTGGTTAGTGTAGAACGCCTGACAGTAAGCCATAAAATGTGATATTTTGACTTGTTTTGTGCAGTGTGTAAATCGCCTTGCAAGCATATTGCTTCTACATGCAATACTCCTTAAGCCATAAGTCAGGCAAGAAGGACGGTGAGACCTGCAACTTTATCATAGAAGTCTCTGCAGTGTTAAGGAAAGCCCTCATAAAAAAAGATCGAATTTTTATAAACTGGTCTTCGTGCCCTGTTAAATATTTAACCTTAGTGACTCGGTGTTTCAAGTGTCAGCAATATGGCCATGCAGCTAAGACTTGCCGGGAGACAACATACACCTGTGGACATTGTGGCGATCGTGGACATTCTATAAAGGAATGCACGAAAAAAGCCGACGAACCAACGTGCGCTACCTGCTTGGAGTACAAAAAGCCAAGTAAACACAACACAGGCTCTATTGACGGTCCGGCGAAAATTATGGCAGAGATTATGGAGATACCTAAGCTACATAATATACGCACTTTAACAAATTTTTCATGTAATTTGGTTGTCATATATCGTTCAATATTAGTACATAACAGAACCTAATTAGAATAGTGACCTACTAACATTATATTGTAAATCCACCTAGTTTGGATAAAACGCACACGCAAATTATGTAATTATTATAAATAAATGCTAAACACAACCATTACTAACACACTGACACTGTTCACGATTCAGCTGACTCGTAGTTCTTTTTTATGTTACACTAAGTTTTCTACAAAATGCACAACACGCAATTTTAATAATAAATGCGTCAATGTCATATGTACATGTACCTATTAATTCTGCCGTGCTTGTGATAAACACAGTTAGTGCCTTGAAGACAGTTTAGAGAAAAACGCGCTTAAAGTTTTTTTCTTTATTTTTAGAATTTCTGCCCTAATATAGATAAAATCTAAGTTCTTACAAATGTATAACGTAAATATAGGCATGTTTTATAGGTGTTCTATTTTATTTTTTAATTACATGTAATAAATGTGTTGTAAATCTTTAAAATATATTTATGTTAAGTAATGAAGAAAATAAATAAAATCATTTTCTTATTATTACTCCAGTAAGTGTGTGACTTACTGTAACTATCTTAAGTTGTAGGTACATACTTTAACAATGATTATGAAATAAGATAAATGTTTAAATAGAATAACAAATATGATATTTTTTGCTTACAGTAACTTAGGCACTTACTGTAATTATAGCTAGAAGAAATATGTAAAATTACAGCATCCCTCATAAAGCACCGACACCAACTTTAATTACATTTTTCTTAATTATTTATAAGAAAATGAAACATAACAGCTGATGTTATGAAATTACAGTTTATTAAACCAGTACAAATAACTTTGTGAAACTGGAAAATTTTAAGATCAGTTCTATTATTTAATTATTTATAGCATTAAAAATGGCTTAACGTAACCAAACGTAATCATTCGTATTTTTAAAAAACTTCTTTATGCATGAAACAATATTAAACAAACTAAGCACTATCTCTTAAACATAACACGTTTATAGTTTTCCATAAAACTCTTATTAAACAATTAGTTGTAATTCTTTGTACACAACAAAATACATACATTCATACATACATACATAGACTCACGCCTGTTTCCCCGAAGGAGTAGGCAGAGGCATATGAAACGCCCACTTTTCGCCAGTGTTTTGATCCCACGTAATAGGTGGCCAGCATATTGCCGCTAATCGGGATATTTTGTTTGCCAGAGCCTCGTCCGTTGATCGGCAGGTGCACCACTTGCAGGTGAGGTTGGCTTGGGACCCTAAGTTCTTAGTGGGAACCCTATGCACCCTCTTGGTGGGAACCCTATGCACCCTCTTGGTGGGAACCCTATGCACCCTATGAACAAAATACATAAAAAGTCAAAGGTACTTTAATTTCTGATAAGGCTTATTTACCTTTTAGAACGAGAAAGATAAATTAAAATCTTCATATAAATTATGAGATCTTAGTTACACTAACTAAAACAAATTCGTCTTACAAATGATTCTTCATCAGTCCTATCATTCAGTTTATTAGTTTTATAACCTATTTGTAGAAGTTTAAAAATACCTGTAAAGTCTTTTAAATGACTCGTAAAATGTAGACTTACAAATATATTTTCCAAAGTTACAATAAGAAAGTTTAAGGGTTGTCTATTGTTTACCCGAAGATTATATACCAATATCTCATATTCCCGAATTTCATTTGCACGAATGTTTTGTTTGCCCTAAAAGACATGACATACTTTTAATTGCCCGGAACTTAGATACCATAAGATACGAGTGCCATACGTATTGTTTTTCATATTTTTTATTGGCATAATAATAATGAGACATAATATTTAAACGCCATAATGATTATTAGACACTATATTTAAATGGATACGTATCAAAATCCCGAATTTTAAAGGACCGAATTTTAAAATACCGATGGATGAAATCCCGATAATTGAAACGCCGAATGGTTGTTTGGTCGAAAGTTTAAAATCCCGAAAATAAATTAAATATTATTATAAACAGCTAGTGCCTGGGGTTAGGTGCGACGAACTCATCATCATCAGCCTTTAATAGTCCACTGTGGACTAGGCCTCTCCTTTGAAAGGAGGAATCGGCCTACTATACCACGCTGGCCAAGCGGGTTGGTATAGGGTTTGTATCAAGTTCTCCTTCTCTTACAGTGCTGTTCTCTGCATGATATACCCTCTGTCGGCTCTTACGACACCCATGGGATGATATGGGGTGGTGACAATTCGTATTCTTAATCCGTCACCACACGGACAACGACGCGACGAACTAAACGCCTTAAAAATCTTAAAATATATACAGTAAATAATGCACTTATCTTATTTGTTCTAGACAAGTCTACACATAATATGAGGTATTCCTAAACATAATCACAGTAAATTCCACATGCTGTTATTATGCTAAGGTAATGCAATAGTATGTTTTATTCCAATTACTTAATATAGTAACGACAAGTGCCACTTACTGTTAATATGTTTAAGTCATACTAAGTGTAATAAAATCGTAACTTTATAATATTTATAGTAAGATTGCTTACTGTAGTAAAACCTAGGTAAATTGATTTAACTTTATGCAAAAATCAACCGTATGTGCCCATACTGCATTTATAATAAGTGCACCTTGGCGCCTATAGTGTCTTACTGTAATTATGCTTAATCTTATTTCTTGATGTAAGCCACATTTTAAAATTCTGAATATACAGAATTGTAGAATCTCGATCTCTACTTTCTGAATATGTACTTAACTCAATATCGACAAAAATGTGACTTACTGTGATTATCGTATGGGCGGCAGAATTAGAAATTCGTTTTAATGTTTTACCTTTTTATTTTTGTTTACGAATCTTATAATTATTTTGTGGTATTGTTAAAATACAAAACAAGAATTTGTAAAGGGAGAACACACTTACTGTGATAAAGTTTTCTAACCAGTACAGGAGTAGTGCTTTTTCTAATTTATTAGTAAACCGCTTAGCCGTACGTCTCATTTTATATAAAAATAAATTGAAATTTTTGATAAATAAATTGAAATTGAAAGGTATAATATTACACGCACATTTCGCCATGAATTTTTAGGTCCCACGTAAAAGGGGGCGAGCCTATTGCCGCTACCGGGCACATCAACAGACTCCATGATGCTACTGAGAATTAAAAAAACCCAGGAACACTTTTGCGGAATGCCATTGGATAGGACTATATCCAGCAGTGGACTACGGCAGGCTGATGATGATGATGATGACATTTGCCCGACCCAGGAATCGAACTCGGGACCTCCGATCAGCAGACGCATACGCTATCCACTGGACTACGGAGGCAGTAAACTTATGTTTTGCAATAAAATATTAGTAATAAGCAAGTAGCACATAGAAAGTAAGATATAGCAGGAAGCATAATATAGCAAGTAGCAAATAACAAGTAGCGTTTAGCAATTTCATATATAATTTTCATAGTTTGGCGTATAACAACTGCCATTTAGAATATAAAACTGGAACTTTTTACTGGTAGTAGAGCCTTGCTGACTTCAGCATGAATGGGCCGGCTCGACAGGGGAAGTACAACCTTCTCACTGAAAATCGACGTAAAGTAACAGTACTTAAACTGTTGCTTTCGTTCGGTGAGTGAGAGTGCCGGAGGCCCTATCCCTTATTCCTTCTCCCTCATCCTATCCCTTTTCCCAACCCCAAGGGGTGGCAACGCACTTGTGGTACCTGTGTCCATAGGCGGCGGTAATTGCTTACCATCAGGCGACCCGTCTGCTCTTTTGCCGCCTATTACAATAAAAATAAAACTGGCATGTATTTTTGACAGTCTGCTTGTTTTCGTCCGGCTTCAGCCCAACAGCAAACCAACTAATTCAAAGAATCTATTTATTGTGCAGTTGGACAATGAATGAATTGTTAAGGATATTTATTTTATTAGTTGGCTGCGGTTGGACTGTAATTGTTAAATATTAACATAGCATAATATGCAGATAGCAAAGCCTTACGATTTCTGCATGAATGGACCGGCTCGACCGGGGAAGTACAACCCTACACAGAATATCGACGTAAAGTAACAGTACATATGCTCTACTACACTTTTCCTTCTCCCTCATTTTACTCCATCCCCTATGCTTTGCTATCAAGGCCCGCAAAGCATTTGTAACTCCCCTGGTGTTGTGGATGTCCATTAGCGATGGTTAGGTACCGTTAACCACCAGGCATTCCGTCTGGCCGTTTGCTTGCTATTGATATTATAGGTTCGAATGAATGGTTTTATCAGCCTTTTACACTGTTGACAATAATATACGTTGAGTAGCGGAATTGACTCGTAAATCGAATCTAGTATGTCATGAGTATGACTATAGATCGTAAATACGTTCTACCGCTAAAGCAAAATAAATCTTATTTGTAGGTTAGCAGGGTTTATTTCCAAATCTGTGAAGTAGGCTAGTTTTGAATAAACTTAAACTACGAATCAAATGAATTGTTTCTTTGTAGTGCAATATATGATTATCGGTTTACTTGTGCGAGTTTGGCGACAGCGGTTCGTATAGTAATTTGGGTGCATACCATTTCTAATGTTTTTTCTGTTCTGAGATTTAAATAAATATCCTTCACAATTCATTCATTGTCCTACTGCACAATAAATAGATTTTTTAAATTAGGTAGTTGCTTTGGCAAGGTTGGTTATTAACCGTGGTTGGTTATTAACCCTAAACCTTGCCAATGTACACTCTAGCTACTTCATAAAAAAGTAGAGTGTACATTGGCAAGGTTTAGGGTTCTATAGCCAAAAATGCGTCGCCGAAGACTATACAAACAAACAACCAACGGACTCAAAGTACACCCAAAGTAGAGTGGCAAGCGGCGAGGCGGCCAACCACATACACGGACACACGCCAACTGCGCACTAATAATCTTTATTGCACACCAAAATAATATTCTGCAGTACATTTGTAGTAAGTAGCTTAAAACTACGATTTATGTACAATTGGCAGTACTAATTGCTAACCATCTCTTAAAATCATACCTATTTAAGATGGACTGGAATAATGTAAGCAATTACTGTGTTAAGGCTGCTACACACAGTGCCGGCGGCCATGCTACCGGCCAAGCCGCGTGAACCCGGGCGGTATACAAAGCCGCCGGCCTGGCCGCACGAATGAACCGCCGGCATGGCCACGCGGGAAGGCCGCCGGCCGGTCGTGGATTGCAATTTGCTACTTGTGTGTGGTCGTTCTATACAACTGGAATGATGCCCGGTGGCTTTCTGCGGCAGATGCCGACGGCAACGACGCCCGCCAAAAGCCGGCGGTAAGTGTCGCGCGGCCTGTGCCGCCGGCACTGTGTGTAGCAGCCTTTATAGGCACAATATCTTATTACTTTCGGCACTGAGCAATAAGGTTTTAATGCTGAAAGTTACTGCGCTGCCGTCCTCTAACTAAAATTCCGTGAAGTTACATTTTGTCATTTTTGAGTTTCTTAGACCATTTTTATCAGAAAAACAAGCTCTATCGACCTGTCTGACAACAGTTTCAATAGGTCTTATGGTTATGGAGATACAAAAATATGAAATGCCCTTAAATACACAAATCATCTATCATACCTAGGCTAAAACGCCCTTTATGTGACATTTCTAAGCTAAAATGCGGCTTAAGCTACATAGCCACACATTTTATAAAATAATTCGTAAGTTTTTGCCTAGCTAAATTGCCGTTAAATCATTTACCTACGCTATAGTGCGACAAAAGTACTTTAACGGCTTTTTAGCTTAGCTATTTTTATTATTGATGTATAAAAATCAAAACTATAATGCCACTATTTTAGAATCCTATGCTTAAATGCCGCAAAAAGCCTTTTGCTACGTTTAAGCGTTTTATTTCAAAATATTTATTTTACAATATACAGGGTGTCTCACGGCAGAGTTAGGATTTCGAAATGAAATAAAAGTCAATTGGCATATTTTTGTGAAAACATTTATATTGAAAATTATTAGACTATAATGCGGATTTTATTTTTTAAAGATTTAATCTTCCAGATGTCTTCCATTTCGTAGCACGCACTCACGGAACCGATTCATCACATTTTACATAACGCGCCTAATCTCTCCTCGCCTCAATGTCGCGTATTTCTTGTTGGATATTTTGTTTTAGTTCAGCGATATTACTCGGATTATTGACGTAAATTTTGCTCTTAAGGTCCATGGGGGTCAAATCTGGTGATCACGGAGGCCACGCGATATCAACAAAGCAGAATATCATTTTTTGAGGAAACAATTCACGAAGTTGGTCCACAGTGGCTTTTGCAGTGTGGCAGGTGGCTCCATCCTGCTGAAACCATGTTCTTGAGCTGTAGGCTGGATGTTCTTGAAGTTGGGGTATAAAATAATTGGATATTTGGTAACGTTTAAAGCCGCCGCTCTTTTGCGTATTGACAAGCGTGGATTGCGACGAACGCTAACTGCCACTTCGTTTATTGTTTCTTCCGTCCTTGAAGTTCTGCTTGGGCCCAGACGGTTAATTTATAGCGAACCCCATCGGAACTTGATAATCTATTTACGAATCAAATTTTTGCTTGGTCTATCGCGTAAACGTCTGATATTGTAGTGAGAACAAAACTGTCTCCGAGCCAAAACGTACGATTCTCCACCTTTCAAAAACGCTTCGATAGCAAACGCGCGGTGCTCACCCGACCACTGCGACATCGTGACTAACAAATCCGCACGAACGACGAAGCTACTGCGCTCCTTCCCCCGCGGTTACTTGCAACGGTTTTTTAAATATTCATATTTAAAATCCTGATTCTGCCGTGAGACACACTGTACAATTGGAATTCTAATATAACGGTAATTATTCAATAATCTATAAAATATTTATAATTTAAATCAAGACTAAATTACCGCTATCCAACATAACTAATCTAAAAAGCCGCTAAGCATTCTCGCGCGCGTATAAATTCAGCTGATTCAGCGCACACGGTGACGGGACGCGGTGCGGGTGATTAGTTATTTCGTAACCATGGCTAATAACATTCACAAGTATGTACCAACTTTTCTCAGAAGCGCGCTATTTTGTTTTGTTTCAGCAAACTGTGGTCTTTAAGTCTACAGTCTTTTCACCAATCAGGCATTTATGTGTGTGTGTATCTTCGCTTCGCTTTTTAATAAAGCAATGTTACTGAAGCATTACTCTTATGTACGATTTCCACCTAACGTGAACAGTCATGTTAATTTATACAGTATTTCAGTATAAATTAACATTATTACACAGTGTAACGTCACAATTCCTTCACCAGTGACTGCGCACTCCCCCTTGCGTGTTCCCTTGCGTCATTTTGCAAAACCCGTAAACGGCCCGAGACCATAGTTGACAATGAAGAATAAATTAAATGATCGAAGCAAATGCAATGCAAACCACATCAGAGTTAACGGTAGGCTTCAGTACGATTTACGATTTATGAAACAATTTTAATTCTTTTTAAACAAATTAGAAAAGAAACAGCTGGAAAAATTATTAAGCGAACTACACTCACAAACACGCATTGAGTGCTGTGTTAGTTTACTCAAACGTCACAATAAAGAGGAAATTTTAAATCGTATAATTTCTTGTGATGAAAAAATGGGTCCGGTACCATGATAAGAAACCCTCATCAACGTGTTGAATCAAGAAAAACTAACCAAAGCCTACAAAAGGGCAAGTTAAGTTAAGAAAAAGTACTGGTTGTTGTCTATGTGTATCATGGGTATCATGCACTTCAGCTTTTCAAGATCTGGACAACATATTACGGTAGATCTGTATTGTGAACAATTGCAAACTATGATGGGAAGGTTCCTGTTGAACAACCGACACCGGTCAATCGTTATAAACATAATCATATCTTTATGCGTTATAGTCCACTGCTGCTTCAGAACAGCTGACATTAGATCACATAGGTACTTCGCTAAAGGCGGTTGCTAAATAAGAAGGAGCTGAGGTTAGAAAGTCTTCGACACCCTCCATATTCCCTAGGGCCTTTCACTTGCTCCATCAGATTATCACTTTATTGGAAATTAAAGAATTTGAGAAGGAAAATTTCAAAGAATTAATTTATTCTCGCCCCCACGATTTCTCCAATAATTTGATCAACTACCCAAAAACTAAGGGCAAGTGCATAAACTCTCACTTTATTCGTAAACTTAAGTTATATTTCTTTTTATTACTGTTACTGCCCCATTGTTATTCAAAGGTTTTCCCACACTCTTCCATAAAGCCCGACCTTTGGCTTTATTTTGCCAGTCTACCAAAAAATTATTAAGTTCATCCTAATCATCCTGCCATCATTTTTTCGGCCTGCCCCAGTGTCGCCTTCAGGCTTTCATTATGAGGCGAGGTGAATCCAGTTTTTGAGATGCATACTAGAGACATTTACCACCCACTCCCATTTTAACTCCGCCGCTTTGACGCCCACATCGATTATGCTTAGTCAAAACCAGGCATAATTGATGTGGGCTCTAAAGTGTATAACGGTGTTTTGAATTTTTCGTCAGTCTTATAAACACGCTACTTTTCATGGCACGATGGCAAACCTTTTTGACTTTTGAAAATCAGTCTATTTGAATGTTAAATTTTAGACTGTCTGCTTTCATAACATATTAATATATTATTTTTATTCTTACCTTTTCAAATCGGTCTATTTTAATGTTAAATTTAAGACTGTCTGCTTTTATAACATATTATTATACTTTATTTATTATTACCTTTTAAATACTTTGGCTTGAATATCCATGGAATGTTAATTAATAAAAACAAAAGCATGTTGAGCTGTTAAAATTCAATGGTAAAAATTTGTTCTATCTAACCTGTAACGAATTAAAGACTGATGAAAAGTATATTTCTCGTTTAATTTTGACATTATGCTCGTTTATTTTATATTAGAAATTAAAAACTTTCAAGACCATACAAGTTCCGTAACTAGAGAGAAGCTGGAAATCTCGATAACTTATCCAAATTATCCAATTAATAATAAAAAGGTCAATTAATACTACGAGTAATTTTAAGTAACTAAAGACTGCCTTTGTAAATTATTTTATGCCTTAATTCAGCAAAGTTCCTCACAAAAATGTTGTGATCGGGGTGAATTTAAGAAATAAAATCACATTTTATGGATCTTTGTAAAAAGATTTTATAAGATATTTAAAAAAATAAATTGATTTAGGAATAAACTAAGAATTTAATTGAAATGTTTGTTTTTATTTGATTCTCTTTTAATCTTGTGACGTGTACTGCATAGCTAAAATGTCGTTATCGTCAAAGGTTTTGTACTAAGCGGCATTATGGGTAATCAATAAAAAGAAATCTATGACAAAAATATAATTCAGGTATTATTGAAATTTACTTGTCTTGATTGCCGTTAAGTGACTAAGTGGCATTATAGCCTATATTATCTCTAGCGCTTTTAACGGCTTTTGATGTGTGTATTATACCGAATTTTTGGTACTTAACGTCATTATAGTTAAAGGACGGTAGTGCGGGGTATTTGACTAAGTATATTATATACTTTATCAACTTTATCGCAGTTACTTGTAGATACTTTTGACAATTATAACAAATTATTGCAGGTAAGGTTGTAAAACTAAGGTATATTAGAACACGTACAACACATAACAGAAATATACTATAGTAAACGATCATAAAACATAGATCACTCTTTTATCTTTTCTATTTTTGATATGTGACAAAACATTGCTATCGGTTAAAATCTCAGTAATAATGTAATATGGATGGATGATGGAATCTACACACCGAACCCGCGAAGATGTGAAGTCGCTTACACCAAACCCACCGACAAAATATCAATGACTCATGAGTCTTCCAGGCGGGTCCGCTTCTTCAGTGTATAGTCTTTATCATATTACATATGAAACAAAAATAAGAGGACTTTCATCAAATATACATAAAATACAAACGAAAATGCGAACATTTGATTCATCACCATCATCGTCCTCATCATTTCAGCTGAAACACGTCCACCAACGATGGCCATTTTATTCTTGGTTTTCTATGGAGACCGATTTTGCACCGCCCGCATACCTAAAACCGCTTCCCGTGATTCTAATCAGAAAATCTGTCCAATGTGTGGGTGCTTACCCTTACTGCAATGTTTGGTGCGTGGCCGTCACGCCAGAACCTTACTGTCATCGGCTCTTCGAGCTATGTGTTCTGCCCGCAGCCATTTCCTGCATCATTTACATAATTATACATAATTTAATACCGATTACATTTACCTTCTTTATTTTATTTGATCCGAGCTATAAGCGCGTATAATTATTTTATTCTTATTTGGCTTCACACGATACTGTATCTACCTTTTTTGCCTTAATCTGACGCTTAAATATATTGTGTTAATACAGGAAGGAAAATGTACAAAAAAAAACGTTGCTACACGCGGTACGCGAATCTGAAGGGATCATCAGACAAACCGAAGCCTTCCATCGAGGTTAGCAAATTTTATTACGCCAAATTAATTCATGTCATCTGATTCTCCTCGGAAAATATGTTCGTTGTATTGGAAATGTATTCGATTATATTGGTTGATTTACTGTGCTTAATTTTCTTTTATCAAAAGAAAATGTATGTTTTAGTTAATATAAATTGAGACATAATGGAATAATAAGCAACAAAAGCAAACTTTTAAGGGGTAGTTTTCATAAAAACATATTTATGTACGGCCCCTTTTGATATCACATCCATCAGGTTCATGTATAGAGACCACCGCTAGATATCGGCATCTCCATTGCATGCCACTGATCTATTTCATATTTCAATCTTTTTTTTTACACTCGCATTAGGTAAAAAGGTAACGCCATATTGTGCTAAAACCACAATCAAATTTGACCATTAACTCGTATGTAGTTTAGATTTCATTCTTTAAAATAATCAATACTTAAAAGCCTTGCATATAAACTGCCCTACTGCGGGGCACTAGCCTCTTCATACTATAACAAATTCTACCACATTTTACCGTGCTGACTTAGGTAGTAGGTAGTGGCAGACCCCACATGGTTTTATATGCATAAAGGAGAAGTTTCAGAGCTCCAGGTTTCCTCTCGAGTTTTACCGCGAGCGATAATTAACAATATATTACGCATTGAACTTTGAAAAGCCAGTAGTGCACGCCATGGATTTAATCCGCGACCCTAGCAGTCAGTCTTACTCTCCACAAAACTACCGTTATGTGTATAATAATTCTATTTACACGAATTTATTAATATAATGTAAATCTAGCAGTTCCTCCAAGTGTTCTATTGTTATGTTAACTAAGTCATAGATCAAGATTTTATCTTCATTTTGTAGAAAAAATCTTGTAAGCATTTTAGTCACTTGAATTATATTTAACATCTGAAAGGCTTAGTTTACGTAATTATAATTTAACAGCCGTAAGGCATATTTGCTAAATTATGGTCTATATTATAATTAATGAAATATAACTAAAAGTTTGGCCATTCGTAAGGTTAACAATGTAAATAAAATTAATAGCCACATCTATTAAATACTTTATCTATAAACTAAAGCTTTGTCCTTTATGTAATACAACATACTTTAATCATTTTAATGTACATTAATTGCTTAATTTATAGTAAACTAGCCCTCCCCTACAAATTTGCCGGCGTTAGTGTAGGTTATCGTGACAAAAGGTAAAGCCAGAACCCAATATAAGGATATTCTGATGTATGCTAAATTACTGCTGTGCAGAGGGTACCGGGTTCGAATCCACGGCGCGCACCACTGACTTCGAAGTTATTATCGCTTGCCTCGTGCCTCGGAGAGCACGTTGAACTGTCGTTCCCGGCTGTCCGGTAGATCTTTGAGAGTCGTTACTGGGAGTCAGTACCCTCAAATAAACTGATACTGGTCTAAACCATGAAATATCGCTATCCCTTTGGGTTGCGGAGCTCAGACGGCTATCACTCTGTGGAAAAGTTGGTATTATGTCATATCTGTTAGATCAGTAAGCGCAACTCTTAATCCACTGTGTGTAAATCTTGGATGCAAACGGGATAACAAAGACGATGATGATGACTGGAGAGTTTCATCAAATCCACTCAGTGGTTTTTACGTGAAAGAGGAACAGACATCAGTACATACATCCATCCATCCATTCTCGCCATCTTTCGCATTTAGCAAGATTAATATTATTTACGTCAATTCAGAAACAACATTAATTTATGTCGCAGTGAACACGAGGGCACTAGTAAGTTTAGATATGTTTAAGTTAGTTTAAGACCAGGCATTCCGAAATATGTTTTGCGTAAGCTCCGCCTTTTCTCCCCGCTAGCGGCCCCGGGCCGCCACCTCACCCCGCAGCTCGCCGCTGCGCGAGGTGAATGAATGTCTCGCTACGCGGGCTTCGATTGGAGTAGAGACGACTTTATGTATTTAATATTTTTTTGTATTATGAATAGTTATTTAATATTTATGATATGATAATAAATTGACTAAAATATGCCATAAAAGGCAGAAATATGAATAATTCAATTGATTTATGCGACATGTTGTAGTTGTAGTTAAAGCCATAGGCTGTGAAATCTTGTTTCAGAATGTCTTATTACTTATTTATTTTATTTATATTAATGATATGTTTCTTTTTATACTACTTTCATACATCAACGGACACAAAATAACAAATATGTGGATCGCACAGTGTTGTCTCAGGTGGGAATCGAACCTACGACCACGGCGTAGTGTCAAGTGCCAAGAAGACCTCTGAAATCACTATGCCATGCGTGCATATTATAACATAAAAAAGAGAAGTTCTTATTTATAATTTACTAATATCTAATTACAACGGCTACGATACATTGATATTACAATGTTACTCACTTATTATATAACAATAATCAACGATTATAAAACGGATTGCATTTTTTCTTGGGGTGCGGCTTTGACGTCGTTCCGAAGGTGTCATAGGCGGCGGCTATGAAAATCACGCCTTTTTAAGATTAATTAGGGTGTTTATTTTAAATTGTCTTTCAGGATATATACCAAGTACCTTTATATGAAATAACCGATATGTCGGCACTGTTGCAAGCGCCATGTTCACGGATGTACATGATGTACGGATGATGTACGGATGTACACGCTTATACATCTACATTTGATTCCTACCAAACGGAGACAAATGTTTTAAAACAGTTTTAAGTTCAACCTAATTACAACCTTGATACCTAGTAATAAGGTCACAAATCGTAAAACTGGTATCTAATACTTACGACCAATCGTCGAAAATTTGCGGCATAAACGGCTGTATCTTTTTAATGCATAGACTTAGTCTATTGCTCAAGGAACAGAAGAACTGAGTATTTGGTATACATTTCAGTTTATTACCTTTACGCGTTCCTGAGGAAAAAGTAAAAAAAAAACACGGCGATGTAGGTATTTCGAGCTCGCTCTTCCAAATAAATAAAGTAAAAAAAATTTTCGTAATGAATGATTGACCAATATAATTATGATTCTAATTTTCGTTAGACAAAGAGACATACCTACATGTTAACATCTTTATATGTATATTTCTTGAGTGCGTGTGTACGTCACTGAACTCCTCCTTAACGACTGGACCGATTTTGATGAATTTTTTTGTGTGTGTTCAAGGGGACTTGAGAATGGCTTACCATGCGCTACCATCGCAGTGTTAAATCTATATTAATAAACTCGTACGAGTGTCTATTTTTTTAAGCAAAAAAATATATTTCGTTTCCAAGGTATTTATTTTCGCGTAGTATGACTTGGCATGATGTGCAAAACGAGTAGACTTCGGCTTGGTGATGGGTCTTGTGACATCGTGTATATCATATAATATATAACATATAACATATAACATATAACATATAACATATAACATATAACATATAACATATAACATATAACATATAACATATAACATATAACATATAACATATAACATATAACATATAACATATAACATATAACATATAACATATAACATATAACATATTACCTATAACCTATAACATATAACATATAGCATATAATATAAACATTCAAATGACATAACATATAAAATGTAACATATATGTGTTACTAGCTGTCCCGGCGAACTCCGTATCGCTTTTTAAGTTTTTATTTAATTCCCTTTTTTCAAGCCCCTTTTCCAAAGTTACCATTGACTTAGCGCTTAATCTCTTATCATTTCAGAGTCTATAAATGATGAACAAACAAACATAGATTTTTATATAATATTGAATTCCCCATTCCTTAAAATATCAGAGACGATACCCATATCGACTTTAAAAAAAATCCCGTCCACCATCTTTGATTTCCTATCCGCCATCTTTGATCACGAAATACATGTTGTATTTGGATTCACCATCCCTTAAATCAACAGAGACGATACCCATATTGATTTTTTAAATTTTTCCCAACCGCCATCTTTGATTTCCCCTCCGCCATCTTGAATCACGAAATAGATGTTGTATTTGGATTCCCCATCCCTTTAAAAATCAGAGACGATACCCATATTGATTAAAAAAAAAACCCGTCCGCCATCTTTGATTTCCTATCCGCCATCTTTGATCACGAAATAGATGTCGTATTTGGATTAACCATCCCTTAAATCATCAGAGACGATACCCACATTGACTTTTTAAATTTTTCCCATCCGCCATCTTTGATTTCCCATCCACCATCTTGAATCACGAAACAGATGTTACCATTGAATGATTGTATTTGATTCCCCATCCCTTTTAACATCGCAGACGATACCAATATTGTTTCTTTTTAGTTTTCACATCCGCCATCTTTGATTTCCCATCCGCCATCTTTGATCACGAAATAGATTTCGATTCCACCCCTTAAAATATCGACGGCGATAGCGATATTGATTTCTAAAATTTTCCCGTCCGCCATCTTGGATCACTAAATCAATTTCATATTATTAATCAGCGTCCCGAAAATCTCGAAAACGATACCCATATAGATTGTATCCTATTCGTTTACACTTTTTTTGCCTTTGACCCAACCCTCCCCCTTCTCGTTTGACCATTTTATTATTTTTGTCTGGCCCCTAAAAGTTGTGGCGTAATTTTATATAGCCTATAGCCTTTTGGGATAATTGGGCTATCATAGGCGATAACAATTTTTAAAATCCGACTGCTAGTTCCTGAGATTAGCCGACATTATCTTTTAGCCTTTATAGCCTTTTGCCCGGCCCCAAAGGGTCGAAGCATTATGTTATATAGCCTATAGCCTTTCGGAATAACTGGGCTATCATATACAAAAAGAATTTTCCAGATCCGACCGGTAGTTCCTGAGATTAGCGCGTTCAAACAAACAAACAAACTCTTCGGCTTTATTATATTAGTATAAATAGATAGATGTAAAAGCAAAATAATATATGTTTATTGTGGGTTATCCTTGGAAGATAGACATATACCATTGCTTACTTTTTTGTAGATCTATTAAAGAGGTACAATCCCACCATACATTGTTTTGTTATAACTCGAAAGGTTTTGGCAGCGTTTTCAAGGAAAGCTCCCGATCGGCTCAATTTTTGCCGGTGCGTTGAACTAATATCGTCGTAATATCGTCAGTTTGCACAAAACCTAAACTTATTATACACTAAAACCTTCCTCAGAGATCACTCTCGATGTTGTTGAAAACCGTATAAAAATTTGTCCAGTACTTTTCGAGTTTGAAGCGAACAGACAGACAGACACCGCGGCGGGGGACTTTATTTTATAATATGTATATAGATAATAACATATAACTTATAACATATATAACGTATGACATCCGTCATATGACATATAATATAACATATATGATATATGACATACGACTTATGACATATAAACATAGGTATTATAAAGATAAAAACATATAAACCTACATACCTACCGGCCTTCAAATAACATCTAATATGTTGCCCTATAAAGTTCTATATCTTTCACTGAAAGTTCCATTCAAATCTGTTTAGCCATTTCAAGCATTACCCCGAAAAAACAGCAAGACAGACAACTCTAAAAAGAAAAACTTTGGATCGTGTAATATGGTCTTATATGTATAATATAATTAAAAAATGGGCAAATGCGAGTCGGACTCGCGCACGAAGGGTTCCGTACCATCATCTATGAAAGGAAATCACGTAACTATGTTGTATGCATACTTAAATATCTTTTAGGTTTCTACCTGTTTATTAAGATCAAGTAACAAATTGCTTAAAAATTACGTTTGGTGTATGGGCGCCCCCTTTAATTTTTCTTTTTTTATTTAATAATTTATTTTGAAAGGTAATATTCAACTACATATTCTGTGAAAATTTTAAGCGTCTACCTGTTACCGTTAGTAATATTGAGCAAAAAATACGAAAAAAAACACGTTTAATGTATAGGACCTCCCTTAATATTTTATTTTTTTTATTTTTAGAATTTCTTGTTATAGCGCCATCATAATTTGTGAAAATTTCAGCTTTCTAGCTATCACAGTTTATGAGATACAGCCTGGTGACAGACAGACAGACAGCGGAGGCTTAGTAATAGGATCCCCTTTTTACCGTTTAGGTACGGAACCCTAAAAAGACTTAGTTATTTTGAAATCACAGAGATACACTTGAATTTTGTTTATTTGTTTAGATTACTATAGATTCATATTCCACACGAATGAAGTCGCGAGTATCGGATAATACTAATATATAAAGCTGAAGAGTTTGTTTGTTTGCTTGAACGCGCTAATCTCAGGAACTACTAGTCCGATTAGAAAAAGCGTGTGCTTTTCAGTGTTAGATAGCCCATTTATCGAGGAACGCTAAAGGCTATGCAACATCACGCTATGAGCCACGGGAGCGGAACAGTAGCCTTAAATAACGCGGGTGTTACCGCGGGCTCAACTAGTGTTTAAATAAAGAAAATTGGCGAAACCGGGCTTGTAGGTATCGAAATTTCGTAGAAAAAATATTTTTAAAATATCTACATGATAGGAATTTGTGAAAATCTTATACTAAAATAAAAATCTGTAAATCTATTAGGGATAAATAAAACGAACATGACACGAAAATATAATCATGTTGATAGTAACATAATAATATAAAGCTCATTTTATAATTTTGCATAGATGAAATCGACTCCATAGTTCCCAGTTCTAATACTTTATCAAAATATTAGGTAAATTAAATTCGATAACAAACCTTTGCATATCTCATGATTCTAGCATTATTCTTCAATAAGTCAACTTTCTTTTTATTTTTTAATATAAGATCTCTAATTTACCTTGTTACCCATTTTATTTTTTATGTTTTATTTCTTATTTTACGAAACAAATCGTAATAAAAATACCTGAAGCTGCGCGCGAACGCGATACACGTCCACGTCGGACGGAGCGCGTAGCTCGAGTGACAAGCTAGCTCGCCCGGCTGAAGTAAACGCTATGACATCAGGAATAACGTTAAATATCGGGTGCGGGCGTAAAGTGGGTCAAACCACTTCAAACATGGAAAAAGTTGAAAATCTTGTGTTGTTTATTAATATAGTAATATTTGTCCTACAGAAAAAATGTCTTGAACGACACTAAAACAAAGGTTTCTTTTATGTTTATTGTTTACTTCAGAAATAACAGTGAATATTTTATTCAAATATTTTGAATATGCTTTGCAAGTAGTGTGATTTTCAAATGAAAATGATATCGAGCGAATATCGTCCAATCATGTATCTGTTCTTGAACAAAGACAGACAAGGGCCTAAATAATCGTTTGCTGAAGTTTCACTTTACTAGTATCTATGACTGTTTCAGAATATCGCTTCTAAATAGCATAAAATTCGGAATGCCTGCTCATCCGTCACAATATTGTATTTTACGCTTCGCTTACCCTAAAAGTGCTCTCACCAGAAACTGGATTAAGATGTATAAATGTATTGTTCTCTTAAGACTATTCAGAGAGTTCCGGGCAGTTGTGGAGAAAACTCGTAAATTTAAGTACTAAGTTTGGTTTAAGCGTCGTACATGCTTGAAAAAAATATTTAAATTATAAAAGGATAAAATGCACCGTGATATGGCTTCGTGGATAAAATATAAATCTTGCAATATGATATTTGTGATTTCCGCCGTGTGGTAAGGGATTCAAATTACAAAGTGCCACTACCCCATTTCATCGAGGGTGTCGTAATATGTGACAAAGGAAAATACACGAAACAAATTTAATAGGATTTCTGGGAAAAAATGGCAAACAACACCTCTCTATTCCAACCCATCTGGCTACCATGGTAGTAGGCTTAATTCTCCTATTGAATCACAATATTATTGTAAGGCAAATTACCGAAGCTGTCTAGAATTACCGTAGCCAGGCAGGAAGGTGTATCAGAAGTGCGCAGTGGAAGGTGTAATACATCTACCTGACCACGATAGACAATATATTCAGACACAATGCACTGCGTTGCACAGTGAGTAAAGTATTGAGTAGGTACATGAAAATTTTACCTTATATATCCTGGTGATGTTCTTGAAGTGGACCTATAGATTAACTTATAATTTTGGCCAAAATAACAAGAGAATCGAATAGATACCAGTGTACAATTCGGCGAAGTCCTTCTCCAAACCACGATGCACGTTTGCGGTTCACATAACTTTTCACAAATGTTCAATATGTCATCAATTCACAACAAACTTTGCCGGAAGTCAAAAGCGGCAATTACGTATTAAGTTAATTACAAGTTGATTCAATTCGCGTTAATTCAAAGGGCAATCAATTTATTAAAAAGGTACAAGGCACGCGAAAGTGCAAACGGCGACTTAATTTTTCAAGCGGAAGGACGGAAGTGACAGTTCAGTGTGACCATTGTCAGAAATTTTCAATAGACTAAACAAAATGTTACTCAATCGATCTAATCGATTTGACTTAAAATAAAAACTAATTCTATTTCAAACATCCATCCGCCCCGGACCGGCCTACCGGTCCGCTAATCGGTTGGTAGACGTGACAATGTTGCAACCGCTCTCCTCAGAATCGAACCGTCCACCAAGACCTCAGCAAATCGGGGAACTCCATCAGCCCCAGTTACCAAATGAAGGATGCGCCCCCTGCGCCATCTGAGTGGCGGAAGGTTAGCCTCCTTGATCAAAACGAGGTCTCCAATCTTGGGTGGATCGGTCTTGTCGGTCCATTTAACGCGTTGCTGCAGTATGTGCAAATATTCCAAATTCCAGCGTTTCCAAAAGCTCTGAGTAATCTGGCGTACCAATTCAAAACGCGAGAGACGACCAGGTCTCGTATTAATATAGGGGTACTCAGGCAAGGCGACAAGTGGGCTACCAATCAAAAAATGGCCCGGCGTAAGGGCCTCCAAATCATTCGGATCTGAATAGATCGGGCACAATGGGCGAGAGTTCAAAACGGCCTCAATCTTACAAAACACAGTTGCGAGTTCCTCAAATGTAAGGACAGACTCACCGATTGTCCTGCGCAAGTGTGTTTTGGCCGATTTTACAGCGGCCTCAAAAATACCACCCCAGTGTGGACAATTTGGTGGGGAAAACAACCAATTTATCCCACGTCGAGCAAGCCTATCACCTATATCAGGCCTTGTTGGTTTCAAGGAAATTAACAACATCATTCAAATAATTATAGGTGCCCTTGAAATTAGTGCCGCAGTCAGAACGGATCAAGGAAGGCAGCCCTCTGCAGGATATAAATCTGTCAAATGTGGCTACAAAGGCCTTGGTCGTAAGCGAGGAGACCAGTTCTAAGTGTACGGCCTTTGTGGAGAGACAAACAAAAACGCACAAGTAGGCCTTGACAGTCTTGCTGTTTCGAAGCCTAAAGCAAGGGATGCAGCGAAAGAATACACTCCGAATAATTCTTCGGGCAGACATGATCCAAAATTCGCGTTGCAAAATGGCCAACAAAGCATTACAACCAGCATGCGAATTTTTAAGGTGACGGTCAGTTACCAACAAGCGTACCAAATGACCGTCCTTAGGTAACAAAAGGGGGTGACGTGCCCCGTAAGGGAGGTTGGCGTTCTTGCGACGCCCTCCAACGCGCAAGAGACCCGTATCGTCCAAAAAGGGGTTCAATTTAGATATTGCTCCCGATAATTTCGATTTCCCTGACATAAGGATAGCTATCTCCTTCTCAAAATGCGCCAATTGCACAGAACGAACCCAAAAGGTGAGGGACTCCTGTCGTTCCTGTGGTGAGAGAAACGGTGTCAGACGTTTCTGTTGCGGGTGCCTAAAATTAAAAACAAAACGCTTTATCCAAGCAGTAACACCTAACAACTTGTCAAGGGAGCTGTAACGTATTCAACAGGAAATCGGGGTCGAAGGCGCATTCTACCTTCTCAAGAGCGAGTGTTCGTAGACCCGGCAAATTAGAAGTATTCAAAACTGGCGTTCGAAACCAATCAATTTCTGGTCGACTCAACCATTCCAGACCCCACCACAGCGAATGACCTATCAAACTAGGCGTCAAGCATCCGCGCGAGGCACAATCAGCGGGGTTGAGCTCACCTGGCACGTGTCTCCAAACAAGTTTGACTTCGGATTTCTGGATTTGGGAAACGCGATTAGCGACAAATACCTTCAAGGTGTGGACAGAAGCCTTCAACCAACAAAGAACAATTTGGCTGTCTGTCCAGGCGTAGGTCCCATTAATACAAATGCTTTTACCCAAAATACTGGACACGTGGTTCAATAAGCGTACAAGTAGGGCTGCTCCCGAGAGCTCCAATTTCGGAATGGTCAAAGATATCCAAAGGGGTGCAACCTTGCTCTTCGCCATGATCAGGGAAACCCTCACCTGACCTGAGGCACTAACTGTGCGCAAGTACACCACGGCCGCGTGCCCACGCTCCGAGGCATCACCAAACCCGTGAAGGGTAGCCTTGTACTTCCCGGGAGGAAGGATGGGACGAGGCAAGGAGATCTCGTTGACGGCAGGAAGTGAGGATACAAAAGAGGTCCATTCCTCAACAAGAGTACCGTGTAGAGGTACCAGGTCAATCCTGCTGTCCAAAGCTTCTGCAAGAAGCATTTTGCCCAAAATATGATAGGACAAATCCAACCGTTCGGATCAAAGGTTCTGGCGACAGTAGACAACACGAGACGTTTAGTCCAAGAACAAGGCAATTTCAAGTCTACGTTATACGTAAAGATGTCTTGGACTGGTCTGTACTGAACGCCTAGAACAGCCATCATGGCGGGGTTGTCAACAATCTCAAACAAATGTGGATCTTGCTGATGATCCTCTGGCAAGCCTTCCAAAAGCGCTGGTGAGTTGGAAATCCATTTGCGCAACTCATAACCAGCGGAGGCCAAAATACCTATCAATTCGTCCCGCAGGAGGATCGCCTCGTCCGCTGTGGAGGCGCCTGAACAAATGTCATCGACGTAAATATCGTCTTTCAAGATGGCGGAGGCTCGTGGGAAACGTAAACCTTCGCGGTCTGCGAGCTCCCAAAGAGAACGTATTGCCAAGTAGGGGCTTGACCTTAACCCATACGTATTCGTATTGAGCTCGTAGACGACCATGGGATCGCGAGGAGACTCTCTCCAAAGGATCAGCTGGAAGCGACGGTCATCAGGGTGGATAATCGTCTGCCTAAACATCATTTTAATATCGGCCACAAAGACAACCTGATGTCGTCGGAAGCTGGTGATGACGTCACAAAGGTCCTTGACCAAATTGGGACCACAATGCAAGCACTGGTTCAAGGATACGCCTGTTGAAGTCTGCGCAGAACCATCAAATACTGTGCGCAGCTTACCAGTCGATGGCTTCAATACCGCACGATGCGGGAGAAAGTAGTGCTCCACCGAACGCCAATCCAAATTTGACACAGACATGTGTCCCAATTGTTCATATTCTCTCATGAACTCAATATACTTCTATCTGAGCTCCGGGTCACGACCCATGCGACGCTCCATAGCCAACAATCTCTTTTCGGCTAAAGGTCGTGACTCACCAAGCGGAGGCCGAACAGACAGAAAAGGCAGCTTCGTGATAATCCGACCAGAATGGAGTCGACCAGTGTTGTTCTGGAAGAACAGCTCGCACTCCTCATGTTCTGGATTCAAATGGGCAACTTGAGGGGGCTCCTCTACCTCCCAAAACCTCTGAACCGCATCAGAGAGAGCGGAGCCTACAGCCAACAAATTGTCAAGTTCAGGTGGAGGGGGGTCCCTAGGTCTAGGTCCCATCAAAGCAAATCCAAATATGGTCGGGATGGCAGTCAAACCATTTGGCACCAAGACCCGTTTCCCACCAATCAAAATTCCACCGAGGACATCAGAGCCAATCAACAAATCGATTTGTCCCGGTGTGTCAAATTTGGGGTCTGCTAGTTCCAATCCCGATGTCAAATTCACCACAGCAGCAGGTAGCTGCTTCTGTGGTTGCATGCCCAAAATATTCTTCAGCACAATAGCCGAGGTTTTAATCCTCGGGTGTGAAGATTCAACAGGGCCAAACAAAACCTTAACTTGCCCTTCAACATTAGAGGCTACATCACCTATGCCCCGTATACAATTTGGAAAAGAACCCATATTTAATTTAACCTGCCCTACCAAATAAGTGGAAACAATGCAACCTTGTGAACCTGTGTCCAATATAGCACGGACAACAACAGAGGTCCCCGTGGGTCCCCAGACCCTAACAGCAACCGTTGGTAGGATAACGGTCTCAATGGGGGAGGTTGGCGTTATAGGGCAGGGGTCAATGACCTATTGTTGCCTGGGCGGCGACCGTTGGCCAGGACCAGGCAAGTCCAAAAAGTCAAAACGAGGGTGCGGCTTGAAGTCCTCCAAGGCGCGGTGACTCGATCCGCGCGCCATTTGTGGGGGGTCATAATGACGCACCCGCCCAAAACGAGGTGGGCGCGAGTCAAGGCGGGGACGCTCCGCCAAAGGACTGGAATATCTGGGGCAGCAGTCATGGTGCTGGTGACGCTGAACAGCACATTCAGGTGCGCGAGAGAGAGGAGGCGTGCGCACGCTACGGTTCTCCAAGCGGGGTGAGCGGCGATCAATTAAGCGAGGCGACTCTCGGCTACGCGCCGGTGAGCCTCGGCTGCCACCTTCAAAACACCCGCCCGTGCGCAGCGTCGGCTGGTTGGACAAGCGGCCTACCTCTCTGGCATTCATGCAGAGAATGTCCAAATGCTGTCCTCCACAGTGAGGACAGGGGCGAGAGTTTGGGCAGTCTCGCTGGTAGTGGGACCCCAAGCAAGAGAAGCAAAGGCGGCGGGCATTCGCGATGCGCCTACGAGAGGCGACATGTAGGTCCAAGAATGCCCTACAACTGGCCGTTCTGTGCCCCGTGACCTTGCAGTAAGAGCACTCCACTGAGCTCTGCGTGACTGCAAAGCGAGGAGGGCGCCGGTCAACATTGGGTCGGGTGTAACGCGAGCCTGCTGCTTGACCTTGGGCGGCTGCGTCTTAGCCGGCGTGTCACCACCGGAGTTGTCCAAGACCCGGCACTCATCCTCCAGGAACCTCTCCAGGTCAGCAAAGGGGGGCAGATGGGTCGCGCTATCCCCACCAAAGCGCTGTTCAAAACGCGACCTCAGGTCGGCAGGCAGCTTTTTAAGGACAATGTGCACCAATAGATAGGACCATTGGTCTACTGTCAGGTCAAGGCACTTAAGTGCGTTGATGGCCACCAAGAGCGGGTTCAACAGTTGGGTGCGCAACCCAGAGACCCGGGTGAGCGTCGGCAAACCCAAAATCTGCTCGATGTGCGTATCGGCGAGGCCACGCTTATTATGGTACCTACGGGTAATTAGGTCCCGAGCCGTCTGGTACGCCTCGTCAGACACGGGCAGATGCTGGATCAGGCCCTTAGCCTCCCCATCCAGAACCGACATTAGATAGGCCAACTTTTGTGCCGGCCGAAGGTCAGCCCTATCATTGACTAGGCTGTCGAACAAATTAACGAAGCCCAGGTAGCTTCCTAGGCAGCCATCAAAATGGGGGAGGTCCAAAGTAGGGAGCCTACTCACCAGCCCCGGTGCTGACCTAGGAAGCTCCTGCTTCAGGCCGGGTTGCCCTTCCCTATCGGCAACTAGTTGTCTCGCAGTATTGGAGACAGCATCATACAGGTCTAAGACCTGGGCATAATCTTCGCTGACCTTATTTCGCTGGTCAGCGGTGAAATCATTGATTGACACTTCAAGACAGCAAGTGCTGAAAGTGCGGAATTGCTGTTCCACACTTGCCAGGCGATCGTCAATCCGCTCGTACCTTTGTAGTAAGGCCTGCTGGCGATCAGGCCGGTTCACTAAGGCACTGGCCGAGGCAAACCAGCGCAAATCTGATGCAATGGCACCAGCAGCCGCACGCAAGTCCTTGATAGCTGACATAATCAAAATTTCAAAAGAGCCCGGACAAGCGTTAAACAATATTAACAATCAAAACTTAATTTTTCCCAATTCTTTGAAACCAACAAAGTATTAGCCTGTTTACTGCAAGTGCAGGCAAGTGACAGGTATCTACTGTCCAACAAAATTAATAGTTTCAATATATATTGACACAAAACAAAGTCAAAGTTATCAAAAGTTATAACTTATAACAAATTAGAAGTTGAAACTTCAAATTAATTAATTAATTATTTGCAACAGACAGACTGGCTGTGTTATTTGAGATATACAATAGTAAGTAAGCACAGAATATGTGTTACCTAGCAATATTATCTATATTATAACAAAACAAAGTTTATTAATGTGACCCGCCCAAGTGGCAAGGTCAAGTTGGTTGTTCTAATGTTTATGAATATATGCAATAAACTAAATCAATTGATACATATAACTGATATGTATCCAATCAAAGTGACTTATTAATGCAACAACAAATTTAAGTTAGATTTTTCAACAATACAAATCAACAATGACTGATTGAGGTTATGTCTGACAATGTGTTTCAAATTATCTAGGTCAACTTATACAACTAAATATTATGTATTTTAGACAATAACTGACCGGACAAACACTACAATACTGTCTACAAGGTGAGATATATAGCTCATACAACACCAATCTGAGTTCAGATACAATCAACGGCTAAGATACAAGTTTACAATATAGGCACAGTTAACCACGCTCTTGCCATCAAAATTTATGTCTAGAATTACCGTAGCCAGGCAGGAAGGTGTATCAGAAGTGCGCAGTGGAAGGTGTAATACATCTACCTGACCACGATAGACAATATATCCAGACACAATGCACTGCGTTGCACAGTGAGTAAAGTATTGAGTAGGTACATGAAAATTTTACCTTATATATCCTGGTGATGTTCTTGAAGTGGACCTATAGATTAACTTATAATTTTGGCCAAAATAACAAGAGAATCGAATAGATACCAGTGTACAATTCGGCGAAGTCCTTCTCCAGACCACGATGCACGTTTGCGGTTCACAAAACTTTTCACAAATGTTCAATATGTCATCAATTTACAACAAACTTTGCCGGAAGTCAAAAGCGGCAATTACGTATTAAGTTAATTACAAGTTGATTCAATTCGCGTTAATTCAAAGGGCGATCAATTTATTAAAAAGGTACAAGGCACGCGAGAGTGCAAACGACGACTTAATTTTTCAAGCGGAAGGACGGAAGTGACAGTTCAGTGTGACCATTGTCAGAAATTTTCAATAGACTAAACAAAATGTTACTCAATCGATCTAATCGATTTGACTTATAATAAAAACTAATTCTATTTCAAACAGAAGCAGTGAACTGCGAAAGGCTGAAACTTTGTACGAGAATACTCTCACCCATAACTGGTTTTTCCGAAATTTCTTACATAGAAACTGTATATTTGAAAATAAAAGACATAGCCGCTGGGCCACAACTACACGAAATAGCCCAAACTGGTAACAGTTTTGATATTAAAACCTTATCACATATCTCTTTAAATACCTGAAAAGAACAATCCCACTCATTCTCATGAAACTACAAAGTTCTTTTATCAGTAACCCAAACGGACAATTACTCTCGTATACAACTCTTAAAATCGGTTCCACAAACCGCTTGCCGGAATATTCCATTAGGTACTATATTTTACATTGAAATAGTGTTCTGTAACCGTCCTCGGAAGTTTTCTTAGTACATGATTTCAGGAATATAATATGGGCTTGTTTGGACCGCTACGGTTAAACTATAGAATAATTGTCTTTTGTTTGTTATTCGAAGTGGTATTTAAATACGAATTATTCATACGAAGTTCTTAGCGATAGGCATATGTTAAATTGTGTGGTTTGGAGTTTTGAAGTCTAGTGTTCGGTGACTAATAGAGTAAGATCCCGGAGCCGCCAGACCTACGTCATTTTAGCCAAGCTGAAATTTTGAGGATTATTAGTATACAATCTTGTTAAGAGGTATGTCGACCCACTAGCTTGAAAGCCGGGCCATTTCACAGGTAGCGCGAAGTAAATGTACCAAAAAAACATACTCACCTACGTTAAAGTAGCAAAGCTGGCATTCAAATATGTTTTTAAAAGTACTGTCTAAAATTGAAATTCATTATTGCCAGACACTTGCCGTGGGCCATTACTTCTGCCAGACGTCTTAATAATAACAATATAATACTATAATATATAATTTATTTCAGACCAAAGATCCATAGCGTTAGTAGTTCCTTAGCCTATTGTTAGTACACAAATTTTAAAATCATACACTTAATTAGGCACATTGATCTCTGGGCGCACATGTCTACCGGCCCAGAATTTTATAAACGGCCCGTCTATTTTTTCCGCCAACGTCGCGAGGATGTCGTTCAAACTGCCCCGGACACGCTGCAGCATCGAGGCGCATCGCTTGCGCATGACTGTATAAAAGTCGTCAAGTCTGGCATCTGCAAACATGCCCGATGCGCTACAAAACCGAGGCAGCCCCAACAACATCCTAAGCGCGTTATTATACTGAACGCGCAGAGCGTTGTAAGCCCCCTGCGTATACCTCACCCACAGGCTGCACGTGTAAAAAGACTGGCAATAAGCCCGAAAGAGGGTTACTTTCACCTCCCTCGTACACCGTGCAAACCTGCGGGCAAGCATATTACAGCGAGCTGCCAACATCCTGATCATATGTGAGTGTATCGTAAAGGGTACCTAAAAATATGTAAACTACGTCATATAAGCAAACCTAAATTTGATATATGTTACTTAAGATACTATTTAAGACCCTTAGTACGCAACCAGACCAATCCGACGGGCCAGTCGTCCAGCCGGACGCCATGAAACTTTCCCTGTGAGTGCGAGCGTGCGGCCATTATTCATACGCATGAATGCGTGTGAGTACACTACATTGTCCCAAAAGACTGTAGGAATATTATTTTGGGTATTATTACAAGAATAAAAGTGTAAAATATTTTTTTTTCACAAAAATTATATTCATTTCAAATGTCATTTACATCGGCATCTGTATATTTATTGATGAAAAGCTGCAGCCGCGCAGCATCTACATTAATTATTCCAGAAACTTTATATAATTCGGAGACGAATTTTTATATTGTATCGTTTTCTTTTTTTTTGGAACTTTTATCTCCCGCACTAGGACTAAATCCTGTGACGCGGGGTACTTTACAAACATATATCTAACGGACACAATGAACACCAAGACTCGAAACAACAATTTATGAATCACACAAAGTGTGGGAATCAAACCCACAACAATCGGCGTAGTGTCAAGCGGCGAGGCGGCCGCTTAAACCCCTACACCAACCGTGCAGTCAAATCGTGAAATCATTTTGTTCCTCGTCCTTTACTGTAAATAATTGAAGTTCACCGAATTTAAGGAACGCTTGCTGATATTCAGGATTTTTTGTCAATATTTTAAAAGGCCTTTGCTTTCCTTTTCTAAAGAAAGTAGGGTTGTAGTCACATCCTGTGATAGCATGAAAGCCTATTAAACTTCAACATAAAGACTGTCCCAAGTAGCTATAGATTTTGGATAAATCAACATATCTTTGATGGTTTCCGGTGCCTGTACTGTAAGTACCTTGGGCACTATCATCTTTTAAATGATGCATATTGCCCAGCATTATAACTGATACGTCAGTATCAGAACATCTGATGACAATGTTTGCTTGAGTATCGATACATGATAAATAATAATCAATAGGTGTCTGGCTGGACGACTGGCCCTTCGGATTGTTCTGGCTGCGTACGAAGGGTCTTGAAATAGTATCTTAAATAACATATATAAAATTTAGGTTTGCTTATATGACGTAGTTTACTTAATTTTTAAGTAACCCTTAAGACGTCTGGCAGAAGTAATGGCCCACGTCAAGTTGTCCGTGTGGTGATGGATTACAAATACGGAATGTCACCACCCCATATCATCCCGTGGGTGTGGTAAGAGCCGACAGAGGGACCATATTATACAGAGAACAGCACTGTAAGAGAAGGAAACCTTGATACAAACCCCATACCAACCCGTTTGGCCAGCGTGGTATAGTAGGCCAATTCCTCCTTTCAAAGGAGAGGCCTCGTCCAGCAGTGGACCGTTCAAGGCTGTTGATGATGAATCCTCAACATTTCAGCTTTTCTAAAATGACGTAGGTCTGGCGGTTCTGGGATCTTGGACTATAAAGCAAATGTCGAAGGATAGATTTCCACTCAAGACGAGTCCTTGTGAGCTCAGCAGGATTACTTGTGCTGTATCTATAATATTATGTACCAATATATTAAACAATAATTAATTATTCATAAAGGCATCCATAGTCTTGCGGAGACACCTTCACATTGTATCGGGCTCAAATCTGTATACGAACTAATTTTTTGAAGTTAAGTGCATACCAAATTGCTAATTGTGGGGTCACGTTTAGCTGACGTTAGCACATTAAACATTGTACGTAACGCGCCTGAAGCGCAAGTAGTGAATTGGAGTCAGTCGCTCGCTGGCATTTGTAACGTTTGAACGAATAAACGTATTGTGTACCTACGAACCAGCTTTTTACTTGAGAATCCCATGAGTCGTAACCCTGATCACATCAAGGACATACACGCACACGAGACACACCAAACAGCCTCAACAGTGGTGACCTCCGACTTTGGTTACGCATTCGTGGAATTTTCAAGTAGTGCACTGTACGCATAGTGAACTTTGACCGCGACTCCCCGATAAAGTGAAGTGCCATCGGGTAATAAATAATGGAGCCAGCCAAAATGGTACAAACACCATCGACCATCAGTGATTTGGCAGCGATAAGTTTGTCATCCAAGATACCACAATTTTGGACAGACTTACCGCGCATGTGGTTCAAACAACTTGAGGCCATTGTTGCGCAACAGAAACAAGGTGATTCGACGAAGTTCAATTTGGTGGGAGCCCAATTGAGCAAGGACGCACTTCAGCAGGTGAGTGACATCCTGGATTCACCACCCCCAGAAGGAAAATATGAGACGTTGAAAAATAGATTATAGACAGTTTTTGAAGAACGCGCTGAAAGGCAATTCCAAAAATTCGTCAGTGAGATGGAATTAGGCTCACAAAAACCGTCGCAGTTGTTGAGAAAAATGAAGGAACTTGCACGGAACACTCAGGTTTCAGACGAGGCCCTAAAGAAGCTATGGATGTCACGTTTGTCGTCATCAGTTAGAGCAGTACTCGTAATTAGTTAGGACACTAACCTAGAAAATTTGGCTACAATGGCGGATAAAATAGTGGAAAATATGCAGACGGGAGAAGTCGCCGCGGTTACGTCATCGCACGCCGCGGTTACGTCATCGCACGCCGCGGTTACGTCATCGCACGCCGCGGCCACGTCAGCGCAAGCGCCGGAGAATAAGGCAGACCTTATCCAACATATTTCCGAAATGACAATAGAGCTTAAACATCTCCGAGGAGAAGTAAACGCGATAAGAAGAGGAAATTTTCAATATAGAAATAATTGGAACCGAAGTTTGTCGAGATCACGCTCCAGGTCAAGGTCAACGCCACGTAGGACGCCTGAAAGTCCCGATTGGGTATGCAGACATCATTATAGGTTCAAGCATCGCTCCTATCGTTGCGAGCCGCCGTGCAACTGGGAAAAACTACAGGAGGCGAAACAGGGAAACTAAAGGAAATACAATTCGATGCGATGGAGAGTTGTATTACGTCAAAGGACAGCCATCGCCTAAGCATCACCGATAAGGAAAGTAGAATAACATTTTTGGTGGACACTGGTGCAAACGTTTCCGTAATACCCGTGTGTAAAGTGAGTGCGAAAAATTGACGCGAGTGCGAATATAAGCTTTTTGTCGCGAATAAAACGGAAATCAAAACTTACGGCACCGAAGTGTTACAATTAAATTTAGGCTTACGTAGAGCGTATAAGTGGACTTTCGTGATAAGTGACGTTAAGCAAGCTATCCTGGGAGCTGACTTTTTAAAGACTTTTAAGCTAGTTGTAGATTTACATAATAAGAGGTTGATAGATACTGTAACTAATTTACGTTCGTACGGATCCATCATTAAGTGTGACGAACCATCAATTTCTAGTTTTCAGTACGATAACCCTTATAAGGATTTGTTAGAAAAATATTCTGAAATTACGTTACCGATGTCTTACAAAAACGGTCCGTCGCATTCCATATTTCATCACATTGAGACAACAGGTCCACCTGTTCATGCTAGGGGTAGGCCTTTACACCCCGACAGGTACAAGAAGGTCAAAGAAGAGTTCAAGTACATGCAAGAATTAGGTATATGCAGACCCTCAATGAGCCCGTGGGCCAGCCCGCTGCACGTCGTGGACAAAAAGGACGGAGGGATCCGACCTTGTGGCGATTACAGGCAACTAAACGCCATCACGAAGCCTGATAGATACACTGTACCGCGACTACAAGACTTCACATATGGATTATCCGGGTTACACCGGAAGGCATAAAACCTTTGGAGGACAAAGTGAGAGCCATCAGCGAGTACCCGAAACCGGAAACCGTTGAGTAGCTAAGGAGATTCCTAGGTATGGTTAATTTTTATAGATCTCATGTAGAAAACGCAGCTAGCTATCAAATCGAACTTAATAAATATTTGCATAACTCTAAGAGACGGGACAAAACTAAAATTAAATGGAACGCAGACGCTGACAAAGCATTCGAGCGGTGTAAACAGAGTCTTAAGAACGCAGTCGAGTTATCACATCCTGTCTCAGGCGCACCGTTATCGCTCATGACAGACGCGAGTACCACATGTATTGGCGGAGTGTTACAGCAAAAGGTAGGAAATCAGTGGAAACCTTTAGGATATTATTCTAAAAAGGTATCGGAAGCTCAAAGGAAGTATAGCACTTATGATAGAGAATTATTAGGCATTTATATGGCGTTAGTACATTTTAGAAACATGGTAGAGGGACGTCCGTTAACTATTTATACGGACCATAAACCATTGACGTATGCTTTTTCGAAAATAGGTTCAGACAAAGAAATTCCTAGAAGAACAAGGCAATTGTTGTATATAAGCGAATTTACTAGCGACATACAACACGTCATAGAAGTTATACAGTGCCCTGCTATTGTCGATTTCGCCGAAGTTGCGCGCGCTCAGGAAAACGATACTCAGCTAACATTGTTGTGAAACGATAAGAACAGTAACCTACATTTTAAAACTATATTATTACCAAACACGAATATTTCTATATGTTGCGAGATTTCGTCAAATAATGTAAGACCGTATTTACCAAAGTAATTCCGTAAATTAGCATTTGCTACGTCACCCAGGAAAACGCGCATCTAGGAAAATGATTTCGCAAAGATTCTTTTGGCCCGGTATGAATCAAGATGTAAACAATTGGGTAAAGACATGTTTACAATGCCAAAAAGTTAAACTTAATAGACATACTATATCAAGTCCACAGTGTTTCCCGGAATCACATAAATTTTCACATGTGCATATTGATATCATCGGCCCATTACCACCTAGTCAACAAAGACATCGATACTGTTTCACGATGATAGACCGTTTTACACGATGGCCCGAGGCTATCCCGTTAGTAGACATAACAGCTGACACAGTAGCCAGAAACTTTTATGAGAATTGGGTATGTAGATATGGATGTCCAAACAACATAACTAATGATATGGGACGACAATTTGAGTCAGAATTATTTAATAGTTTAGTTAAAATTTTAGGTATTAATAAGATAAGAACTACCCCATACCATCCGTGTAGTAATGGCGAGGTCGAAAGATTGCACCGAACAATGAAAAGTGCAATTACTTGTCGATTGTCAGAAAACGCATCTTGGGTTGACGAGCTACCCACGGTAATGTTAGGCTTGAGGCTGAGATTACCAGGAGATTTTTACAGAGAAACAGGGTTAACGTCAACAAACGAGTACACCTATGTTGAAAAGTTAAGAAGTATAATAAATAGCTTACGACCTAAATCTCGTACCGATAGAGATTCTCGTAAGATATTCGTACATAAGGACTTAAAAGACTGTGAATACGTTTTTGTAAAGGTTGCCTGGTAGAAATCGCTTTTAGCGATAAGGCCGCCCATTGTACTGTATTTCATTTACAATTCCTTAAAATGTTTTATATACTTAAGTGTACAATAAAGTATAAAATAAATAAATAAATAAATAAGAAACGACATGTTAAAAAAATCGCTTTGTCCTGCTTATGATGGACCCTACCGTGTATTAAATAGAAATAATAAAGTATATGAAATTCAGTACCCCAACCGTAAAGGTTTTATATCAATAGATAGATTAAAACCTGCATATATTATACAGGAAAATAGTTAAGATGATAGTAATAATTTAGACATAAGTGTTAAGACAGCATTAGACAGTAAGGATACATCTCTAAATGCCCAGCATCCAGTCATTTCGACACATAAGCCAAGCACCCGTACAACGCGTACAGGTCGCGTAATACGACAACCAGTACGATTCTTAATATAAAAAGGCATTGCTATACCACTTGTAAGCGAAGCTATGCTATACTATAAATATATTACAAATGTAAGAGCTAAAACGTAGCCCCGCATAGCATTGTAAAATATCTTTTACTATAGAGCAAGCCTTACATAAAATCCGCTACGTAAGCTATAGATTAGTATAAAGTAAGTTAAACGTTTGTTAAGAAACCAATCTTGTAAATATCTTATTAGCAGATACTTTTGTTATAACAATCATTGTTTTATTTTACTGCAAAAATGTGCAATAGTTACAGTAAACAAGAAGAAGTAATTATAGTGCAAAATGGTGCAAATAACGCCAGTCAAATGACAATGGAACAGAAATTAGAAACATCACCATCACTGTACCGTACAGTGATGGTGATACTTTTGAGTATTATATTGTTTTTAGGCATTTTTGTGTTATGTAAAAGATGCCATAGAGGAGTGAAAAAGTGGGCTAGAAAGGAATTTGCAATTGCGACTGTGTCGAACCAGGCAGACAAAGCCGGTCAACCTACAGCAGTTATTACCCAGCCACAGACTGTACAGTATGCATAAATGACTGTTTGTAGATAACTGTGAATGTGTTTTACATCTAGAATATATGTGTTGCTAGTTATAAGTGTGTCACCTTAGTTATAAGTTATGGGTTTTGTATTGGGTTAAAAATAAAACAAACTTTTAGTAGGTATGTACTCTATATTTAATTTTGTATCAAGTATTGATACTTTTTATTGTACAACCTATTTGTTGCCAACCCCACTGATCATATTTTTTTGTAAAAAAAATTTTTTTAGGGAAGGTGATGTATGTGGGGTCACGTTTAGCTGACGTTAGCACATTAAACATTGTATGTAACGCGCCTGTAGCGCAAGTAGTGAATTGGAGTCAGTCGCTCGCTGGCATTTGTAACGTTTGAACGAATAAACATATTGTGTACCTACGAACCAGCTTTTTACTTGAGAATCCCATGAGTCGTAACCCTGAACACATCAAGGACATACACGCACACGAGACACACCAAACAGCCTCAACACTAATTATCACTGGTCATGTACCCCGGAGAGCATGCTAAGCCATCGTTTCGACTGTCATGAAGATCTTTGACAGTTGTTATCAGAGACCGTCGGAGTCAGTACTTCTGAATTAACTGATACCCATTAAAAGCAGTTAGACTTAGCAGCGCCAGCGGTCAGACAGGCAGTTGCTCTGTGAAATTTGTTAAATTCAGTCAAATATGGTTAGACTAGTAAGCGGACCACCATTTCCACTGAAATCACGCTTGAAGGATGATATTAAAGAATAAATATAATTGATCATATTTATCAGTTACCTGGTTGGTGCAGTACGCCTATTTACTTTGGCTTGTTTCCAAGAATATGTCCACTAAACACGAAAGCTTTTTCCATATTCCTTACAGACATAATTTTATTTACAAATAATTCATAACAGAGATTGCCATTATATAATATTTCCATAAATTTGAAATACTTACAACCCTATTGAAATCACGAAACATCTCAAAACAATAAATGGAGGATTTGAATACAAACGCAGAAACTTTCATTATCTGACGTCCAAGTTTATAATATTGCATTCCTTTATGGTAAGATCGTAAGGCCCTTTCAAGTTTCTAGTTAGGATGTAAGCAGATCCTTGGAGACGGCTGCGCAAATAATAAGAACTGTCAACAGACCCAAGTGGGCGGCTTGGAGTCTAGGAATAACGATAAAGCAGGTTCAAGTTTAATATTATATCAAATAATACTAGAATTCAACAAGCTACAACAAACAACCAACAACAGCCAGCGATAGCCTAGTGAAAATACCAACAGATTGCCATGCAGAAGGTATCGGGTTCAAATCCACGGTGCGCACCACTGACTTTTCGGAATTGTGTGCGTATTGAAATGTTAACTATCGCTTGTCCGTGCCTCGGAGAGCACGTTAAGCCCTCGGTCCCCGTTGTCATCAAGATCTTTGACAGTCGTTATAGGGCTTCAGTACCTCTAAGTAAACTGACACTAGTCTTAACCATGGAACATTGCTATCCCTTCGGGTTGCGGAGGCCAGACAGGCAGTCGCTCTGTGGAAAAGCTAATATTCAGCCAAATCCGGTTAGACAAGTAAGTGGACACCAGGTTGAAACTGGGATAACGCTAGGACGATGACTACAATTCAACAACCTGGGTATCGGTTATCGGAGTGAAAAGAAGGCAATGCCACTCTGCAAAATCATAACATAACAGCTTTGTTGCGACGTGAAATAAACAAACAAACACTTTCGCATTTACCATATTAGTACGAATTTTACTTGATACTACATCTCTTCTTTATTTGGTTCCACCCACGTGGGCCTACTTTACCCACTTAGTGTGGAAATTTCCATGAATACTGTAGCGGAGCATTTATGCTCCGCTACACTCCTCAAGGAACATACATGCCAAACAGCTGCTCGTGCTCAGTAGTTTCCAAGTATGTCAAAGTGTTAGTTAAGTAGTTCTCTAGAAGTCAACCAGTAGCCTCAGGTATGGTGGACTGCAAGGGTGGTGTAGTGGTTGAAGCGACCGCCTCGCCGATTGACACTGCGCCGAGTGGTTGTGAGTTCGATTCCCATACGAGACAACACTTTGGTGAACCATTAATAATTTGTTGTTGTTTCGAGTCTGGATGTTCACTGTGTCCAGTGTTTGTGTGTTTATAAAGTCCCCCGTGAAGCAAGATTTATGCCTAGTGCAGGAGTAGTCTTTAAAAAAAAACACAGAAAAAATCCCTGTCAAGGAACAGTTTGCTTATCTTCATTATTTTTTATTATGAATGTGAGCAGGTCTTTGATGGTTCAATGTCGGCATATTTCTTACTTTTTATGTCTTAGCCAAGGATAGTAGTTTCATGTCTTTGAAATAGAATAAATAAACTTTCCTTTTAATGGCAAACATTTATATCGACATAGTTTCGCATTTCACTTCAATTACTTGATCTGCAAAAAGTTGAAGACTCTTTTTTTCGTTCTCATTATTCAAAAATATAATTTAAGATTCGAAATAATTGTAGTCAGTTTGTAATAATTTTTATTGAAAGTTTCTATAAAAAAAATAATTATCTAGGTACATTGTTTTCGATGTCAATGTTATTAAGTCTGCAAGTAACGATAACAATGGTATCGCCAAATACGCACACATTAGGTGAAAATGTAGTTAGTACATTGCCCAGTATTCTCTTTTTAACGATCATTCCATAAAATAAAACGTTTTAACATAAAAATTATATATTTTGACAGACTAAATTGATAAAAATCCGAATGTTGCGTATTAATTTATGATGTAAGATATCCAAGCGTGAAAATGAGAAAACTAAATTACGTTTGAAAATATGTTTAGTATTAATATACAATTTAGCCTGAGACATCATTATATATATGAAGGCTATTATAATTGAGAAGATTGAATTTCAATTGGTACTTCGAGCCTCTAAGGGTATATATGACATGTGTTAAAATTACAAACATAACTTTACGCCTTTGTTGCTGAATAGGTAAGCAGAGGTGTCTTACACACCTGATGAACCGCGATCGGTCGGTGGATGCTGCCGAGAGATAAAAATTTCGGATTCAATTTTTTATCTTTTCTTATCCTCGTAGTTCCGTCTGTGTCCGATAAGTACTGCTAGTGTTCAGTGTGTTCATCATTGTATATTTTTATATTTTTATTTGTAATTATCCTAAAAACATAGTAAGCTTGTAGGTACTAATACTACTAATGGCGCAATGATATTAACGTCTTTATACCTACAAATTTTATTAGCTGTCTATGTAAATATAATATGCGATCCATACTGTAACGACTTTAATCGCTTATAACGGATGACTTCGAGATTTTTGGTCCAACTGATAGCGATTTGAAATCGCTGCTAATATACACCTCCGCACATAGTCTGCTCAGAGAGTCACCATCAATGAGAGTTGCTCCTATGTTATAACAGACAGTGTATTGATACTGTATGTTAAGCTGTTGACTGCACAGGGAACATAGTGAAAAAGCGGGATGGTTTCAGTAAATATTGTAAAAATTTGTTAGGATAAAGAATCAATGTAACCTTACATAAATGAACCAGAAGAATTGCCGCCAGCTAACGAAGCATTACAGAATAATTCGACAAAGGAAGGGCTACTCGTGTTGCATATACAAAAAACTATTACAAACGAAAAATAAGGAAGTAAACAGCACGGTTTTTGTCAATTAGAACATATTTTCATAAAAGAAAACGACTTTGTTTATTTATAAATATACAAAGTTGTTGTAGTTTGCAATTCATTTGTGTCTGCTAAAATATATCTACCAAGCAACGGTGTCGCACCAGTTCATTCCATAATCCTTTACAGATTCCAATTCTTAGCAAGACAAACTTACTTACCCATAGTGTTGCAAATACTATGTGACGTCAATCCTTGACGCATCACTCGGCCCGGTCGACCCCGCCGCCCGCGCCCTGCAACGGGCTATAAATATGGAAGCGCTGGCCGCGTTCGGCCCTTTTGCGGCGGCTACAGCTCCCAGTTAAGTCACCAACATCTCCTGGACAACCGGCAGCAGGAATCTCAACAAAAACCCAACCCCTCGCCGAATCACGCGACCCTGTGTAATTTTTATTAATTCCTAATTTTTTCGCTTGCTAAATGATGCCTAAAATTAATTGTGAATTAAATCAATTTTAATTGTAACATTTAACCACGTTTCTCATTTAAACACACCCAAGTAGGGATAACGTAACAATGGACACCCCAAAGGTCTTTTTTACGTTACAGTGTCGCCCACGGGAATATTATAGGTAGGGTTTTGTTGAGAATCCGCTGCCGGTGAGTCTTTTTTTATTTTATTTTTTTGTGTATGTGTGAAATCGTTCCAAAGCAGTGTGTAATTATTTTAGTGGCATTTATTGTTTCTTTTTGCTTGTTTTATTGTGGACGGAAAGTCGGTGGTGTTATGCCGGCCACAATAGACATTTTCTCTTTTTGTTTTGTTGTGCTCGGAAGGTCGGGCGTGTTGAGCCGGTCACAACAGACAAATTTTATAACTTTTTCTGTTACCGCGTGTGATAATTATTGTGTATCAACCGCATAAGTAACGAGTTATAATCGTTCGACTGCGGCCACGTGTCCTCTAAAGACGCGCTAAGGTCACATTCGTCGATTGCATTCTTTGTATTGCGATTTACGACCTCAAGTCCACTAACGACGTGCTAAGGTCACCTTCGATGATCGTACGCTTCGCAATTAACCTTTTTTAAATGCCACTAAGGTAATTAAGTGCTACTAGTAATTATTGCTAATAATCTGCTTTGGCTGACTTATGGAGCGAATTCACACCCTTCTCTTTTTCATTTCTTTCTATTTTCTACTATTACCTTCTGCTAGTGATTTTGTACGGCGATATATTTCTATATAGTCGGTATTATTTAATACTTTTACTGCCTACTACGGCGATTATCTTTTAATATTAACTATTCTTTTCTTGCTTACTAAGAAAGTTGCATCTTTGTTATACCACGTGTACCTAACATAGTTGGACTGGCTGAGAATGAACGTACCTAAGATGCTAGCGTATTATATACTAGGTATCTAGCTAGAATTCCGCGTTCATTTATTAATAAAATGTACACGTGGCACATGCAGGTTGCTCACTAACAATAATGAACGAATGTAATTATTGTCTATTTGATATAGAAATACAAATATCATCGTAGAATTATTAGTTGTTCGTTTTGTCAAATGTTTATTATGCTACAATCGTTGTTTTTGGTCTTCGATTTTATCTCCTTGTTACTGCCTATCGGTATGTCATTTGCAAATGCATCTATTTATGCATTTACTGTTCATTGTGAACTCAAACATAAAATTCCTGCGTCGCAATTATTGAATTATGTTCTTTTTGTAATGTTTTGTGTCGCTAGGATTGTTCTTTCAATGTCTGGTTTCTATTGAAATATATAAAACATAAAATGATAAATAAATGGTAAAATTAAGCCGCTGACGGCCGGAAAACTACTTAATTGTCAATATGTAACTTGTTTCCTTTTTACTAAATGCTATGCATCTGGTTTTAATAGACCAGTTTAAGTAGTGGTTATATTATGTTCTTGTGTTAACGCAAAGGTTATTATATCTAACTGAATTTATCAAACTTAATTGAATTGAAACTAACTTTTACTAAAGTGGGTATTTGCACATAAATTGAATCAATAACTTTCTTGAATAAATAAGTGCCTATTTACATATGAATCAAATAAATAATATTCATACCTCATTAAATAACTAAAGTGGCTGTTTATACACAAATTAAATCAATAATTTCAATACTTAAATAACTAATGTGGGTACCTATACATAAATCAATAATTTATATACTTTAATAACTAAAGCGAATTAATTGATGTACAAGTTTAAGAATACCCTTTCGTATTTTACAATCAACTATTTTAAACCTAAAAGCTGAATAAAATAACTGAATCTTATTCTATTACAGCATAAATAAGTTTATAAACGATTGGGTACAGTTTCATTCACAACAATGTAAGACGCATATCTATACAAAGTTATAATTACCTACATAATTATTTGTGAAGGCCAACAATGGTTCTTTTGTTTCCGAGTCGAAGCTCACAAAATAATGCATTGTGTTGTGTTAATGATTTATGTAAACATGCTAACATAAAATGAATAAATATTTCAGTTATAAATTGTAATAAAGTTTATTAAATGTAATATTGTTACAAAGAATCTGTTATTTATCTAACTAATTATCCAACTATCTGATAACTACCCAACTTTCACATAATAAATATATTATAACTATATAAATATCAGATATGTTTCTCTTGGTGATTTCCATATAAAAGATCTTAAATTAACTCACTACAAAGTTTAAGAATGTAATGATTAATGCTCATCACTAATGAATTAATCACTAAAATAACTTAACACTTGGTTGCAAATAGTGTATAAAGTCTTTAACTCCTAATTACAGCTAAATCATGTACCCATATATCTTGTAACTTATAGCTTTGGTAATGACTGATCGTAATATAATAAAAAAAATTCCCTTATGGCTCAGTGGCTAAAAAGTTGTTGTCGGATCGGTCTGTGGTTCGATTCTCGCTTGCGTTTTTTTGAGGTTTTTTAGCTATGGTTGTGTATACTATGTCGTCGACAGTCTCCTTCGACGATGTACTATACATTACATCTTGCCGTGAATATTTTTTTTGTGTTTTTGGCTATGGTTGTGTACACTATGTCATCGATTGTCTCCTGCGGTGATGTACTATACATTGCAACCTATTCCGAATTGTGTATTTGCCGTTGTCGATTTTGTATCATAATCAGAAACCAGTTATTTGTCCGCGAGAATGGAATGCGGCCGGCGCCAAGCGCGCAGTGATGACTCACTTGTTTACGTCAGCCGATCACTTGGCTCAAAACTTTGTATTATACTTTATACATAATTATAATGAACACCTTTTTTTATGCTTTTACAATTCGCATCGAGCGCGTTAATGAGCAATTTGTTTGTGATACTGCCAACTAATCGTATGATTGTAGTATCGTAATATAGTAAGATCGTCATATTGGTTTACGACTTATACTCTCTCAATTAATTTCACTTATCGAATATGGGTGGTCAGGTGGTGCCTACCAACATAGACTGGGTGACTATTTGCTATAAAACTCACGTATAATACCTCTTTGCGCGTCGTGTATTATAATGAATGCGACTCGCATCGTGAATGAATGTTGGCTTGTTCATGCGTATGATTGTGTGTAGGCCTTTTTGAATGTGATGAATGCCAGGTTATAGGAACGTTCAATGCTTGGTGACGTATGAATGGCCGAGGGTTATACTTGATTTTTTTCCTCTTTCAGGGTTAATAGTTGCCTTGTATTTAACCTACTGACACCACTACCACTCATCTGTTTCAGGGTCCCGGAATGCTGTTGCCACCTACCAGCCACAGAATTTTCCCTCTGGGAAAATTCTGGCCTAATGGGGGGAGTGTGTGACGTCAATCCTTGACGCATCACTCGGCCCGGTCGACCCCGCCGCCCGCGCCCTGCAACGGGCTATAAATATGGAAGCGCTGGCCGCGTTCGGCCCTTTTGCGGCGGTTACAGCTCCCAGTTAAGTCACCAACATCTCCTGGACAACCGGCAGCAGGAATCTCAACAAAAACCCAACCCCTCGCCGAATCACGCGACCCTGTGTAATTTTTATTAATTCCTAATTTTTTCGCTTGCTAAATGATGCCTAAAATTAATTGTGAATTAAATCAATTTTTATTGTAACATTTAACCACGTTTCTCATTTAAACACACCCAAGTAGGGATAACGTAACAATGGACACCTGAAAGGTCTTTTTTACGTTACAACTAGTATTATTCTCTCATAACTTGAAATCCATAACTTAAAGTTCTTCAGCACCGGTCAGGGGCTAGTTTAATTTAGACCATTTTCAAACGGCTAAGTATCCGAGCTTGTACCGAGGAAGGTAGATAGAGGCTTAAGCTATCGATAAGTTCCGTGAATTATGGTGCAATAAGACGACTTGTTTTTTTTCCTAGATTCGTTGAATGAGCTTGTGATATAAACTGTGCCATTGGCGTTGTGGATGGAGTTTGCTCAATGCTTTTTATAATGCAAATTTACGGAGCTTTGCTGTTTGTATTTTATTGCAGACTGTTATTTTATCTTTAGAATTGTCTTTTCACCGTCAAGTTCTCAAATAATAATCTACTAAAAATGTGTAAAAAGTACAATTATAACGAGCCACACATCACTTCAAACGTTTCGCTACCATCCTTTTGGTTTGCCTAATCACAACATATCCTACGATACGTCCAATAGTCTTGATCTTACTATGATATAGAATGAAGTCACGTAATTTGTAAGATACTGTTAGTACCTTCCATAACCGACAAGGAATTAGAGAATAGTATCAATATTTATTTATTTTTTATTTATTTTATTACTTCATATACACAGAGTATATAGGCGGACTTAATGCCATGGGCATTATCTACCAGTCTACCTTAGAGTGGTGCAGAGAGATAAGCAGTAGGTGTATTATATGATGCATCAAAATAATTGTTAATGTCGAATTATTGCTCATAATAAACATACATACTTACATAACTATATTATATAAGAAAATACATAAACGAAATAATACACAATTAATACATAATAACGAATAAAATCACAGATAAACAATAAACATACAAACCCAAGATAATTTATTAGTATATTTTCTTAAACGATTGGAAATGATCGAAGTTATAGTAAATCGGCACGTGTACAAAAAGCCGAACCTTTTGAGGTGACTACACTGGTAGTATAAGGGAAGACTGTGTTTCCACCAGAGGTATACAACGTAGCTGAGCGATGTGTGGAAGCGCAGCGAAACTGTAAACCAGCGGCAACATGAGCGGTGCGAGGATGTGTAGGCTCGTTTCAGATGTAACCCAAAAATGAAATATAATTTTGTTTATTTTGTCTCCATTTCTTGCTTTATATGTTGAATTGTTACATATGGAAGTGTTTTTTTACTAATCATTATGTTCTCCGCACAATGCACATCTAACTTTAACAAATGCCGCCGTGTAGCTGCTAGAATTCTCTTGTTCGCGCCCATCCCTAACAAATCGCACTCTTGCATCCATGACTCGCTTGTGTTGTACGAATAATAACCACCTTTCGCTTAGCCGATTTCACAGGTGCTGCGCTGCGCGAGGCTGGGAAAATAAAGCGATTCTATGGGTTCTTAACAAAGTCATTCCACGCTACGCTACATCGCTAGTGGAAACATAATCTTAGACATATCATATTTTATCTCCTTAATATATTTAAGATCAATAAATTGTTAGCAATTACTGATCATTAAAACCGACTCATTAAACGTCTAGCCTACATTACTTAGCAATAATAAACTGCCTCTTAATTTAAGCCGATTGAAACATTGCGTGCGAAGTTATTACTCCCAAGATGTGTATTATAGCAGTTTCGTATTCAACAAAACATAAAGTCAAGTTAAACTGGATGGAATTAGAGCCAAGTAGTTTCGCGGTAGAGTTGATTTGAACACATTGAAGACTAAAGTTTGGGCTTAATCTATCATCCGTTAAACAATTGTGGGCAGCGTTATTAAAATTATTCTGGAATATACATACATAGTTTCACGCCTTTATCTTCGAAGGGGTAGGCAGAGGTGTATTATTCACCCACACTTTACCAGTTATATTTCGGTCCCAACGTAGGTAATGGGGGGCGAGCCTATTGTCATCTACCGGGCAAATTATTAAGCGAGAAATAATAATTAATATTTTTACATACATACATACATAGACTCACGTCTGTTTCCCAGAGGGGTAGGCAGAGACTACGGAACGCCATTTGCAACGATCCTGACATACCTCACTTGCTTCACTCACTCCCATCAAGTTTCTCATGCATGCTCTTCTGTTAAGGGTACTTCTGACTTGTCCTTTTTTCAGGATGTCTCCAATCTGGTCAGAGAACGTTCTCCTAGGTCTTCCCCTTTGTCCTGTCCCATTCACACTAGCCTGATATATCTTCTTTGTCAGTCTATCGTCATCCATCCTCTCCATGTGCCCAAACCATCTTAACATGCCTTTCTCAATGCTTGTCACTACATCTTCTTTTAAAGCACTTCTTAGTTCTAAAGGCTAAAGATTTAAATTTAAAGTTAAGCTATCCATATCGCTGACTATTCGGTAGATTATCGCTCTAGTTAAAACATTGTGGAGAAACCTGCATATCTGGCTTAATGAGATCTTATCAAATCCTTAACCACCGCCACGTACAATGGCGCCGTCCTTCACATAGTGATAAGAGGCTTTAAATAACACAAGGAATATACCTATATAAGCCAGTTTAACTTTGGGTGTTAACAACCCAACTCTAGCTAAATAGAAACGCGTGGGAGGTAATTGCGCTGACGTTTATTGTTTGAAATAGAAATATTATTTGTGATAGGTCAAGTCGATTATATCGATTTAGCGATTTAGTAACGTTTAGTTTAGTCTATTGTAAATTTTGACTATGGTCACACTATGAACTGTCATTCCATTCGTTCTTTGTCGTTTCCCGTGAAAAAAAGTTGTCTGGTCCACGCAGTTTTGTTGTTTATTAGTTGTAATTCACTGTGCAACGCAGTGCATTGTGCCTAGATCCTTGTCATGTCGTAGTCAGGCAGATGTATTACAACTTCCACTGCGCACTCTGAACAATTCCTGCCTGCCTACGGCAACTTTAGACATAAATTTTGATATGCAATAAACGAAATTTACTAAATTACGAGAATTTTTGGTGATAAGTATCTGATGGTAGGCTGTAGTTTTGTTCAATAAACCTTACATTATTATTTTAATACATTATTTTAAAGTAAACCACTACGTTCCAGGACTAATGTACATATTTACACGACGACTACATACTGTAAGCGAAAATCTTTTAATATTATCGCTCTTTCGACTGATATATACAATTATGTACATGGTGACTAATGTAACTGTACAAGGCCGTCTTCCAATTATTTTCATATTTTCTCTCTTTGATTTATCTCTAACGATTCTTATTTTTAAAACCAAGTAAAATATGTCTATGTATTTACATCGAACTGCAGCTTGCTTTGCACTTGCCATGCTCACTAGATAACAATAATAACAATCCATCAGCCTATGATCACAGCTGTTGCAATTTATGCTGAAACGTTGTGCCTTATAGAAAGTGTCACTTTGAGGATTTTTTAAATTAGGATATGACTTCCTTACAAATTTTATGGCACAAATGTTGAGCAATTATTATGAATGACATCTTCGGGGATGAATCTTTGGGGTACACTTTCATAAATATATTATTTTCTTCTAAAAATAAACACACAATTTTAATTATACTTCGCATTGTTTCCGTCATTTTTCGTCGACATTTCTTTATTAGCCTCTGGGGAAACAACTCAAAGTTCCTTTTTTTAAAAAAAGAAAGCAAAAAGTTTGCCAAAATCATTTAATTTAGAAGAATGACTCTTTGAAGAATGAAGCTCTCTGTGAAATACGTTTGAAATAATTGTTTGCACAAGTTAATGACATAATTATATAAAAAGCTAAAGGACAGTCGTCGGCAAAGCACCTTAAATTCGTACTAAAGATATCTTTTTAGTGAAATTTTGTATAAATATACAAAGGCTCTTGATTAAATAGACAAGGTATTTGAATTTAAAGTAAAATTAACTATTTCTTTCTAAAAATCTACCTAGCAAATTATAATTTTTTTGATGGGCTAGTTTTTTTTTACTGGCCGGGTAACCACTTATCCAGTCACGTGGCGCTACTTGCATGCTGCCACCCCCCGCGTCTGGCGGGCCCTGCGCGCGGGGTTACCCGCGACGGGCCGCTCCATTCTGTTGTTGATTACTCGGTGATTTTTATGAATTTCTGCTAACATATATATATATTTAGATTCTTCATAAAGTTTCCTACAGATTGGTATATAAATATCCTTACGTAGTTATACATTTTAATCATAAAACTGCTGAAAATAAATAAGGAAATAAAAAATGCGATTATAACGATCGACCGATTTCCGGCCTCTCGCCAGTCAGGCACTTTTTTGACGCGGCCGATTCCCGGCCTCTCACCAGTCACGTAGTTATACTGGGCCAAGTTAAGTGGGTTAAGACACACACACGTGGCAACACTTTATGTGATCTACGACTGCTACGCTGAAGGTCGCGGGTTCGATTCCCGATCACTTCAAACATTTTTGTACATGAACATGGATGTTTGTCTTGGTCGGGGTGTTTCTATGTATAATATGTATTTACAAAAAGAAGTATATATGTATGTTTATCCATTATCTAGTACACATAGTACAAGCTTCTGCTTAGTTTGGGACTGTTGTGAATGTGGTAGAATATTATATCCCATAAAAAAACAGTAGGTACTTGTCAAAAAACCCAAGTCTTCGCAACTCAGTTCTTCTACTGTAAAAAGTAATGAGATCCATATAATACCAAGTCGGTAATTAATACGCTTTAATTAAATAAATTGATTTGGCCATCGCATGAAAACACATTATATCTCACAAGTAATACATATATAAATGAGATTATTAAGTGCGATTGCCAAGTCAATTTATTTATTTAAAGCGTATTAATTACCGACTTGGTATTACATGGATCTCATAACTTTTTACAGTAGAAGAACTGAGTTGCGAAGACTTGGGTTTTTTGACAAGTATTGTTTTTTTATGGGATATCATTATTTTTGTAGATAATCCTAGATTTTTTCCTTTTCGGTACCTTTTAATTCTTGTATACCAACAATAACAACAACGAATTCTCTTAAAGCCCTAACTACAGATGTAACTTTGTAATTTTAGATATTTATTTGGGATTACAAAGTTATTCATGCAGTTGATTTATCTCGAAAACTGGACCTAAACTGGAAAAAAGTTTAGTTTTCCCTTGATTCATACACTAAACACTTATTGTATTCTAAATTTGAAGCTTCTATGTCTGCTAGAAGTGCCTTAGACTTTTGATGATCGGTCAGTGAGTGACAAAACTAGGAAATTTGTCTCGTTATAATTCTTAAACTACTGGTTCAAATTTAATGAAATTTGAAATATACTATGTTTATACAATGCCTGCTTGGTTACTCAAAATTCAGGCTTCTAGTTTTATTCACAAGGAAGTTATAGGGGTTCAAAAGTGGCCTGAATTGCTTCGAGAAAAGGATGTTACGGCCCTGCCGCTTTTTTGCTCGACTTGGCGATTATTATATATTCGTTGTTTTGAGTCTGAGTGGTTGTGCAACTGCCTGTCTGACCTCTTTTTAGACTAGTGTCAGTTTATTTATAAAATCAAAGATCTTCATGATATCTGAGACCGAATGCTTAACGTGTTCTTCGAGGCACGGGGCAAGGAATAATTAGCAATTCAATACGTGCATAACTCCGAAAAGTTTCCAGTGCGAGCCGTGGATTATAGAACCCGATACCCTCTGGACGGCTGTCTGTTGGTATTTCCACTAGGCTATTGCTGATTCATAATCGTATAATACATAATACTATAACAGCAAAACTAAAATCCACAAAAGGAACTTTTTTTTTTACCCTACCTCGCTTTTAATTCTCACAGTTATAATGACGTCACGATACTCTTTCAAGTAAAAATAAAACGAGATGCAAGTATACTCTGTTTTACATTTTCTACGTCATCTTGAAGCATCGCCAACTAGATCTTATTTACCCCGTATTGAATGCAATCCACGTACCGTAATTGTTACCCTCCTTATTTATAACTACCCGCCGGTAGTAACAATTTATTGTCCGCCTTTCACCTTTTCAATTTTTCCATGTTACGTGGCGATGTTCTAAAGAGGATGCCGTTATACAACTTTACAAAGAAATTGTGTATATGTATTTAGGCAGCGATAGCCTAGTGGAGATAGCAGTAGACTGGCATACAAGATGTTCCGAAGTTGATTTGCGTAGGTATTATATTCTTAATTATCCCGCTTGGCCCGGTCGCCGGAGGTAATATATGCTCTCGGCGCTGTCGATTCCGGCTGCTTTGAATATCTTGGACAGTCGCAATGGGGAATCACCACCCTGAACGTGAAATTGAATATACTGGTTTGAGCCATAAATTCACCGTATTGTGGGATGCGTAATTGAAATTCGCCGTAATTTTGGGTTGCGCAGTTGAGATGGCAGCCACTATGCCGAATTGACTGTATGGATGATTCGCTGTTGAAGAATGTCAATAGCATAGTTTGCCAGAAATACTGGCAAACAGTTTATTAATTAGGCAGTCTAACATAAATATTACGTTTACTGTTAGTAACACATTGGACCATATTTACAATTATTGCAGTTATTTTGATGAAAGTACCGTGTTTAGTTCAAAGATACTAAAATGCCAATGTGTAAGAGGCAATACAATATGAATCACACTTACTCAAAAATGTTAGCCTTACATAATCTCATAATAATATATAAAGCTGAAGAATTTGTTTGTTTATTTGTTTGTTTGGTTTAACGCGCTAATCTCAGGAACTACTGGTCCGATTTGAAAAATTCTTTTCGTGTTAGATGAGCGACGGGAGCGGAGCAGTAGCTTTAAATAACGCAGGTGTAACCGCGGGCAGCCTCTATATACTTATACAAATGAAACTTGATACAAGATTCTTGAAGCCCATGTAGACTTACATGCGAAAATAGTGAAATCAACGACATGCTAGCTCAATACACTAGTCTAAGTGACCTCTAGCTTTTCGAAGTAGGTTGAAACGAAGTTTTAGTGAAAGCGGCAGCTAACGTAGAAACACCAGAATGAAATATAAGCACATACTAATAAAAGCATTTTATTTATCCATATACTACCTTCCTGGAAACTTACCAGCGAACATGAAGCACTACTTAATAAGATCGGATTTACCTACAAAGATATTTATCTAATCTGTACTTGACCGAAACTTTTGGCAATCAGTTAGTGAGTGATATTGAGTGTTTGTGTCAAAACGCTCACTTTGCATTCAAGGTCTAAGGGCTCATTGCTTATGAAGGTCTGTTATTTTTTATTTAAAGGGTCAAAGTCTAGATGGTAGAAAGTTAACAATATTGCTAGGGCGACTCCTCCCTTGATGTACATTCCCAATCACGATGCTCGCACAGAAGTATTCCAAAAGATTTGATAACTGTAGGGTCCTGATATTTGACTATTGATTCGATACGAGATTTCAATTCTGAAGGATAATATAGACTCTTTATCAGTCCCTTTATCTGTATTTTTTAATAAATGTTTTGAAGAGGCGATATTTCCAGACCAGTTCAAATTGGCTAAAGTAGTTTCAATGTTTAAAAAAAGGCTGTAAGACTGATCCGAAAAACTACCGACCCATATGCCTTTTGCCAACTTTATCAAAAATAATTGAAAAAAATAGTTAAACATAGACTGATGATCCATATGAACAAAATAATGAATTTAAGACAATTTAGATACCAGAAAGGTGTAGGTTGCTCAGATGCAATAAACACTCTCATTAATGACATAATTAATAAAATCAATAACAAATTGAAAGTGGCTGGCTTATTCATCGACCTCAGCTCCGCTTTTGATACGATATATTATAAATAATAAATAAATAAAATATTTTTATTTCAGGTAAACACCCATATTAAAACATATAACATTCATAAAATTGCATACATTAAAGAATTCCATTATTACTAAATTAATTAAACTATTATTCCATTTAAAATAATTTCATTACACTACTCATATAAAATTTAATATTATTTTACAGGTTTATAGCAGACATTAGATATCGACATAATCATTTGAAGCAAGCATGACAATATTATGTAATTAGTACAGTTTTAATTAATTTATGTATCTGGAGTGTTGAAAGCCATACACGAAGGCTTTTGCTTGGTATATGGCTCTCAACACACCATTGTCAGAATTATGTACACAGTTCATAAATGAGGCTCTAGCCTTTCTCAAAACTGCATGGAAGTCATACACTCTATTCTCTGCGAACATGCCTGACGCACTACACCTCCATGGTAGTCCCAGCATACACCGGAATGCATTTTTATATTGTACCCGCAACGCATTATAAGTACGTTGCGCGTACTTGTACCAGAGCTGGCAAGTGTAAAGTGAGCGGCAGTACGCATTAAACAGAGTGACTTTAACCTGTTTACTACATTTTGCGAATCGCCTGGCAAGCATGTTACTTTTAGCAGCTAAGAGCCTTCTTTGGCGTTCCAGATCATCGTCATCTTTAAGTTTATCTGTCAGGACGTGTCCCAAATACTTAAAACTATTCACAACTTTTAGCTCAGAGTTGCATAAGGTTATATTAGGTATAGGAAGTGGACTGTTATCATATCTAAACACCATAATTTCTGTTTTTTTAACATTGTATTTAAGACCATGTTTGCACGCATACACCTCACATATCATCAGCAATCTCTGCAGAGCTTTGACAGAGGGGATGAGAAGCACCATGTCGTCAGCGTAGCTGATGTTATTTATATATACGTTATTAATTGAGCAGCCGACATTCGCATCGCTCAGCACCTCTATCAAGTCATTTATATATAGGTTAAACAGTATGGGAGATGTTAACCCGCCTTGTCTTACGCCTGTTTTAAGCTTGTATTCGGCTGAAAGGCTTTCACCCCATTTTACAACATTTAATTGACCCTCGTACCAAAATTTTACTATACGTATTATTTCAAGTGGTATTCTTTTCTGTTCCATTTTTTCCATAATATTTCATAATTAATTGTATCAAATGCACGACTTATATCAAGAAAGCAAGCGTATACATTTGTTTTCCTTTTTACGTAATAGTTGACAGTTTGTTTTAATGAAAAAATAGCAGTATCAGTTGCGAGGTTGGCTCGGAAGCCAAACTGCGCACTGTGTAAAGAATAATGGCAGAATTAGGTCTGGGTTTGTTGTGGTGAGCTTAAACTTCATATGAACAAAACAAATTGTTTATTTTTTCTAATGTTTTATATTTTCACTTTGTCTCGATAAAGCCGGATTATTTTATGATGATAAAAAGCATTCCAATTGATTACGAACTAGGTGCTTACTTTATTATTTGATTGTTGCCATAGACAATGATGTGACAGGAATAAACGTTTGACATTGATGCGTATCGATTATTAAATAAGTAATCGATATGATCGACCTTTATAGGGTTGGTTTGGTTTAAAATATAATAATTAAAATGCAGTTAATTAATTGTTAATCAACATTATATCAATAAGCTAATTCTTTTGTAGCAAAACAACTTTTAAATCAAATAAAAACGTCACAGCATCGTTTTAACGTTATATCGATTTCACATAAAATCGATTTAAAATGTGCAGCTCTGCTTTTGTCTTTGGCTGTCACAGGTAGATGCTACAGAATACTTCTGCGTTTAGATGTCAATCTGTCATAATGCCTTTGATAATTCAAACGTACCCACATTGTTCATTCTTAACTAAACATTAAACACCGATATCTTCTTTTTCCGGCTTTCCCGAGTGAAAATAGAATAATTTATAGACTCTGATACTTACGCCGCATTTTTTTATATATTTTTTATTACTGAGCGCCTTAATTTAATTTCAGACATTTTGATGTATGGAGATCTGCCATTGTCCTTTACGTATTTAGTTATGTGTGGCTGTATTAATCTTTCAAATATTTTTAATAGTACAGTCACCAGAGATATAGGTCGATAATTTAACATATCCGAAATATCCGCCTTTTTATTCTTAACTAATGGTATCACAACAGTTTTCATGAAATTTTTTGGTAGGTTAGACATTAATTAAATAACACAGACAATTTTTCGGACATCTGGGGGCCACTCCTAACTACGTGGTCCAGGGTTAGGCCGTCATGCCCCGGCAATTTACCTCGTTTCATTTTGTATAAACAGTCTTGCACCATGTCTGGAGTTATTATAATATTTAATTGTTCGATGGCACCCGACAGCGCATAACGGCCCGCATTCTGTAAACATCTGTCGCCCTCAGAACCGGTTATGAATTGCGACGCAAAGGCCACAGTGATTTGTTTATGATCGTCAATGTTATTGACCGTTACTGCACAACCAGGCCGGTGCGAAAGTCTATTAGTTGATTTCCAAAACTGAGCGAAGTCACCGTTGGCCCTTTGCCTCGCAATCTCGTCTTTTCGTAGTTGTTCTTGGTGTAGTTGACAGCATTTAATTTTATTTTTATACAATTTTCTGGTGTTACACATATTTTCATAAAAATATCCATAATATGTAGGCCTGCCTTGCAATGTCCAAGTTTGAAAAGCGTTACGAGCATTTGTATGTAATGTTTTAATGAGTGTATACCCACAATATGCTTATATTGTTTACTCCGATATTTTTTATGCGAATTAATAGCGGCTCGTGACATAACTTCAATTAATGATTGATAATATATTTCTATAAATGAGTAGCAACTTTGGTCATCATAAGAAAGCCCCACACAGTTAGGATTACAACAATCCACATTCATATAATATAAATACATATCACATAACCTGGAATATTCGGATAACTGACCTTTTTGTCTATTATTAAGCGATCTTTTATTTCCCGTGAGCAAATTAGTGACAACTTTTTTTCAAATAACCGTTAAGTTACTCTCTATTACGAGAGGGAAATGGTCTGACCAGTTCATATCATTTAAAATTGACACTTTACAAATTGTATTCCAAGTGGCAGGGGTTACAGAACAGTGGTCTTACCAGCTGGTAGTGCCGTGGGCTTCACTGAGAAACGTATAATTGTTCAATGACTCACCGAGATATTGAATGTCCGCACAAATCAGGTTCTGATCAGTACAATACCGAATCAAATCTCTTCCAAACAGGCTACCAATATTCGTATTAAAATCTCCTAAGACAAACACACACTCATCTTCACAGTCGTGTATAATTGAGGTAATAACGCCTAAGCACTATGTAAACAGCGGTAAGTTATCTATGTATACACTCGGTAGGCATATATACTGATATAACTACGGCACTTCGGTCGGCTAAATGTATACGCACTGCAACAATACGCCTCGATTCACAGTGTATAGGTGTAACTTTAGTAAATGTACTCTTCTTGTACATTATTGTTGTGCCCCCGTAGGGTCTGCCACGTATTGGTCCATGGCTGGTATCCATTCCCGACACGCGATAGTACAGAAAATCTGTGTCAATTTGACTGTGGAAATCCATATCCTCTGGTAAAAGCCAGGTTTCCTGGATATCTAATATATCGTACTTTTTACACAAATCCCTTATGTACGCTACTGAACGTTTGATACTTTTGCAGCTAAATGACACCAAACGTATACTATCTTTATTTTGGTCCATTTTGGTTTGGCTTAAACGTTCTGAATACAATGCCACTCGGCCAAAAATCTTCTTTTAGAATAAATTCTAGACTTTTCTTTTCCACCGCCATTTTGAAAAATTTAAAATTAGTAGGATATTTTGGTTTCAACATTTCCACACTAAGTACTTTTTGATCATTTTCGGAAACGTAAGACAATATGTCCTCCTCGGTGCAATCATTTTTAAAACGGGATACGTAAATCCACACTAGGTGATCCGCGGCCTTGAGCTTCTCACTGACCTTAGTACCTCTTCTATTTCTGGGACCCAAGGGTTTTTGTGTTGTTCGCTGGCTATGTAACTCTCGCTCTGTAGTGCCAGGCCGATTCCGTTTAAACGTAACAGTTTGGTATCCCTCATCATCTTTTGTAGCTTTCTGTGATTCACCGTTATTTTTCAAAATGTCACTATACTGGATACTTTTTGGTGACACAGCTTGGTCATGAGACTGGTCAATGGCAAATTCCTGACTATCTTCTATAGTCGTATTGCATTGTTTATCAGGCGTTGCCGACGCTGCAATAACCTTCACGGCAGTAGAAAAAAGTTGGGCTCTGTTAGTCCGATTTTGTTTTACGTGTAGGGTACATCTTTGATCAATTTCTTTGTCATGTTTGCTTGTATTTTTCAGTAAGGATACTTCGTTATTCAGTTTGTCAATGTCTTCTCTTAGCGTCTGTTTAATAGTCAATAATTCAGTCTTCATGGCAGCCATATTTTTTAAAATACTGGTCACATCTAAATGGTCAAATGTAACTGGCGGTACCCGGCTCAAATCCTTTGCAACAAATATAGGTAATTTCTCTGCGTTCGTTTCTTTTAAAAAAATGTATATATCCGCAATATTCGCATTATGCTTTTTATCTCCTTTTCGCATGGCTCGCCTGGTATTTGTTGTCTCAAAAATAATCGTTTTTGCAGTTTCAATTTCTTCTTCAGTGAACCAGGAACTGCATATCTTTGTTATGCTCAGATCATCCATCATGTCACATTTCGTAGCCATAAAGGCTAGAACTTCGTTGATAAATACGTTACATTCGCACGGCATATTTTCACACTTTTCGCTACGCGATACCAATAGTGGCGGTAGGTACCTACGAGTACGCGTTAATGACACTGACTCGGAGCAATTAATTATACTAGCGCACACGCACACCGTTCGGCTGCCCGGAGGAGACTTTTTTATTATGATTTATTACTTACAAAACTTGAATATTATGGTGTCAGAGGCAAAGCTTTACTACTTATAAAGTCCTACCTAAAAACAGACGAATGTTTGTTGAAATAAAAAGCATCGATGAAACTAATCACGAAGTTGTTCACACGTCTAGGATTAATAATATTCAACGTGGTGTTCCACAAGGCTTAATTTTAGTACCAATACATTTTATTATATTTACAAATGACCTGTTAGACTTTATGCATAACTTTCAGCCCGATGTAAAACTCGTTATCTTTGCAGATGGTACAAATATAAAAATTGGGACAAATGACTTAGAAGAATTGAGCAAAACTATAAATAAGTGCCTCAAAAATCTCTGTGACTGGTTTTCAGGCAATAGCCTTTTACTAAACACTAGTAAGACTAACATAATTTTATTCAAGGCTGCAACTCGCATTACTGATGATTAAGATGTACATATCAAAGGGGGCAAGATTGAATTAGTTGACACAGCGAAGTTCTAAGGGATTATCAAAGACGTTAGTTTAAATTGGAAACAAGAGCTAGCCGCAATTGACTCTTCCATTTCATTAGCATGCTATGCACTCAGGAGCCTGAGAGATATTTTGGGTCTTAAGCAAATAAAGGCTATATATTATGCACTGGTGGAATCTAGATTAAGATAGAGTATCATGCTTTGCGGTAACAGCTACAATTATAACTGTCAGAAGGCGTTTGTCTTACAGAAACGTGCTATCAGGACTGTTGTAAGAATCTCACAAAGAGATTCGTGCAGAGACCATTTTAAAGAATTGCAAATATTAACCTTACCTAGTTTATATAATATATTTTAGTTATACTAACGCACTTTGCTTAGCACATTCATCAATATGAATCACAAGAGGAACGTAAGATACGAGAAAGTACAAGACGGAAGGAGTTTAAACACAAGATATCACCAAATATACAAATAGATAAGCATTGCGCCGGATATCAAGCAGTAGGATTGTTTAATAGGTTACCAACAAATCTAAAATTATTAGTTAACAGCCCTCATTTATTTAAAAACAAGTCGTCAAACATCGTGCGGTTTGTGGAGACAACGCACTGCGGTTGCGGGTCTTCGATGCGATTGTCATGTTGGATTTGCTAATTGATTGAGATGTGGCAAGTAATTGCACTGCGTGGGTTGTTCTGTTTTGTAATTGAATATAGGCCGTGTAAAGGGCAGATGCTTTCCTGGATGGTTTAACTGGGTTTAGTTTGATGATAGAAGACATAATAATTATGTACGTAACCAAATCGCTATATCAGGCGTGGTTAATTTATTACCCGATTTATGTTTGTTACTTTGTACAAAATATGTTGCCTTTGTATGGATTGTCTATGTCAGTATACGGTTTCTAGAAGAAAAATATGCACCTGAAAAAAGGTGTGAGTTCAAATTAAAGGTAATTAGCACACGAATCGATACAAAAAATCAGATGGTATCAGTGACTGTATAAAACCATCCATCGCAGTCCCCTTGACAATCATGCAAGCTGTTTTTACACAATAAAAAAGCACTGAATAAGTAGAAACACTGTGGTCAATCTGTTAACTTTCCTTTGAAACATTACAAAAAAAATTCCTGAAAATATTGTCCTAGTTTGAGGCTTGTAGCTAAATTGGCAATGAATAAATTATATGCTCACTCAGCACTTGCTGTTGTTGCGAGACAATTTTGTTATATCAGAATTTCGTTTACATCAACAATAAGGACATAATTGCCCACAGAAAACCTTTTTTTTAGTTCATTGTAAGCAGACACTTAATGAATGTTAGACTACTAACGGCTGTTATGAAGATCTTTGAGAGGCCTTAAAATATCGAGTGCCTCTGAATATACTAATAAGCGCGTTCTAATCCATGAAATATCGAAAACCAGGTTGCAGCAGCGGTCAGATTGCAGACACACTGTGAACAAGGTAATACTCTGTCAAATCTGATTATGACTCAACTCACTTTGGACATGAAGTGGCTATGACAGACAGACAAACATGGCGAATACAAAAAGGTTCCGTTTTTTGCTACGGAAGCCTAAAAATGGATAATATCATGCTACGAGCTTCTGTAGCTTAGACTATACGATAGTAAATCAGTCAACACTAGGGATTTATTATATATTCTGATTACGATAAACATTTAAATGATAAATAACCTTCGATCCCAAGGGTATTAAGCACATCACTTGATACGAAACAACCACTGTACCCAAATAGCTATGCCAACACTTTGAAACAGACACAAAACATCACGAGCAAAACACATCGTAAGTTTCATATGTACCTGACGGTTACCGTTATCGTTCCAACTTTGGTACAGTTCCAACAAAAGATTACTCCGCTCATAAAATCAAAGGCAGCCGGTAAGCGTAAGCGACCGAGCGGACGCAATTGTAATGGACGCAATAGATCTCGAATCACCTGGTTAAGTATCTACATTTAAAGTAACTAATACATTTTGGTGAACGTATCTTCCGTATAATATATTACATTTCAGCGCAGGAAACTGAAATTTGGTTTGTTAATTTGACTGCCTCCGTAGTCCAGTCGATAGTGTATGTGACTGCTGATTGGAGGTCGCGGGTTCAATTACTGGGTCGGGCAAAAGTGTTACTGGGTTTTTTCCGAATTCTCTGTTGCAGCATGGAGTCTGGTGATGTGCCCGGTAACGGCAATAGGCTCGCCCCCTATAAGGTGGGACCTAAAAGTTCATGGCATAATGTGGGTGTAATTTATACCTCTGCCTACACCTTCGGGGATACAGGCGTGAGTCTATAAATATAAATAAATATTCCTTGGGGTCCGTACGGATGCACTAAAGATTTCTCGAAATACAAACGGAGTTGGAGAGGGAGGTTAAATTAAAAAAGAAATAAGTGGGCGTAGCTGCGGGCATCCTTTAGTTGATGATACAACAGTCTGCCATGCAGAAAATATCGAGATCAAATTACGGCGCGCACCACTGACTTTCTAAAGTAATCTACGTATCATCGCTTATTCCGTGTTTTAGAGAGTACGCTTAGACGTCTATAAAAACTGGAAAGGTGATCTTAGAGACGTCATAGTCGCTAGCAGGCGCTAAGAAGTAAGTCGGAATGAGGAGTGTTCGCAAAATGGTCTGTCTGTATGGATGTATGTTTATTGGGTCATTCAGAAACGCAATACCTTAAGAATACAAAATATCATCACCCCAATTCATTCCGTTGATATCGTAAAAAAATATTGAGAAAAATACACGATGCAAATAATAACTTTGCGAAGAGCCGTAAAGCTGACAGACGTTATACCCTACACGGTTGGTATGGCCAGGCGGGGCATAGTAGGACAAATCCGACTATTGACTCAAAGTTATACTGTGTAGCAACTCAGAAGACTGAATTTTTAACAAACTTTTCTGCATAGAGCTTAAACAGCAAAATAGCACGTGCACTATACCTTCTGTCGCGATAACCAAAACCTACACGTGCTTACTTGTAGCTATATGAGGAACCCGCAAATTGGCACTATTACCTAAACGATCCCTTCATTTTGTTCCACGAAGGAAATAAAATTGTCTCTATTTTTAGCCACCGTATTAACACTATTCTCAATTATGTGGATTCAACGAAACAAACCACGAATACAAGGAAGGAAAATCTTCCATCGGATCGTGGCCGCCTACTTCCATAATAACACACTAGAGACATGCCTATAAATGTAATTGCTTACATAAGAAAGTAGTAAATGAGAGGTGAAATTGTGAGGGAAACGAATTGCGTGTTGTAACTGATGTATCAATAAAGTTGAGCGAAGATCGGATGTTGCTGGATAAGAAGATTGCATTGTCTGTATGCGGATGATCGATATCTCCACTTATATTAGAACGCTGAAGAGTTTTTTTGTATGGTTAGTTAACCGCACTAATCTTGGGAACTGCTGGTTTAACCAGAATATGGTTTGGTGCTGAATAGCCCATTTATCTATGAAGGCTATAGTCCTAACATCACGCTATGAGCCAGGGGTGCGGTGGCCTAAATAACGTTGCTGTAACCGCAAGCTTAGCTATGTATAAATATCGTATTCATTATAATTATTAAGGCGCAGTTATACCTCAGAAGCCGTGAAACACCTAATTTTTCGTCGCGCAACTAGCCGTAACGGTACATATTACAAGCTAGCAAAAAATTAAGCTTAAAGTCAAAAGTCTGAACAAAAGACGTTTGAAAGAATTTTTCATGTATGTAAAATAGAATCACGGTAAAAAAATCACAAAAACGAGGCAAAAAATAATCTTTCATCTCACTGTTTGCAATATTTTGATCGTAAGCTGTCATATTTTATTTAATAATATTGTAAGAAACCTAATGAACTAAAGAATTATCCTATTTATTTTCATATTACACGTGTATATTTTGTAAAATTAAATGAAATCTGCCAAACGTCTATGATTTTGACGCTCGGTAGATTCCATCAATATTAAACGCTTCGGCAATTTGACCCTTATTAGCATAAGCGATGTACTGAGTGTCAGTTGCTAGTTTATGCTCCGCCCAGACCTCATCATTCGGCTATGAGCCCTGTGAGAGATAGATATGTCGCTGGCGTCTCCGCTGCACAATATTTTACGTAAACCTGTTTGTTATTGTAATACGCCGATTTGAGTTCGTAATTTCTTGTTTTATGTTATAGATTGAATACTTTGAATCAAATAGGCTTTTCATGTGACTATGGGCACATATAATTAGGACCTAAGTTTATATTCTTGTTGCGTTTAATGTGTTATTGTTTCTGTGCTTATAAATATATAATTAGAAGAATAAAATATGGACAATTAGAGAAATAAAGTTCTACGAAGGATTTGTACAAGCGTCGTAATAAAATAGAAATTCATCCATGGCCAAGTGATTATGAAATATGTAACATAAATTATTTTCATAAGAGTCTTTTATGACTGACTATGTTACTATGTTATAGATTATCGATTATGCATAATGTAATTATATAAATTATTCTCACAATACATAGCTGCCATAGTTTTCAATATTTGAAAGAGTAATAACATAAAATCGAATCATTTTATGTACCTATATTGCAAATTCATTAGCTTGTCAGAGCGCCTGGAGCGCTAAGATGCCGCCATGGCGAACAATAAACAGCGTGCAGCGCTAATATGGCGCTCCGCAGTCCGCACACAAGCGGTAACGAATGTTGTATTATTTTTTGTGAACATAAACCTATTTAGATACACCGGGTAAAACTCTGATTATTCATAAACTATTAGGTATGTCTCAGTACATCTTATATATTTTTAATTTCTAAAATCAATAATTTATAAGCAAGAAGGTGACTTCTCTGTTTGCTATAACACAAGTTATAGTATTTTTTAATAATAAGGTACCTAACTAATTATCTTTATTGCAATTACAGTGAAGTTAAAGATAACAGTTCTGCAACGTCTTATAAACATTTGACTGCAGTAATTCCTAACACGATTTGTTGAAGAGCTAGCCAAGAAATGCCAAACAATTTTTTAACAAATTTGACTCAACTCCCTAGTCTTCTTTTCTCTTAGCGTTATCCCAGTTTCAATCTAGGGTCCGCTTCCTAGTCTAACCGGATTTGGCTGAATATTAGCTTTTCCACAGAGCGACTGCCTGTCTGACCTCCGCAACCCGAAGGGATAGCGATATTCCATGGTTTAGACTAGTGTCAGTTTATTTAGAAGGTACTGACGCCCTGTAACGACTGTCAAAGATCTTCATGACAACCGGGACCGACGGCTTAACGTGCTCTCCGAGGCACGGGACAAGCGATAATTAACAATTCAATACGCACATAACTCCGAAAAGTCATTGGTGCACGCCGTGGATTCGAACCCGATACCCTCTGCATGGCAGTCTGTTGGTATATCCACTCGGCTATCGCTGCCTTTTTTTTTGACTCAACTCCCTAGTGATAAGCAAAAATATCTATTGACTGCAGTAATTCCTAACACGATTTGTTCAAGAGCCAGCCAAGAAATGCCAAACAATTTTTTAACAAATTTGACTCAACTCCCTAGTGATAAGCAGTATCTCATGAATAAGGTATATCCACATATATTTTTGATGTTTCATCTATTTTGAAAAATAATAATGGGTTGGGTTTCGAAACGAGTCGCCTGAATTTGAGGGTATTGGTAGTGTAGGGGGCTTAAGGTAGTTCGTTTTAATCCCCTAAAAGTAATTTTGGCTGCCGGAGTTGCGTCTAAATATTTTTAAACAATTTCCAAAATTTCATAAATACTTCGGCAATTATGCAAAACGGAACATAGTTTTTATACTTTAGTACAGGTTTAGTTTAGGTTTTATGTGAAAAACGTGAAACGAAACGCAAAACTGCCATCTTGGAATGATCATATTGACAGCTAATGTCAATTTTGTGCGTCATTGCTTTCGAGTGCCTTGGGTTAGGTGCGACTGTAATAAGTAAATAAATAGGTTATTATAGGTTCTCTTTTGACCCTTAATCCGAAAATAGGAGCTCTGGGAAGCAGGGCTCCGTCAACCTTAGTTTATTAAACTAGTGTGAAGAATATGGAAGTTGGCAGTGCCATACACGCCGATGTTTAGAGATATTTTCTTACAGAGGAAACCAAGTATTTCCGGCAAGTAAAAATGGTGAGGGTGGGTTCTGAGACCTCGCCTCTTCCCCCCTTAATCACTCACAACCCCTAAAAACGGCGACGTATTTCGAAACCTTTACCATAATAATTATACCTATAATAACAATAAAACATACATAAAGAAATAAAATTAATCAACTTTCACTAAACTAGAATTATCTCGTAACTCGCTTTACTTGAGATACGGCTTTTGCGCTTAGTAGGGCAGTATTGTGGTTTTTAGGGTACCGTAGCCACCCCCCCGCGGGATCTCCGGCTTGTCGTGGTGGGGGGGCTCAGTAACCGTGGCTTGGAACCCCGCGGTGAAGCTAAGAGGGATCCCTGGAGTGGACGCTCCGCGTGGGCTTGGCAGTGGGCCTGCGCAGGATGCGTCCAAGGGTGCGGGTGCGGGGGACAGTTCTGTCTGTCCCTCCCAGTCGGGTGCGGTCGCGGGAGGAGAGGCGTGTCGGTGTTGCGTTGCCTCGCGCCCTATCTTCCGCGACCAAATGGGTGCGCACCATTCGATGCGACGCGGTGGGGCCGCAGAGGAAGAGAAGATGCGGTGTTGCGTTGCCGTCCTCCCTATCCTCTGCGGCCGCTGAGTGTTTTGGCGGCGGAGCCCAACACCTTAATCCGCCGCAAAGGGGGTTTTGTTCGGCGTCCGCCTGACCATCTGGCGGGCCAATACCCGTCGGGGGGTAGCGACGAATGCTTATGCGAATCCCTACCCACCGACACACGGGTACATGAGGAACACGGGTTGGTTTTTAGTCAGTAAGAGTCTGACAGTCCCCTTCTTCCTTCCCCCGGGGCGGAGGAACTCCATGAAGATTTTCCAAACCGACCCAAAAAAAAAAAAAGTTTACCTTAGCCAAAAATTGTAAAAACGGAACCCTTATAGATTCCCCATGTCTGTCTGTCTGTCCTGTGTATGTCACAGCCAATTTATTGCAAAACAGATTTGAAAATTGGCAGGAATGGAATTAGATGATGTAGGTATTCTATGAACCGCTTCACCATTTTTATACAAAAACAAAACAAAAATAATAAGGGCCTCTCCAATCATGGAACAGACTTAATTATTTTTATCATCCTACGGCACATATGTATTTACATACTTTCGTCAACTATACCTATAACGTCTAATGTAAACCAGTTTTGCTCATGGCTCCACTGAGAACAAAAATTGCGCTATGCCTATATTGTACAAACAGATTGATTTATGTAATTTAAATTTTATATCAGTATCTCAATTCAATATGCTAAAACGTTTTGCTTGCGATTTTGAAATATTGGAATACGGATGTTGCCAGAATACGGCCGCACGCAACGAGAATGAAGAAGGGCGCCCCGCACAAGACGGAGCTACGCGCCCTTCACCTCCCCTGCTTCACCCCCTCATTTACCAAAACAGTCGCTTAGGACAGCGCCTTAATCGTATTTTGTACCGAGACATCTCCAAACGCTTGATCGACGTCTTACATGACCAGAGGGCTGGTTTATCTTGGTCTATCTTTGCTTAAAGATCAGCATAGCCATTCAGCGTAGCAATGCCGCCAGCCTTCTTGGCACGTTACCCAATGACAGTGATGCGGAGGAATACTACGACGCCTAAACGCTTTGCCTTTTTATGTATTAGTTTTTTTTTATATAGTTGTAGGATTATACGTATAATTTTAGTTGTTAATAAGAGTTTAAATGTAAATAAGTATACAGTTGTAAAATTATTGAATTGAAATGTATAAATTATTATTTAGTATTGTGATATTTACGAGTAAACCAAATTGAAACCAATATTACCGGCTTTTGTCACGAGTTATTTTTGTTTTATTGTTATCACATTTTAACTGAATGTTATAAGCCACACACAGAAAAAAAAACAAAAGGCCTTCACTGTTTATGTGACACAGAAGTGGTTTTAATATTAATATGCTCTAGTGTTTCATACTTTATACTTTAATTGTATAAAAGTTGTTTGTTTTTAATCACAGTCCGTTTATTTCATTGTTATTTTAATATTTTATGCAACAAAATATGAAGAAATTTTTGTTCAATTTTACTTGATTTTTTGAGTTACAAATATTCATATTTATTCTGCTATGAAACGTTCAATACCTTGATGCTTTTCATTTTATGTTATAAACTAGTCGACGCCAGCGGCTTCGCACGCACATATTTTCAAATTTCCCGTTTTGCCCGATCCCGTGGGTATTTCGGGAAATCCCTTCTTAGTGCACCCCTACGGTGCCCAAGGAACATTCATGTCAAATTTCAGCTTCCTGCGCCCAATAGTTTCAGCTGTAGCGTGTCTGTCAGTCAGTCAGTAACGCAAGGATTTTAAATATTAAGATGATAGTATAGACGACTAAATCATTGGATACGTAATGACGAGGATTTAGGTTCGATCCAAACTCGTAACTGCTAGTGGTTTTGTAGTACTCAAAATTTGCCCAGATTTCTCAATCTTCGTGCAATTATCATTCTGTAAGACACACAATGATTGATCTACATAATCATCAGCCTTGTTTATACCCGTATATACCCGTCTTTGTTTGTGTCTGGCATGGTAGGTCTTGACACGCTGGCATTACGACGCAAGTGTGCCCTTATGTTGCATTACTATATGTTATTAAATCATAAAATTGGCGATTCGGTAACACTCTCACACTGTTCATTATCAGTGCCGAACCAGTACACTCGGCTACGCTCGCGCCGCTTGCTTGCCGCACCACAAGTGCGAACATGTACGGCGCAATACGCACCCACATGCCATGCAATTTCACTGCTCAATTCTTTTATTGCTCAGTATTCTGATTTGGACATATTTTTTACGAACTAAACCACATTTTTGAAAATGGCTGCATTCTTTTTGTCATGTACCTAATTACATTTAGAATAGCATGTTAACAAGACACTGTATGTACCTACTTTAGATTTTACTGTAGAAAATTGTATTCTAATGGCTCACTGCACGCGTTGGGCAACTGTAAGTGCAGTGAGCAGTTGTAAATATAAATAAATAAATAAAAATAAATAAATAAATAAAAAGGTTTAGACCATGATAGTCCACCGAGCTGGTCAACTACAAATTTGCAGACATCTCATCATGTCTTTCAAGAAATCTCTGGAAGTCTAAAACATACAGGTTAACCAACGATATTTTCTTTTACCGTCTAACCTCTACAATCCAAAGGAAAATTAGCCATAATCAATGGTGTAGACGAAGACGTAGAGAATGGTGTAGTGTATGACCAGGTGTCGGACCAGTGTCGCAAGACCTATCACCAAGCCGACGTCTACTCGTTCTGGTCATCATGCCAAGTTATACAAGCAAAAATAATATCTGGAAAATGTTTTTTTTTAAGTAGATACAGTTTTCAAGCCGAATTTTTTAAATGCCCACTTATCCATGGGATGGACATCTAAAGAACAAATTGGCGTAGTAAAATGATCGACTTTTTACCCAATTAGAAAAATTCTATGGTAACTTTGAGCCTCAATATCTCATGAACCAGTAATTTACCAGGTATGGTGCCGAAGTAAAAATGATCGTAATAATTGATACAATATGGCGTTTAGTTTTCGTTAAGGGTCTTTTTACACGCTGTATATGATACCCAAACCGGAGTTTATAGTTTGAATAACGAAAAATTATATAGATTTACTACGAGATAAACAATTTTAGTGCACTATAGGAACTTAGCCAGTCTTCGATAAGATCATAAATATATTTTATCTCATAAATAAATTATATAACTGGAGCGTTAAAAACGGTTCAGTAGGTCGACTGCTAGGTTTACCTTTCCCGTGTAAACTTTGGGCAATTTAAAAAGGTATCTACGCCATACGATATATTATTGATAGTGAAACCAAATAGAAAGAACACCACCAAGATAAGCGTCAGTATGATATGGCAGGGCAAGCTAATTAAATATGTTCAATTGTACATCATCCTCTTACAAATTTGTATATATAAAATTCTTGCGTTCCTGACTGAATGAAAGACAAGCTACAGCTAAAACTATGAGGCGCAGGAAGCTAAAATTTGGCATGTACATTCCCTTAGATCCCTAGAGGTGCACTAAGAAGATATTTCCCGAAATTCGCACGAGATCCAGGAAAAACAGTTCAATTAAAAATGAAATGTGCTGCGGGCATCCTCTAGTATTATATACAAAAGTGTATTGACTTTGTATATAAAGCGAATACTTGTTTGATTTATTTATTTTTCAGCGCGTTATGCATAGTGCGCCTTCTTTTTTATCAGAGCGTGTAGCAGACAGACCTGCTTGTAAACACAATTTATCATTTCCAAGCAATTCATTAACGGAGGTACTATAGATTATGCGTATACGCTGAATCCAATACCATTTAACAAATTCCAAATGCCAAGGTGAAACACGTAAAAGTATTTGGAAACAATGTTTTAATTTCCATGGGATATATGAGAGAATGGGCGAACCTTTTCACTCCCTTTTAGGGGAAAACTTTCGTACGGTACCCTGACGGGTATGGTGTAAACTCAAAGTGCTGGTCTCAGGTGTTTTTCAGACGTTGATGAGAGACTTTGTTTCTCAGGAAATAAATTATTTATTCGCTTGAACGAATAATCGTGTTTTCGAGTGTTCTTGATCGGTATTGGAGTAAAGATGGTTAAAAAATTACATTTCTACCTCTGATGAACACTGTTAAGATGATGTACTTGTGGCAGTATAGTTAAACGAATACGTAGGTGACGAGTGTATTAAGAATGAACTGAGAATTGATTGATGGTTATCTCATCTATTTTAAGTTCTTTTTAATGTAGCATTTCGTTATTTTTATTTATAGACTCTCGCCTGTATCCCCGAAAGGGTAGGCAGAAGTGTAATATTACAACCACATTTCGACATGAGTTTTTAGGTCCCACGTAATAGGGGGCGAGCCTATTGCCGTACCAGGCACATTCCCAGACTCCGTGCTGCTACTGAGAATTTCCTAACGGAAAACCCAATAACTCTTTGCCCGACCCGGAAATCGAACCCGAGACCTCCCAATCCCACGCGCACATTTATGCCGCGAGACCAACGAGGCATTTCGTTATCGTTGCAGATTTTTAGGTATTGTCTTGGTAGGTTATCTAGTTATCATTAGTTACTAATCAATCCTAATTTTGTTTGATATTAGTTTGTATTCTCTAGTTTCATTTACTACATATAATTTCTTGAACGGGTTTCATAATATTTATTTCATACAATTTTAAATTACTCCTGACGAAAACAGTTATGAATTGTAGCTTAATCCATCACGATACATTTTAATTACAGAAATCGAGCAGATGAGAGTCGGCACATCTGTTCGGAAGCTGCGGTTCCAAAATTAAATATAGACACACAGATATGTACACAGACTCATTAAATTTATTAAATCTCCCTTTTTGCGTGGTTGTTAAAAATCCAGTCAAGAGAACATAAATTAAACCAGTAAATATTTTACCCAAATACATTTAATGACGAAATCCGCATCTATATCACCAAACAAAATTCCATCAATTTACATATTCATATCCGCGTTACTATAATCCAATACAGGATTGGTGTAATTTCGTGCTTCGCAAATATAGTGCGGAATTGAGTTGGTCGGTTAAATAAATTACAATCGTACGTTTTGATTACGTATCATATTCTGTCCGATATATCGCATGGTCGGACGAAGAGCTATCGGTACTTTTAGATAACGAAGCCATGCTTGTCTGTGATTTTAGTGAACCTTCAAATGATTACGCGGATTAGTTTAGCGGATGGTTAAAAGAGAAAATGTTTTGGCTCCTTTGGTTATATATTTTTCCTAGACTCGCGCCTTTTGCCCCGAAGGGTTAAGCAGAGGTGTAATATAACACTCACATTTCGCCATGTTTTTTAGGTCCCACGTAATAGGGGGCGAGCCTATTGCCGCTACCGGGCACATCACCAGACTCCGTGCTGCTACTGAGTTTTTTTTCCTTTGGATACGTTTGCAAGTTAATATTGAAGTAATGAAGTGCCGATTGTAAAGTTTTTTAGTTACTAGATCAAAATAAAGAAATAACAAGCTTGTTTATGAGGCAAATTGCTGAAAGTATTAAAGTTAAAAATACTGAATGCGTCGAGAATCTTTCTAAAAAATGCGCAGATGCATCAATCACGTACAGTTAGGAAGTGCATCGTTCCCTTGCAGATAAATAATAGTCTCACGCCTGAATCCCCGAAGGGGTAGGCCGAGGTGTAATAACACTGCATCAAATAACTGCCAATTGCTTCGTTTATTTTCCCGAATAAGCTTGAATTTATTCGAACGTATCAATTGGGAAAATAGCAAAAGAATAATAAAAATTATGACATGTAATACCTAGCTAGGAGCTACCTAGGAGCTACCTAGGAGCTAAAAAAAGCACTATAAAATGTAAAGTGTTTACGAGAATTTTGAGTGTAAAGATCGTACATGTTACACTCGAACATTTAACACTTCAATCAGTTGTAAAATTCACCGGTTGGTGTGAATCTTACACAGTAGTCAAACATCTAAGCTCAATGCTGACCTTTTTTTTTTATTTTGTGGAAGAAGAAAGTTGTGGTGTTCCTCAAACTAGAGGGAGGATCCTCTAACCAGGCTGGGTGATCGCGCCTGGTGGACTGTCAGTCCAACGGACGTATTTGAGAAGTTTCATATATACAACTCGGCGTGCGAACTCTGCTTGTGCGATTCATCACCTTGTTTTCGTAGAATCGTGTCCGATAGATGTCGCCGTATTGTTTGTTGTTGAGACTTCGTCGTCGCTAGCTAGATGGCCACAGTTGTATGTAGCTACCGCTTCAATTTAAAGAAGACAACTCCCGCAGTAGGAATAAATCCTGTGTCGCGGGGGACTTTACAAACATACAACCAACGGACACAATGAACACCCAGACTCGAAACAACAATTTATGGATCGCACAAAGTGTTGTCTCGTGTGGGAATCGAACCGACAACACTCGGCGCAGTGTCAAGTGGTGGGGTGGCCGCTTAAACCACTACGTTAACCGTGCAGTCAATGTTTTGTTTTGTTTGCAACATCTGTAAACGATACAAACGCTAATGCTTGTGCAGATGACAAACAGCTTTTGGTGTATTTGGTTTTAGCGCAGAAATATTAGTGAAGCATTCGTTGATTCAATTTTGCATTAGAATTTTCGGAGGAAAAGAAAAGCTTGATAATCAACTATCAAGTTTTTCTATATAGGTACTTTGTAAACCTTACCAGTCAACAGTTTATTAATAAACTGTTGATATAATATGTATAAAGTCAGAAACGAACAAAGAAATCTCAAAATGCAGTGTTAAACGCTGAGGTGACTTCTCAACTAATAACGCCTTTCGTGCAATCAAAAAAAAATAGTAGCAGTCTACTACAACATATCTTGATAGATCCTGTAAAGCCTTTATTAAAAACCAATAACCCAAAAGCAAAAATTACAAAACCCAGAGCAGCAAGTGGCAAAACTGAATAAGGGCGGTTTCAGATTAGCGTATTTTTCTGCGCGTATACGGTCGTTTTAGCATACGCGCTTAGGGCGGTTTCAGATTAGCGTTTTATACGCGCGTATAAGCTCGTTTTTGGAAGCGCATGTAGGCGCGTACCTAATGTAGCGCGCGTGTAAGAGCGGTTTCAGATTAGCGTATTTTTCTGCGCGTATACGGTCGTTTCAGCATACGCGCTTACACGCGCGCTACATTACGCGCTTCAAAAAACCAGACTCACGTAAACGGGCGTATTCGCTCGAAACGGTAGTGACGTCTTCTCAGTGTCAACATGGATTCTGACGGCTCGTGGTTATACGAGCTGAGAAACGCGTCAACGCTCGTACGAGTTGCGCGTGTGCCAAAAGGCGCGCCTATACGCGCCTACATGCGCTTCCAAAAACGAGCTTATACGCGCGTATAAAACGCTAATTTGAAACCGAACTAAGAGCGACGCTCGAATACATTTAGAAGGCGTAGAAGTGGCATTCCAAGAGCCTATATTGACGCCTGTAAGAGAATCTGTCCCTTTTAAGAAACTTTTTACGGTTTTTTGCGTGTGAAACCTGTAATTTTCTAACTAAGAAACGACGCTAAAAGTATATGTGGAATCTAAAAGAAATGTAATAATAATGATAGAAATGTCTCAAAGAGACCGGCTTCCTACGCAGAGATATTAAAGTGCACTAATATGCTCACAATCACAAGTGTACTCTCAAGTCAGTCACTCTCATGGTCATTTGGGACGGTCTACATGACCGCTGCCTGTGGGCTTACACAAAGCTAAGGCTGTCTTTGTGGCTATGTAAATACAAACATTATATCTGAGTTGCCATACAGTTTGCCATACAGTTAATATTTGTAAAGGTATATCTAAGTACAAATAAATATTAATTTGTGTCAGTTACAGATTATGTTCGTGTAGTGATTATAGGCATTCAGTTTGTCAAAACGTAGCAGCGATAGCATAGTGGAGATACCAACAGACTGCCATGCAGAGGGTATCGGGTTCGAATCCACGGCGCGCACCAATGACTTTTCGGAGTTATGTGCGTATTGAATTATATTAATTATCGCTTGTCCCGTGCCTCGGAGAGCACGTTAAGCCGTCGGTCCCGGTTGTCATGAAGATCTTTGACAATCGTTACAGGGCGTCAGTCATTACCTTCTAATAAAACTGACACTAGTCTAAACTATGGAATATCGCTATCCCTTCGGGTTGCAGAGGTCAGATAGGCAGTCGCTCTGTGGAAAAGCTAATATTCAGCTAAATCCGGTTAGACTAGGAAGCGGACCCCAGATGGAAACTGGGATAACGCTAAGAGGATGAGTTTGTCAAAACGTAAATAAACGGATTAATTGCTATTGGATAAGCAGAATAGTGGATATACAAAGTTTTAGTTAGTATACTACAAACATGAATTTTACTGAAATACCTTTATTATTTATACTAGATCAAGCTACTAGATAAAATATATTCATTTCATAAATAGGATCTAACATGGACATACTCGTTTACTCAGAAAATTCTTTTACATCATAAAGCAAAGCCGATACCGCCAATACATGACCCGGTCACCGGCAATGTTCTCGGGGTAAACTGTAATACCTCGATATGACAAGGTATAAGACGGTCATTTAACAAGATTCCAGTACGCCTCTAACAAGGACCGTTAAACAGCTGATTTGATACAAGCTTCTAGTAATACAAAAGTAAATTCTGAATTCATTGATATGTTGTTTGACCTTTATGATTAACTAGCCAGTAGACCAGCAGTACGTATGACTTTCTTTGTATGTTTTAGTCCAATTAGTCCAATTATATGCCACTGTGGGCTCCCTAACCATAATATTCATTTATTCACACTATTTCTGCCAACACATACTATTAAAATCACAAGTATTTATATTTATTTATTTATTTAATAAACATAACATACTACACAATTAAATAGTACCGGCTTGTCGCTCTTCTTTCTTGCTCCGCCGCATATACGAACTTTTTACTAGCCGGCCGCGGAGCGGTCAAGACTGGCCAGTATGATCTATTGTGAAGAGATTTGAAAAAGCCTTGAAACAGAACGCATGTTTCTCACCTACTAAAAACGCTGATATTTTTCCGACATTCTATCTTTAGTATCTATATCATATTCTGGTGCTGAGACTTCCAAGTGATTGTAAACCTTGAGTACATACTATCAGTGCTTCTGCATAACTAAATATCTACGCTACTCTTATCATCTCATTATCTTCTGAATATTCTGTGTATGTTGACGAGACATTATAAACAAGAAACCGTAAGTGATCTAATATTTTTATTTACCACTTTACACCAGCGGTACACCCGTACCAACATACACCACACCACAAAATGTGAACATCAAAGCCACTACGCGATCACTCTTGTAAACTATTATCACTCTTTATATTAATATTTTGTAGTCCATTACTGGACATAATAATACTTAGGTCACTCCTGATTTGGGTCACGGGAGGCAACAACGGAACGATTTGGCCAACTATACCACGCTGGCCAGTTGGGACTTATAACCTAATAAGGTCATCAATTCTAAAACGTAAATATAACTCAATTCTGATAAATATTCAAACATCTTGACATTTGACTTATATCAACTTAATTATATTGATCCGTTACCTAACCCTCGAGACGTATTTTATAATTTCACAGAGAAAAATTCTATGCCCAGTCACCGAGTTCACTTCGATATTATGTCAAAGATACCTTAAAGAGTACACACACTGGAATTTGGTCTGGTCCGGTTTTATTGACTGTTGGAAAATAATAACATAAGATGGTGTGTATTAAATTTTTAATTATCGCATGTCCCGTGCCCCGGAGAGCACGTTAAGCCGTCGGTCCCGGCTGTCATGAAGGTCTTTGACAATCGTTATAGGGCGTCAGTACCTCTAAATAAACTTACACTAGTCTAAACCATGGAATATTGCTATCCTTTCGGATTGCGGAGGTTATACAGGCAGTCGCTCTGTGGAAAAGCTAATATTCAGCCAAATCCGGTTAGACTAGTAAGCGGAAACTTGGATAACGCTAGGAGGACGATGATGATGATGGTGTGTCTTCTATAGGAAATATCTATGAGCAAACTTTGCGTTTAGGCCTGGCATAAATAGCAAGAAAAAGAATTAATTTATAATGAGCATCGAAGGAAATGATAGAAGCACAGAGATAAACTTTCTATACAGAGCCACGGCCAGTTACAATATAGTCTAGATACAACTGTCCTGGTTCTGCCTCGGATCAGTCATGTATTTCTAATTTAAATTCGAATTTCTCACATTCATTTTTTTCAAATGCAAATTTTTCAAATTCAAATTTTCAAATTCAAAATTTTCAAATTTAAATTTTCACTGAGTCTGAATCAAAGAAAAAAGTTGTATCTTGATAGAAGACGAAGTTTCTATACTAGTATCAGTAAAGTGACAAACACCTAGAGCATTGAACTCCAACACGACTGATATATTCTCGCTCTTACCATACCTGAGATGAGATCACGATCGTGTCGAATAGGTTTCAATTGTATTGCACAGCTCGGTTTTAATAGCTTTGCACATCTTTATGCAGCATGAAACGGTTATGTGTAGTCCTGACACCGCACCTGCAATGAAAAGGATATTGTTATAACGAACAATAGCTAAATATTGAAAGATATGCTATGTATTAAAAATACCAAATAAGCGATTGCCGTATATGTAGGCAAGTTGGACGAAAAATATCATCATAAACGATATAATTGAGGCAACACGCAATAATATTATTGGCCTCATTTTGATTTGGAATTTAGTTTCGGGTACTAACTTAGAGGCAGAAGTAAGTTTGTAGGAATAAATGCAAGTGGCGTTCTGTTGTCACTGCCTACCCCAACGACAAAAACGCGTGAGTACCTATATGCAAGCATGTATGTAGAAAAAGAGATAGCTTGAAAGGTGCATTGTTTGCATGTTTAAAAATCAATTAGGCACTTACTATTCAGACGATTATTTTTTTCAGTATACGAGCACTTCAATAGTTTTAATTGTTTCACTAAATTGGCATGTAGACCGTTACAGACTACATCAAAGTCAAATGTATAGTCTCCTTTATCCACGGGCAATCATTTCAAATACCGAGTTTCAGATATATTTTTCTCATTATGTTCGGGTGTTAACACAAATCTTTGATCTAGGGTAATCGATTTCGAAACGAGTTTTCGTGGTTATTCTTTTCAAATTTATTGGATAGGTTTTTTTAAATATTGGATGGTATTTAATTTATTTATACTTTGACCTCAGACGAGTGTTATGAATTATTTGGAATTAGGTACGTGTCTAAGTATCGAAGCGATTTATGAAACCCGAATATTAAAGTGATTTATCAAAACGTGTTATTATTTAACGATTGTTTTATTAATAAAGCATTATGATGCATGACTATTCGTATTTTAATAAATATGAATCGTCATGCATCATTGCATCTCGAAGAAAGTCTACATGAAACTTAATCAAAATATGGTGTAAAAGTTCATGTCGAAATTCCTCGAATGGCGGCAAAAACATTCGAATATCCGTGATGATAATTACAAAAGTGTCAAAATAGCGTCCTGAAACGTGGTATATTCCCGATAGACATTTTCATTTATATACAATATGTTTTTAACTCTAGTATTTGATGCTTACAATATCGTAGCATTCCGTGTTGCTTTACGTGATCAGAAATCATTAGACATTATTTTGTAGTTTCACACTTACGTTCGGTAATGGCGTGAACAGGACTATGATTGTCAATTATGTTGTTACCATTTGTATTTTCAACTTCAGTAATAAAGTGCCTTAAAATATTGGGTTTGTGTTGATGCAAATTAGTTAAATGATTGTTGGATTGTAAATTGTTGGTTATTCTTCCGTATTTTTATTTCAAGATCAGACCGATGGAGATTAATGGAGATTTATATAACAGAAATCGTTTTTTTATGTAACGGATTTTTCTTTATATTTCATCGATTTTAAATGTGTATGAACAATTTCAGATTTTCTAGCTTATATTTGCATCAGATTTAACAGTTCCTTTTTGTGATGTAGAAAAGCTATCGAAGGGTTGCCGGAAGTACTCCAATCGATAAGTTTTTGGTCTGACTGTCACTAAAAATTTGTCTTCTTAGTGCACTCTTACAAAATTGTAACTCATCTGGGCACATAGATCTGCGGCATTCTCATCAAAATCCAATACTAAAATTCGTAAATACAATACAATTACAGCATGTCCGAAGCTTCAAAACCTCTGCAGAATTGCGGACGATGTTTAATACGTGACCGGAAACCGTTAAGTTCTTTAGCGAATAGCCTTCCGTTGTACAATTAAAGCAATTCCACCTGCTGCCGATCGTGCCTGTCCAACGTCGATAATTATAAAATATTGTTCCACCACGTTGGGACCACTCATTGACATATATTCTGGACCACGACAGTCTCGACAATACTGTCAAATGCAATTTCTCGTTTATCTCTGTGGAAATTGATTAATCTTGTGATCTAGATAGCTTCGATGGTAAAGTCTAAAATTTACGTCCTATAAATGAAATATCACCGATACAATCAGCTTATATAACACAATTGTCTGTCTATTAACTGAACTGATTTATTTCACGTTTTTTTTTACTCATGTCAGTGTGTGGCGAAATCTGGTGTCGGGGTTTCCCGACACAAGAACTGGGACCGACAGCTTTACGTGCCCTCCGAAGCATGGTAACGCCCTAATGTAAATGTCTCACTCGGCCACTAATCCAAGTGGTATCCTGCGCGAGCGTTGCTTAACATTGCACACCTATTACGAATAGCAAGCTCAGTACCGCTATGACCTCTATCTCACTGCTGACGGGTAAGTATTTGCTGAATCGACATTTTGGAAACGCAGCGAAATATCGACGTAAACATGACCATTAGTTCAGATGACATTCCTGCAATAGTGCTAAAAAACTGTGCTTCTAGCCTGTGTCCTATATCAAGATGTTTTTCATCTATTAATGATAACCAGACAAGCGCCGCAATCCTGAATGCAAGCCAAGAGGGTTACTTTCATTCTCTCATGAAATATGCAAATAAAGTATGGAGTAGGGAGCTTTACTAATTAAAGGCTTCGGGAATACCTTAGAGTAATCGGTAACAAAATGGTTTTACCAAAATTGGTGCATGGCAGACCTAGAATAGTAAGTAGATATGTTATAAAAATTAAAAAGGAGATGTATAGAATCAATATGTCACGAAAGACTCATATGTATGGTGATGCCATTAATTTGCTCTACCTACAGCTGATCTCCGCACTGGGACATTATTTTCTGAATTTCAATCTGTGTACAGACATATCTGATCCTGTTTTATTAGATGTCATAAAAACGTATTTGGGTTATGTCAGCGACATTGAAAAAGTCTTATAAATAAAATGTACAAACGAAAAAATAAATAATATAATGTTCTCCATGTGACATTTCTATCTCCAGAAACATTCAGTTCACATCATACAACATTCACAAATTCGTACATACTCGTAGAACAAAAAGCAAAACCGAAAGTAATCCCAAGTTTGATCACAAATTATATAAATATCAATATAAAATCAGAGTTCAAAGAACTCATTCTGAATTCCTGATGGACTGAACGGTAAAGTATAATTGATGACTTGTGCGTGTAATGGACACTAAATATCGGTGGCTTATTACACTTCATGAACGACGGTAGTTGAGAAACGTGGATATTAGAACTTATAAGTTAAAGATAAAGGAGTGTTCACTTAGGATATATCAATCGGTCGCCATGTAAAACATTGTTGAAAGTATCTGACTTTTGATTTGTGGGTATTGTTACTAAAGATAAATAATTATTTCTTGTCCTAAATATCATGAAAATATCTAATCTAGCCACATAAGTCACTAACTTTCATACCCAAAAATTCAATAAAAATAAACCTAGATTTGTATCACTCGATAGTCCCGCAGTCTATAGCTGAGCCTTATGATAAATCCAAACCGTTCAGTGACCCACTTAAACACCAAACACATTAAAATGGACCAACGCCTTTGAACGAAGTTCAATGACACACACGTGTAATACAATTATTTCGTTTACATAAAAGCAATCACTGCGGAGGCTTAAGCTGCCTTTTGTTGCAAAGGATATAAAATTTCAAAAAATAAATTCTCTTTATATCATTTATTTTATACTTTGTACATAATGTAAAAAATACGTACATACATACATATGCTCACACCTTTATCCCGTTGGGGTAGGCAGAGACAACAGCACGCCACTTGCTTCTATCCTTGTTAACCTCACGCGCTTCCTCTACATTCATTACTCTTTTCTTACATGCTCGGCGGTTACGGGTGCTTCGGACTTTTCCGTTTTTTGAAAATAAAAGGCACTTTATAAATACAACACTTGTTTGTTGGTTTAGGTGGTGTCAAACGATACCTGGGTACAAAATAAACGTAGAAAGCCAAACTAAACTCAAAAGCTTTTATCACACATGCCATGACGCAAGCAAAGACCCACACATAGACAACTTCCCACAAACTCTTGCTAGGTTTTATGTGTGTGCGTAAAGCTATGACTAAATATGAGCAATGACTATATATGTGTGCGTAAAGCTTTGACTACAAAGTCTTGCCGTATGTATGAGTGATGTAACCGTTACATAATTCCCACTAATCTCCGAGAGCAACGTTCGTTCAGTGATCAATACGTTTAGGCAATGAGTTGAAGAAGTGAATTTACTACAGGCCATTGTTAAGCTGGGTTTACAATGGTGTGTGGTAACACTGACTAATCGCAGGTCTAAACATATCTAGGCCCTCGTTAATGAAATGAAAGGGTTAGTGTGTTGTTTAGTACAGACGATTTTGGGGTTAACTGTTTGAACGATATATTGGAGTAATTTTTCGAATGTTTGTCTTAAGAGATAACGAAGCTGGTGTGGTAGCTAAATGACGTTAATGTTGCCTTGGTTTCGTTCAGACTATATTTTTTTTGTAGGGTTCATATTATAAGAAGCATCGTCCTAATATAAAATAAAAAACATGTAACGTATTTTTTGAGATAAAAGTTTCATAATTATGCCTTATTTTTGCTCCGACGTTTCGGTTTGAGTTCCGTGGTTATTACTACCTAGAGTTACAAATCGCGAAAGCTTAAAAACATTAAAAAACTAGTCGTTTATACTATAATTTATTTCAAAATATAATATGGTACAGCAGATGTCAGTCTTCAACACTCTGGTCAGACATTTAAAATAGAACGAGGTGTCAAACAGGGTGATCCGTTGTCACCCAAACTTTTTACCAGCATCCTCCAACAAGTCTTCAGTAGTCTGGCAGATTTGTGACAATCCAAAGGCATTCAACAAATCTTCGGTTCGCCGACGACATTGTTCTCTTTTTCTCTCCGGCCTCAGAACTCGAGCTAATGCTCAAAGACCTCAGCTCTGCAAGTCTTCAAGTTGAACTTCTGATGAACCGGGTGAAAACTCAGGTAATGACCAACAGCACGAAACGTAGGGTTACGGTAAACGGTCAGACTATACATTATGTTGACGAAAATATTTACTTGGGCCAGATTGTCTCTTTTAGTAACAGGCAAGACAAAGAAGTAGCACGACGAGTCGAAAATGCCTGGAAGAGCTTCTGGTCAATGAAAGAGTTTTTAAAGGCCAACCTTCCATTGTCACTAAAGCGTTAACTCGTCTACATGTGCATATTGCCCATCCTAACCTACGGTGCCCAGACATGGGCACCTCTGACTGAAATCCAGAAGTCCAAATTGAAGATTTGCCAAAGGGCGATGGAGCGTAGCATTTTTGGTGAAAAAAAGGACAGACCATGTTCGTAACACTTTCCTACGTTCCAAAACACGCATAGCTGACGTCTGATTAATATCTGCTAGACTGAAGTGGGACTGGGCCGGACACGTTTGTCGTATGCACCCAGAAAGACGGGCCTATCTAGCTACCGCTTGGGTGCCTCATGACAGTCGGCGACAACGTGGAAGACCCAAATGAAGATGGGGGGATGACCTGGATGGATTTTACAGCGAGTAGACGAACTTAACACGAGACAGGGATGCATGGCGGTCCAAGGAAGAAGCCTTTGCCCAGCAGTGGGACACACAGACAGGCTAAATATAAAAAAAAAAAATATGGTACTACATAGTATATCGCGACGTCCATTTGTACTACATTCCGTACATGCTAGTATAATACAAGCTGACCGCATAGTTTTTCAACTTTGTCACAGATAATAAAGATGAACAGATACTTGTATTAGAAAAATTCATCTTGTGGCGTAGGTTTTGTGTAACTTAGTCCGTAGGTAAAACACAGTAGTCGAGTTAGAACGTAAAAGACCTACTTAAAGAGCGACTGTTCCAAGTCTAAAACATACAATTTACCTTAGTATGATAAATGCTCGTCCGTGTGGTGACGGATTAAGAATACGAATTGTCACCACCCCATATCAGGTGTCGAAAGAGCCGACAGAGGGAGCATATTATGCATAGAATAGCACTGTAAGAGAAGGAAAACTTGATACAAACCCTATACCAACCCGTTTGGCTAGCGTGGTATAGTAGGCCAATTCCTCCTTTCAAAGGAGAGGCCTAGTCCAGCAGTGGATTGATAGAGGCTGACGATGATGATGATGAATATGATAAATGCTCAAAATACATCTTCTGGGAAATATTATTTCATTTTCCTATCCTTTTACAAGGTCTGTCGTCGTCATCATCAACAGCTTTTTCATATTTTAAGATCCATAAGAACTCACACAGATTGCGCTATCGCATTTCTTTATTATGTGATCGAAATGCAAACTGGAAACATAGTCACTTGAATGCCTACAGTGTCAATGCTCTTGTATATTTTCAGGCTACAGCATCGCAATCTCCATCAGTACCGGTGATTGCATTCCATTCGGTGTGCGCTCCGACCTCCAATCAATTTTGATTTATCGGCTTAATGTACTTGCTATGGTAAATTTTTCGCGTAACTGCGGTTTATGGAATTTAAGTATTCGTTATGAAGTTGTCACACGTGTGATCGATTTTCACGGGATAGCCGGGATCGATCACTCGCCGAGCAATTAAAAAGAGATGATTAGGTTGTCTTACGGGAAATAAATAAAAAATATCACCAGGACAGATTAAACTCGCGTTATATTCCAGATTCACAATGGTTTTGATTACATAAAAGAACTGACACTTGAGGTTAACCGACTAGATAATTATCCAGGGCGTAGGTCGTAGGTTGACACTCCACAGGTCCACGGATGAGTACTCAGCTTTGACGTGTCTCCCAGCAGAAGAAAAAGGGGCCGAACACGTGTGTCGCTGGTATATATATGGTCGGCAAGCGGGAGAGGGCTCCCCACTGCAGTGCGTCATCGTAGTGGGGCTCGCAAGCGCCGAGGCACGACGTCACAAAGTGCTCAATATGATAACATGGGGACAAAAAATAATGGAGGATGAATTGGAACCGTAAGTATTGTCTTATATTACAGTTAGTGTTTTACATTTATTGTACAATACAATGCATAGAAAACATTTGCTTAATTTTTTGCAAATCAAATCACGATCGAGACGTTCATTCACGATTTATTCAGTCTTCCATTACATTTCCACCTCAAGTAAAAAAATAAATTCAACCAAATTAAAGGCTGCAAATAAAGGGCAACATCAATTGGTTCTCCCAATCACTATTCCTCTCGCGTGTCCCGAGACAAATTAAGTGAGTTAATCTTATCCAGTGTATCAACACCATTACTCCAGCTACGCCCTAAAAGCGATAATTTATTGAGGTAATTTTGTCACAGTTTGATAATTTCCCCATTTTTATGGGTGAAACCGCTATAAAATTTATGCCAACGTAATGCCCAGAATTCTCACCCAGCAATCCTATAATTAATACGTTGCCATTCTGGCATATCCCACCCAGCAAAAAAAGGCAAGTGAAACGTAAAGTTTTTCGAAGACACAAGCCAATGGGCTGGCTAATTGTTTAGCTCTTATCGCTCCAGAACTTATTCCAAGCAATAAGGTCGTGTACACGTATAAAATATAGATGTCGTAAAACACATAAAAGAAGTTGGGAAAGAAGTAGGTCTGTTAATCTTACTTTTTGTGCGGTTGAGAGACTGAAAGTTTTCACAGTTTGTTTTGAATAAGTAAATAAATAAGTAATAGTCAGCAGAATAAAAAAGGATTAATGATTTTGACCCAATTTAAGCCAGCTGCTTTTAATTGCTCATATCAGCGAGGCTATCTTTCAGCTGAAAGGGCATCAGTCTTCTTTTTACACAGTCGTAAACTGAAATATAACTACTGATATATAATTATCTTCTATATATTAAAAGAATTTGTGTTTTATAATACGAGTCGGCCAGCCCGTTCTACCCAACCGATTCGCATGATTTTTTTTAAATGAAAGCTCTTGCTGCATAGATTTGTCATCAAGTATTAAAAATTACCTAACTTGCACATTTATCAAGTTTTATAGAATTAATAGGATTAACATAATTATGTACAATAAAATAAAACTAATTATATAACTAAACTATCCTAAACTATAAAAAAGCGAAAGTATGAAAAGAAAAGTAAATAAAATATAATAAAATAACAAATTGCCAACTACGATGGTCGCGTCAAAAAATTCCTCCGCAACGCTGTCGAGCGGTAGCGTGCCCAGAAGGCTGGCAGCATTGCCACGTTGAATGGCAATGCTTATTCTCTCAGCGAGATATAAACCAGCCCTCTGGTCACGGGAAGCATCGATCAGCCTTCTGGCGATTTCTTTGTATAATGCGCGTGCACTAGGGCCCCATGGCCCCAGCGTTTCGACCCCAAACGGCTCAAAAACGTAATTACCAGCCAGGTTTCCGTATTTGCGCCGTTTGAGGGTTTCCGCCGATGCAGCAGCAGCGCCAGCTGATCCAGCTGTACTTGAAAGATGTGATGGCGCAAGGGTATCGACGCATGTCGCGTCCCACACCAGAGGCCTACCCATCTTCCAAGGTAATAACGTCATACCGTCTGGTCTCTTCCCATCGTCGCGTACCAAACCATTAGGTTCGAGATGAGCTGGTACTCCGGCGGTGGCAAGAGCTCGACGGAGTATGTCGTTAATGTGGGCATCTCGAGAAATACGCCCTGCACTCCTACTGCACGATAGGCCATGGTGGCCAAGACTGTCGACGGCTTCGCCGCAGTGACAGCGGTGCGGAGAAACGCAAACAGCTCCCAAGCGCAGGCAAGAAGCGATGCGGAAAGTTGTATCGTCCAACATAGTTCCTATGTTGGACGATGGAAGTGCTTGAAGCCATAACCCCGATTCCCACTCTCCCACAGCCAATAAACGGGCACGCTCTGCAACTCTAGATGCAGTATTTAAAAGATAATCTCTCATCTTGCTACAGAGCGGCCCGTCCCATTGTCTCTGAGAGAATAGATTCCGGGGTAAGTCAGAGCTCGGGCAAGCCATTTTCCAAGCGTTAATGGCATCAGTCATGCACGGCACCTCAGAATTAACCAGTGTGGGTTCTAGAATTTTCCTGGTCAGTTCCTCAGTGCCGTGGACCGAGGCCAAAAACGCTGGTAGACTTACATCAGTAATTTTGCGAACGCCGAGGCCGCCCAAGCGAACTGGCAAAGTTGCTTGAAGCCACACTCGGTCGTTCATGTCAAGATTTAGAATTTTGCTCAAGGTCTGCCGAATAACATTATCTATGTTTTCCAAAAGGGTTGAATGTTTCCAAAAAGGAGAGGATCGCAAGTAATATGTAAATTTTGGGACGAAAAGACAGTGCCTGATAATTGTGAAAGCCGAATGAATATTAATTTTGTATAGGCGTTCTGAGGTTTCACAGAAATTTTGTACTTTTTCATTTATAAAAGTTCCAAAAGCGTCGTCGAAAATAGGGGACCCAAGGAGGCGGAAGGAGCATTTATTGATGATTTTAATATTTGGCGCCAAAGAATTAAATTTTGATACAATCGAAAGGTTATCCAAATTGTCCTTAATAAAAATTTCACATTTTTCCGAATTTAGTTCCAAACCAATTGCTTTAAATTCCTTTTTTATTAGCTCTAAATCTTGTAAAACTGTGGAAACGTCTCCTCCCAGGGTCCCGTCATCCAAATACCACACGTTAAATTTTGAATTTATTTGTTTTATTATTGGGTGAATGGCTAAACTGAAAATGACTGGCCCGAGAGGGTCACCTTGTTGACACCCAACAGCAGATTCCAAAACATTATCTTTGTAAATTAATTTTGATGGATGCCTATAGCATTGCCAAAGGAATTTAAAAATTTTAGGAGTTTCTAATTTTGCTTGTGTCAGCAAGGTGTCCCTGTTCACTGAGTTGAAGGCATTCTTCAAATCAACCTTTAAAATGACCTCACCTTTACCGCAGCCAAGGTACGTGGACAGCGCATGTATGGCAGCCTCACAGCCTCCCTTCGAACCAAAGCCAAGCTGGATTGGCTGAAATTTATCTGCCAAAATGGCACTATAATGTTTACAGCATAGTTTGGCTGCCAAGCGTCTGTAGATACACCCTACGGCAATGGGCCGAATGCCACCATCTTTTTTGCGAAGGGCGCACAAGTTGGCGCCGTATAATAAGTCGGTGACATCTGTGGCCACATTGCCGGAGAGCATAAGGTTAATCAAAGCCGTCAGTGCCTTCAAAAGTGCATCACCAGCCTCTCCAGCACTTGCACTTGTGAGATCTTTTAGATGCTGAGGTGTTAAGCCGTCGAGGCCGCCAGCGGATCCACTACGAAAGGAACAGACGGCTTCAAATACGTCCTTGGCTGAAACAAACAGACAGTCACAATCTTCGTCAGGCATGTCGGGAAAGGTGAGGTCATTAGCTGGCGCTGGGTGCTTACTCTTCAGACCTGCTAGGGTGTCTGAAGAGTAAGGCGCCACCACATCGCTACTAAACAATAACCTAGACGCCCCTTGAATGTCACCCTCCCTTAATTTGGACTCTACACATTGGTAAATTGTTTTTTTAAATCTATGGATAGTAAATTTAGGGTCAAAATTGTTAGTAGAATGGTTACATAGGTCTTTAATTTGGGATGTCAAAGATTTGGATGTTGTCCGGTTGCTTTGAATGTGTAGAATCCTATAAGAGAAAGTGAGTAACTGTTCCCAAGCTGTTTTGGAGTTCTCACGCACAACGAGAGCAATACAGTTAGCTAAATTATGAGCTACTAATGGTCTCGCACCGCGTGGAACTCGCTTCAAAACTGGAATTGAATTTTTTAATGTACCTAAGTACTGCCAAAAAGGAATTTGGGACGAAACAGAAAGTGAAATGGAACTGGGGCCAGGAAGCACATTTTGGTTTTTATGCACTTTGCCAAAATGTACTTTCAAGCCCCGCTCACCTTTAAAAAAACGAGCTTGAGAACATACTGGGCAGCGCACTAGGTTATTCAGCGACGATGTGGTTGATTGGATTGCACTTAACTCCGCATCACTAATGTCCTCGCTTGTAGCCGGCATAAATATTATAACTTTAAACTTAAAATACAAAATGTTATTATTTACAATTTATGCATGACATTTAGCCACTTGGTGACAGGACGTTGCCTAGGTGCCGGCGTCGCGTCCCGTCACCGTTGTCTTCTAAACTTACACTTACTAAATAAAATTGTCTATTATAAAAAGATAAAAAGGTACAAAATCACAGGAAACAAAATCACCAACACACAACACAAGCTTTCACGTTTCAATAAACTATCATTTCACCCACACGAATTATTTCAATACACATCCAATTAAATTGCCGATATTATATATTATATTGGCAGAGATCCTGGTATTTTCAAATTTCTGTAGCCATGAACATCTTAGAAACTGTTTGCCGTTTCGGTTTACGATGAAAACTTCTTTGATGGCTATTTTAGTTTTTCTATGAAAAGTATTATAAATTGAAATATGTATTTATGATTGAAAACAGTAATAGGTACACGTAAATAGGCAATTTTATTATATAGTATAATATTTTAAATCGGATTTTTTCCAATACAGGAAAATATTCGCTGCCATTTTTTTATCAAGTTATATGCAAAAACAGTTTTCTCCCATACATTTTTTTCGTTTTCGTAGCCGTAGTCAATTACTTTCTGCTTCTATATATCTGGTTCTGATTGAGGTAGGCGTTTCGTTATAGGCCTATAACACGCACTGAAAAGAGCTCTTTCATTAAATGGTATGCTCATTTAAATTGGGTAAGTTTGAAGGAAGATAGGTGTGGACATTGAACTTATTTTTCAATATTTTCCTGTAAATTTCTTAAGATTCCATTGCTTTCTCTCTACATGGACGGTTCTAAACTCAAAAATATTTTTATGGCAATTAATAAGTTCCTTGCGGTAACTGCCAGGAAAAACCGTTATGCCTCCTTAAGGTGACCTTGCCTTACTTTCATACGGGTGTGAGTTAGGTGGTGTGTAAAATTATACCCGATGTTGGTAAAATTATCACTATAGTGAATTATTGCTGATGGCAGGTAATATTCCCCGAATGTTACCAGTTAACCCTTAATGTTGGGTGAACTGATCTCTGATATTGAGGAATTTTCCCCCTTTTTTTTGTATCGCGATGAAATCCGCGGACGGTTGGTGAACTGTGCCTCAAAGGGACCCCTCCGCCAACTCTTTACCGAGTTTGGGGCAGGTGGAGAGGTGGTGTGTGGCTCGGCTCTCCCCCTAGATGTTCGGGGATGTGGATACCCACTAAAACACCGCGGTGTTCCTCTATCGACGCTCATGACGGGGTCGCGGAACGACGTCAGTATACCTACCCGCGACCCAAGGAATTTTCCCCAAATGTAGTGAAATTTCCGCCTACTGTTGGGAAAATCAACAGACGGGTAAATTACGTTTTATGTTAGGATAATTTTTGTGTTTTTAAATTACGGACTTTCTTCGGGCATCTTAATTTTTTTACGTGGAACATAATTATTACGGCGGTTCATAGTACTATTGTCATATAATTATATTACAAGTGGTAGTTATGGTAGAAATTGTAGCTTTTAGCATAGCTAGCGTACTTTTGACAGCACCGGCGGTTTTGTTAGGAATGGTAATTTTGACAAAATGGTAGATATGATAGTGTAAGTACGAATAGTAGTTTTGGTACAAATAGTAGTTTTGATCGGAATATTATTTTCGGTAGGAATATCAGTTTTGGTAGAAATGTTATTTTTGGTATATATGGTAGTTTTGGTAGCAATGTTACTTACGATTGCTACCAAAGCTACCATTCCTACCAAAACTACTACTACGGCTGTTGATGTGAAGCACACGAAATGAAAAAAAGGGTTTAATTATTGTACATCATCAACAACCTTTTGCAGTCCACTGCAGGACTTAAACCTCTCCTTATGAAGGTTTTGGCAATCTGTGGTTTTGGCCTACATAGGCTGCACTAAAAGTATCGGGAATAGAATATTTCCTGTCCTGAACTATTCCTGTCATATTAAAATCTTTTTAATTGAAAACTCCTTGGTTTTAAAAATCGTATACCATTTCATCATCCTCCTTGCGTTATCCCAGTCTCAACCTGGGGTCCGCTTTCTAGTCTAACCGGATTTGGCGGAATATTAGCTTTTCCACGGAGCGACTACCTGTCTGACCACCGCAACCCCAAGGGATAGCGATATTCCATGGTTTAGACTAGTGTCAGTTTATTTTAGAGGTACTGACGCCCTATAACGGCTGTCAAACATCTTCATGACAGCCGGGACCGACGGCTTAACGTGCTCTCCGAAGCACAAACAAGCGATAATTAACAATTAAATACGCACATTACTCCGAAAAGTCAGTGGTGCGCGCCGTGGAATCGAACCCGATACCCTCTGCATGGCAGTCCGTTGGTATCTCCACTAGGCTACCGCTGCCTTAAAAATCGTATACCATTTATTTATTGAAAAAAATATTCTCGGTCTTGTCACAAGGTTTTGTCAAACTTGTTTAGTCGTTGAAAAAATGGAATTGACTCGAGAAAATTCAAGAGCGTTGATTTATTATGACTTTCGAAGTGGTTTAACACAAAAACAGTGTGTTGACCGGATGATTTCTGCATTTGGTAATGAAGCCCCATCCAAAACCACAATTTATCGCTGGTTTGCTGAATTTCAACGTGGACGTGTCAAGCTCAGTGATGATCCCGTCAAGCTCGTCCAAAAACTGCAGTCACACAAGAAAACGTTGATGCTGTGCATAAGCTGATTGAGGAAGATCGACATGTGACATAACGCGAAATTTAGACATTGGCATGAGTCAAATACAAATAATCTCGCATGAACAATTAGGTGTAAAAAAGTTGTTTTCCCGATGGATACCGCATTCGCTCTGTGAAGAGCAAAAAGCGGCTCGCGTTACTTGGTACGCCAGAACTCCCGAAAGATTCCACGCAAGATCCTCAAATGCTGTATACAACAGCGTATCAGGTGATGAATCCTGGATATACTCGTATGCGTACGAACCCGAAACAAAAAACCAGTCACGAGTTTGGGTGTTCGAAAATGAGTTACAGCCAACAAAAATTTTTCGTACACGGAGTGTTGCAAAAAAAATGGTGGCCATGTTTGTCTCCAAAACCGGCCATATTACGATTATTCTTCTTGAGGGAAAAATAACGGTTAATGCAGAATGGTATGCTAGCATTTATTTGCCTCAGGTCGTTTCTGAACTCCGTAAAGAGAACTGCAACCGCCGCATCATCCTCCATCACGATAATGCGGGTTCTCACACCACGCACAGAACAAAATAGTTTTTAGAGCAAGAAAACATAGAATTATTAGACCATCCGCAGTCCCGACCTAAGCCCTAATATTTCTATACTTTCTCTAAAATAAAGAATAAATTGCGTGGACAGAGATTTTCATCACCTGAAGAAGCTGTGGACGCCTACAAAACGGCCATTTTGGAGACCTCAACTTCCGAATGGAATGGTAGCTTGAATGATTGGTTCCATCGTATGGAAAAATGTGTCAAATTTCGCGGAGAATACTTCGAAAAGCAATAAATACATATTTAAATAGTAATGTTGTGTCACTTCCTTGATTCCCGAAATTTTCAGTGCCGCCCTCGTATACCACGCTGGCCAGACGGATTGGCATAGGGATTTTCTTTCGAGTTTTCCCTCTCTTAATTAATTGTTAGCAGTAATGAAAACTTTTTACTAAACAAATATATAAACTTTTTTGAATAATGTCGAAATATAGTTCGTTTTTGTCTACTGGCTAAATGTTAAAAATCTTGTATATTTATTTGGAAGTCCTAATAGATTATCATATATTATATGAAAATTACGCAATTCCAATAATATTACATACATACATATCGTTTTCGATATCCTCCTTTTTTGAAGTCGTTAATATGAGCTTTATTTCAGTTATACATATAATATAATATCCCTATTGCGCGGCAAACCATTCAGTAATGCCAAGGTGGAAATTTCAGGATACCTAAGGTGCAACGCAAAGCCAATGTTGTGAGAAAAGAAGTTTTGTGATATATATTTTAAAGGGTTTTAGAAGGCGATCTCAAAAATATATGCAACATATATGTTTAAATGTAATTTGTAATGCTGCTGGACATAAAAATAACAAAACATTCAACATTTTGACAGTGCCCTGTCAAATTGTATTTAAGGTGTAAAAAAAAAAGAAATAAAATAATGATTGAAAGTAGCCTGGTCTCTTGGTTTCTTGCCGCTTCTTCCCATTGATTATACAGGTACGAACGCGGCTGTAGTTTTAGATACAACGTATGACGTGCAAAAGAGATTTATAACGAATCCAACTTGAATAAACATATTTGACTTTAACTTTAACTTAAAAGATTTTTCGTCGTTTTGAACTTAAAAACAAAAAATAAAAAATCGTAATTAAAAAAAAACTAAAAAACACGACTGCAGTGTAAAAAAATATATTTAAAAACACGACTTCCCTGCAAAAAAAACGAACTAAAAAGTTAATAACAAGTTTAATTTTAAAATTTTAATTGCAGTCGGGGGACCTCATAAATTGGTGTTCCACAAAACGGCCCCCGACTGCAATGAAAATTTTAAAATTAAACTTGTTATGATATTAAAATATGCTGTGGAGCAGCACGGGTCCTCAAGTTCTTATTTATATTAGGTGCTTTATACTAAAATTGATGCTACATTTTGGCTACAGATCTTATTGTGCCAAACAAATGGTTCAGATTCTTGTTTCTCCTTTTGTTACACAGTAACCTCTGTGAATAATAAACATTCGTTTCAAGGATACAAGAACAAAAACAATGAGAACTAATTACGATTCAGAAGCATGCCGCTTACAGACTAAAATACAAGTAACACATTTCCATGTCTATCCGCCGTATTTAGACAATTGCTATTCATCAGAGTGGATCTCATGTCGAATGTTTCAGTGTCAGTCAATAGCAGTGTACCCTTTATCAATCGCTGAACGTGACTCGGCTGTTGTATGCGCTGGACTATCTCGAAGTGAATTTACTTAGAATGGCACGTTTTTTGAAACTTGGTTTGATTGGAATTGGATATGGTAAAAAAGTGAATTTTATTTTGGGTCATGAATGTTGGAATTGATTTGCGTATTCGGAACTTGTTTCAAATCATTGGATTATTTCGTGATCGTTGTTCGCAATCATCATTGTAAATCCCCTTTTATTATTAGATCATTATTTCTATGGTATTATATTCATTTATTCCTATTTATTTTGCGCAAAATAATATATCCATGCAAACGGTGTTGAAGGATATTTTACGGTTACAACTATATAATTTATATTCTAATATACGCACGTCCATCCTTTTTAGCTGATACCTATTTTGCGACACGTGTTGAATCTCTTCAAGAAGTTTATAGATGTTAAAAATCTTGCGAGCTTGGTCTCTAGAACTTCTAACAGGAAAATTATTTTTGAAATTATTGCCAAAATGGTTTGCGTAGTATTGTCTTATGTTCTACAATATTTATCTCCAGGACCTTCTTCTCCTCTTTATTTTCTTTCGTTTTTGCTTATAATAAAGTGCAGATTTGAGAATCTGACGCTTTCACTCCCAGTTTAAAACGCAATTGTAGGAAAATTGTCACTACACGTCGCTCATCTACAAGAGGGTTGTACCGCAACATCTTCACCACTCCATAATTATTGTTCAATATCTTAAAAATTTTGTAGATACATAAAAGGCACCAGCTGTGTACAACTGCCTTATCAATCTGTCGACGTAATAGCATAGCGTCAAATACTTTCACTGAAGTACTGACATAAATAATTTACAATCAACTTGCACCAATTCTGTACAGACAAACCAACAAGTAATTTAACGTTCGCATAATGTGTGGGGATCGTTGACAGATTCATCAGTCTGAATATCTAATCAGTACATACTTCGCTTCAATGGACATGATTATGGTTTGGAATAAATGGAGGCTTCGTCGTAATAGAATTAATGTTTATGGATACACGACATGGCACTTACATGTAAGCATATTCAATTTCTTTATATATTATAGTATGAAATAGGAAATAGGCTTTAGGTATTGTCAAAATTTAAACTTTTATTTTTTAATTAAAGTGGATCGTTTTTCAGTTCATTTAGTCTATTAAAAGTAAGAGCGTTGTATAACTGATAGCTATTTTGCAATTGCAGTAAGATATATAGTTCCTTAGCCAATACAAGACGCACACCAGATCTGTATGACTGAATGTGCGCCACATTGGTAAGTAGTCGCAATATTACTGTGATCGTATTGTAGGTTCGATTACCATTTTGTACTTTCGTCTAAAGTCTAAACTAATTTTTATCTGCTATATCTTTGGAATTGTTATCCTTGAGTTCACCCTTAATCTCAAGTGTGTCAATTTCTATGTTATGTGTGTTCGGGTACAATATATACAATATATATTATGTATAATTATGAAGGATAGGAGCAAGTTGCGTTCAAAAGTTACTCTGTATGAGAATTATATTAAAATAGCATACCTTTAGCCTTTTCATGTAGAAAAAAAATTATAAATGCAGGTCTCTTTGTTTTTTCTTACACCATGTGAAACATTTTTCCAAAATACACATAAATTATTCACGAAATTCCCTTTCTCACTGCACTAATATTGACACGGCTAGACGACGCGTCACGCGACGGTTATATACATTAATTTAGCACAGTTCACCGATATTACTTCACAATAACCATTTATTCACAGCAGCGAAAAATTTGCGCCATTTTGACGAGCCGACGGAAAACATTTCTCACTCACAAAAGATATTTATACCTATTTATAGCAAAAAAATATGAAATGTGTTATGAAAAATGGATTCTAAGAAAACTTTGTGAGAAACTTATCCATATTAGTAAAGTTATTAAGAAATACTTATATATAATCATTTAAAATATGGAGGTCGGCTAGCGGCCAATGCCCGAAAATTGCATCGCAAAAGTTACTAACACTTTTTTTGTTAATGTTTTTATAACTGGCTAAAAACATATTTAAAACATATACTTCACTAAATTGTCAATAATTTAATATATAATACTAATACAATCAATTATTGTTTGCGTTGAGAAACCCTTAAAAAAATCACAAATTCAACTTAGTTGATCGCCACACAATATGGCGGCATGGAGAAAATTGATCACCGAAATTAGCAATTTTATTTCTTTTTCTTGGTTGCAAGCTTGAAAATATGGAAAAAAAATATGGTATTATGTTGGTTAATCTGTAACTAGTCGATGTACGTTTTTATTATTGTAACCTATCATTTAGTAAAGTAATTAAGAAACACCTTAAAATATGGAGGTCGCCTAGCGGCCAACGCCCGAAAATTGCATCGCAAAAGTTACTAACACTTTTTTTGTTAATGTTTTTATAACTGGCTAAAAACATATTTAAAACATATACTTCACTAAATTGTCAATGATTTAATATATAATACTAATACAATCACTTATTGTTTGCGTTGAGAACACATTAAAAAAATCACAAATTCAACTTTTTATTTGTAAATTAAACCAAAAATGACCAAGATATAGCTCATTAAAGTTACGTATAACGTCACACCGTGCTGCATTTTTTCGCACTAGATGACGTCACACGTAACTTTAATGGGCTATATCTTTGTTATTTTTTATTTAATCGAAAAAAGAAAAATACGTGTCCAATATTTTTTTATAATTTAAAATACGGACTAAATAAAATGTAATTATTTTGACCCTGGAAACTACCCTATTGCCCCACGTCCTATAACAAAGTGACATATCTAAAAAACAAAAGATAAAATTAAAAAAAAATATGGCATACTTCCTAAGTTCATTTTTTTACACCTTCATATGGAAAAATTGCTATGAAAATAGTTCAGGCGCTGTTGTGAAAAATTCGTTCGTATGAGTATTTATGGATCGACTTTAAAAATTCTTTTTTTGTTTGAAAGGGTACCCCCAAGGTAGTCCCGCTGCCATAAAGTCAGGTCTCCAGTCTCCAGGATCCTGGAGAAATGAAAGTAAAATCTCAAAAATAAGCTCATTTTTGTACTTTACATTATTAGTTTTTCGCTCTCTTTGAAAATTCTTCTTTTGTTTGAAAGGGTTTACCTCAAGGTAGTCTCACTGACATAAAGTCAGGTCTCCGGTCTCCAGGATCCCGGAGAAATGAAAGTAAAGTCTCAAAAATAAGCTCATTTTTGTACTTTACATTATTAGTTTTTCTCTCTTTTGTTGTTTCTTTTGACTTATTGCATTATGACGAGACAGAAACGTCAGTGGTTACGCGAGGGAGTGGTCGACAGAGGAGTATCACACCTATGTGCTTTATAATAGACGAAATGAAGGAAGGAATGCCGTGGTTGAATACTGTTGTTCTTGAATACATGGGCGCAGGACATTGGGGGTATGCGCCCATGTTATGACTGTAATATTTTATTTGGGCTGGATGCGGAACCAGCCCGAAGAAATGAACCACCCGGCAGGTTTGTTGGACCATGTTTTAAGGGATTTAGAAAATAAATATATGAATGTTGAGAAAATGCACGTCATTTTCTCATCTCTTTTTCTCTTCTTCTATCATTTTCTCTGTGAGTTATGCTCGCCATTTAATGCCTATGTATATACGAGTATAATAAATAATAGAAAATATTTTTTTTCTTTGTATCCTTAAATTCCCAATCCACTCAAGCACAAGCTTTTATTCTCACGTTTTCATAATCAGATGAATAAGAAGATAATCCTCAGTTGATCGTTAATTGAACAAAATAAATATAATGTATTAAAAACTACCTTATTAGAAAAAAAATAGCTTATTTTTGAAATTTTATTTTAATTTCTCCAGGATCCTGGAGATCGGAGACCTGACTTTATGGCAGTGGGACTACCTTGGGGGTATTTATTTATTGTATTCTTTATTGTACACCAGTAATTACAGAACCAAGTACAGTAAATTACTTATATACTAATGGTAAGTATAAGGGTGGTCTTATCGCATATGCGTAATTTCTACCAGACAACCATGGACGGACAGTATCGTCTAAATGGACAGGTAGTATGCGGTCGTACAATACTAAGACTAAGGCCCACTTGCACAACGATTCTTAAATGGAATTAAGATGTATTTAACGAGAAAAAATATATTAAATTCCACTAGCGTCTTGCACAACGAAAACTTTGTCGAGTAATATGATTTAAGAACTGTCAAAATTAATTACCGAAAATCGGCTGATTAGTGGCTAATTTCATTTAAAAACTGTCACACTGATGTTGGCATCTTGTCATTAGCGACGAAAATTATCAATAATTATATAACTGAACCGGACGACGCAGCAGGGGGAGGCCTATGTCCAGCAGTGGACGTCCCTAGGCTGACATGATGATGATGATGATATAACTGATAACAATGTACCTACTTGTGTTATTGTTAACCCTGGAATCCTACACCATTTGGCGCACATGTTATTCCCACACTGGGGTGCTGGAACACCCCATACTAAAATGACTGTAATCCTTAAAATAAAAAAAAAACAATTCATGAAAATACGTTTTACTAAACATAATCGGTAACTTGAGTTCACAAATCAGCCTTATTACACAAAGTTAAATGTAGTTTGAGCAACAGCGCTTGTAGGATTTGATCCTTTTTTGAGGATCACTGCAATGGACTAAGTTGGCATCCGGTGACGGTCCTCCAAATGTTCATGTATCAGTTCCAAACCTAATTTCAAAACTGTCTGCTGAAACTTTATATTTGGCTTATTATTTGATCTTGAACACTTGTAAAGAACCCAGGAATTACAACTGGTCCCAACTTCTATTTCTTCCTCGCCAGATTTGTGGTCTAGAATAGACCTTATTTCTTCGTAATTCAAACCTCTGATAGCCATCCGAAACAAAATAAATAAACTTCATTGAATTTTACCTTCATAATATCTAAAAATATCTGTATTTAATTCATATAAGACTATTGTTTTAATAAATAATTAAATTTAATAACTTATTACATATAAATGCATCAATCGTAATAAATAAATAATCTTACAATTTTACTGCACTGGGGTACTGGCGTACCCCACAGCACTGATACAGGCGACCACACAACGCGGTCCCTCGTCACGGTATTGACGTAACGCGAGCGGTTCACACCAAACTAAAATACTCCGACGCGCAAATTCGTGGATATTAAAGAAATTGAGATATTTAGAAAACAAATCGGTGTGGGGTGCACCTGCACCCCATGTAGGGTTCTAGGGTTAATGCTCAAAAGTTTCTAGTTATTATTTGTCAATTGTCATTTCGTTGCTAGGCGACGACAATGCGTTTTGTTTTATGCTCAAAGTATATATAGTCTAAGGTTTTATGCGAAACCATACGCATAACATCGTTAAAATCATAACAAAAAGGCTTCATGCCATGAAACAAAACGTAGAAACTACTTTACCGACCTCATAAACTGTTTAACTAAATCTAAGCGTTGTTGTCGTTGTGCAAGAGGACGCTAAATACTATTAACTTAAATTATTTTATGCTGTTAATTCTGTTCAACAAATTTAAATTAAGGAGTGACTTAAATCAAACATTACGCAAGTGGGCCTTAAACTAGCTACTTAAATCTAAAATTAACCTAACTAAACTAAATTAATATAAACAATATTTAGATATAATTACATACATACATAAATAATATAATAAATAAATAAAAAAAAATAAAAAAAATAGAAATTAAAAAGCCTTTTATTCCCTCCAAAAAATAGTACTTAACAGAGTTTTTGTTTAGTTTACTTAATTTCTAACTTATTATTTATTACACGCTTAATTTTATAATGACTTAATCTACAAGAACCCCTCCTCGGGTGAAGGCCTCCTCCAAAGAAGCCCAGATTTCTCTGTCTTGTGCTGTTTGTATCCAGCTCGGACTTGCCGTTTTGATGATGTCGTCTGCCCATCTCGTAAGCGGTCTTCCTCTCTGACGTTTTCCTCGTGGGCCTTTCCACAGTGTCACTCTTTTTGTCCATCTATCGTCTGTCAGCCCAGCTATATGTCCCGCCCACTTCCATTTCAATTTTTGAGTGAAGTTGAGCGTGTCAGAATCAGGGAAGCTTCCTATAGTGTAGAGACAGTTTTGATAAATAAAAGAGACAACTATTAAATCATACCTTCATTTATTCAGTTTGGCACAAGGATATATCTTTAGATTACGTCGTGATTCTACATTTACATTACAGCCCAGTTCGCAAAGCAAAGACATAGAACCAAGAGAAAGAACGGGCAATAAAACTCTTGATCATTCTTTTCAATAACTATATATAACAATAATTAACAAACAGTGGTACAGTCAATTTATATCAAATATCAATGTTGTGGGTAGTTTTATATTACTAGAAAGGTCTGTCTTACAACAGAACATAATAAGCATTATTTAGCATCAATACAATTTACTAAATGTTTACCACAGGTATATACCTAATGAATCTCATTGATACGACTTGATCCACAGTATATTATTCTATCCTATATTACAATCTATAATATCTCACAAACGATCAAACTACCCACAACACAATATCAATAAAATAATAATTACACTATCTTACATTGTTTCCTAGATGATGAAACAAAAGAACAAGCAACACAGAATATTGGAACACAGTGGCAATTAAATAGTCAGAACCATATCGTACCTGAGCCGTCGTCGAAGGAGAATAGGACGAGCTAGCCAAGCCTGTTGACTTATATAGGTACACCTTATTTACACGTTTGACAGTTTAACTGTCAAACGTCATGTCAGTGTCATTTAGTTGCCACTATCCTCTTACATGTTATGTATAAATACTAGGATATCAGTAATTTCAGCCCAAAGCCTAGATATTATTACATATCTCTCAAGCGCATCTGGGGCTTTGGTTATGCCCCTTATTTTTATATGTCGTATTTTCTGGATTTTTTCGATCTTTAGCATACTTCTTTCTAGACCTCTTTGACATGTGATGATTTTCTTCTTTATTTTGCTCGTGTGTTTCCAGGTCTGGCAAGCGTAGGTTAGGCATGGTAGTAGGCAGCTGGACATCACTTTTGTTTTTGTCTTTACTGGCATATTGCTTTTAAAAATGTCTCTTAGGCTCCAGTATTTGTTCCAGGTGAGTAGGATTCGTCTCTCGATTTCTAAGTAGTTGTTCTCCTTGTCGAAACTTATTTGTTTGCCTAGATAGATATATTTATTTGTGTATTTCAGTATTTCGTTGTCCACAGTAATTGTCTTATCCAAACTATTTGTCATCAGCATTGTTTTACTGAGGTTCATCTCTAAACCTACCTCCTTACTTGCTGCATTTAGGGAGTGTATCATAGTTTGTAATTGTGAGCTGGATTCAGATAGGAGTACCAAATTATCTGCAAATCGTAGATGGCTAAGGTATTTTCCATTTATATTAATGCCACAGGTTTTCCAGTCCAACATCCTTATTATCGCTTCTAGGACGGCTATAAACAGTTTTGGGGAGATCGGGTCTCCCTGTCTCACTCCTCTTTTTATGGGAAAACTTGGGCCCGCTCTTTCCAATTTGACTCTACCTCTATTGTTTTCATATATATTCTTTATTATTTGAATGTATAGGTACACTGTGTACCCCTTGCTGTATTAGCGCCTTCCATATACTCAGATGTGATACCGTGTAGAACGCTTTTTTGTAGTCGATGAAAACGATGTATAAGTCTCTTCAATTTTCTTGGTATTTCTCAATCAGTAGTTCAAGAGTGTGAATATGGTCTATGGTCGAGTAATTCTTCCTAAATCCTGCTTGTTCAATGGGTTGTTCGGCTTCTAGTTTGATGCTCATTCTTTGGTCTATGAGAGAAGAGAAAAGTTTGTACCCACTTGGCAGCAAGATAATTGGCTTGTAGTTTCCTACATCTTTTGGACCCTCCTTTTTATGAATTAATATTATATCTGACTCGGACCATTGTGTTGGCGTTATTGAAGATTCCGAAATACGGTTAAAAAGTTGAGTTAGCGGTTCAGCCAGAAGAGATACTGCCGATTTCATGGCTTCATTTGTGATATTGTCTAGCCGGGGCTTTTATTTTCTTTTAATCTATTTAGATAGATAGATAGATATTTCTTTATTGTACACCACAAGTCACATTACAGAGTTAAAAGAGAACAAGAAGAAGTTTACAAATACAATGCACAATGGGCGACCTTATCGCTAAAAGCGATATCTTCCAGGCAACCTTTGGATGGAAAGAAATAAATAAGGGAAATAGAATTATAAAATGGTGTAGTAATAAAGTTCCTTGCTAAGTAAAGGTAAACATACATATATTACGTAAATACAGAAACATATAATATACATACATGCATAGGTACATACATACATACATACATGCATACATACATACATACATACATACATACATACATACATACATATATATACATACATACATACATCCATACATACAAACATACATACATAAATACATACGCACATAACACATTATAGATATTATAGTCACAATACCCTTTTGACACTGACTAGCTACTCGATAGGAAATGCTGTTTTAATGCCTTTTTAAATATGCCTATCGACTTTGCTTGCCTAATTTCAAGAGGCAACGCATTCCACAAGCGCACTGCCTGGACAGCAAAGGATTTACTATAATAATTTGTTGAATGCGTTGGCATTTGCAGCCTCAGATTCTCTGACGACCTTAGAAACCTTGCATGTGTGTCATGGAGGAACTTAAAACGTTCTTTGAGATACAAGGGAGTGTTAGGATCGAATAAAACATTATACAATAATGTAAGAATATGAGTATTCCTGCGAAAACGAATAGGGAGCCACTTGAGTTTGTTACGAAATTCTGATACATGATCATATTTGCGAAGACCAAATATGAATCTGATACAAAAGTTTTGGAGACGCTCAAGTTTGTCAAGTTGCTGTTCAGTGAGATCAAGATAGTTGACATCGGCATAATCGAGTACTGGAAGGAGTAAAGATTGAGCAAGCGCAATTTTAGTGGCTGTTGGAAGAAAATTCCGAAGCTTACGTAACGACCCCGCTGACGCAAACAACTTACGACTGGTCTCCTGAATTTGATGTCTCCAAGTTAAAGTGCTATGCAGATAAATGCCCAGATTCTTTACATGGTCGGTACATTTTAGAATATTGCCGTCGAATTTAATCTCAGGCAAAATTAACCAATTGACCTTCGAGATCATCCTGGGACTGCCGATGAGAACAATCTGCGTTTTTAAAGGATTAACCTTGAGGCCATACTTTTTGCTCCAATCACAAATTTGCTTTAAGTCAGTATTTATAGAAGCAAACGCATCTGCTATTGATTCTAGAGGTGCCTGGGCGTAAATTTGTAAATCATCTGCGTAAAGGTGGTAGGACGAAATTAACTTATGGGATGTTAAATTTATAAAAATTACGAAAAGTAACGGAGATAGAACGCCACCCTGCGGTACGCCGGCAGTTGTATTACAACATGAAGAGTACGTTTCCTCAACGCGTATACGTTGTCGGTGACCGAACAGATAACTATGAAACCAATCAATCACCGTTGGAGATATGTTAATAGAGCGAAGTATGCCAAGCAGGATGTGGAAATCCACGGTATTGAAAGCGTTGCTAAAGTCAAGTAAGGAAAGTAGCGTGAGCTTTCCACTATCCATACCCAGTCGTATCTCATCAGTGATATGTACCAATGCCGTGGTAGTACTATGTCCAGGATGAAAGCCGGATTGGTAGGGATTTAGAAGAGCGTTTTTAGAAAGGAATGTGCAAAGTTGTTTATGAATAAGACGCTCTAGGACTTTGGAAAGGAAGGGTAGTATGGATATAAGACGGTAATCAGAGAAGGAACAGGGTTTTGGCTTTTTAGGGAGAGGAATTATTTGCGCATCCTTCCATGCTGAAGGAAAGATGCCGCTTGTAATTGAGTAATTTAATATATGACAGAGGACAGAAAGGATTTCATCGAGGATAGGAAGGATCATGTTTCGACTGATACAATCACTACCAACAGCATTGGACGAGATTGAGATTATGCTCTTTTTAACATCACAACCGGTAAATTGCTCGAAAACAAAAGATGAATATTTGGGAGTTGGAATACTTGAAAAATCTAGTAAAGTATTAGTTTTAGTAGTCCCATCAAAATTGGACGAAGTAGTGAAATGAACATTGAGTGAATTAATATTGATGTCTTTGGATGTCACGTCAATTCGTGACTTTCCCACTCCCAGACTTTTGAGAAATTTCCAGACTTTAGCTGGGTCTTCGTTTTGGACAGAATTATGGATATGTTGGCGTTGTGCTTTCCTACACACCTTATTGCAGAGATTTCTTACACTAACATATTTATCCAAATTAAACGCAGTTGGTCGTAGCTTATACCTTGTCTTGGCTGCAGCTTTTTTGAACATAATTTTTTTTATTTCATCAGTAAGCCAAGGTGCCGGTAGGTGTTTCAGCCGTATGGCACGAATTGGTGCGTGTTTGTCATAAAGCTGAATTATTTTAGTCGTAAAAATTTGGACTTTAGTGTCTACATCATCTGATGAAAACAAAGATGACCAATCAATGTAACGAGCATCTTCACAGAGCTGCGATCGATCCATTCCACTGAAATTGCGCTGCATTATAATCCTCGGTTTTGCCTTAGGGGGGCGTAATTTATATGAAATGTAGAGCAAGTCATGATAAGAGAATGCATCAGCTGAGCATTGACCATGCTTATGAACAAGATTAGGAGAAGAAACGAAAATTAGATCGAGTAGAGAATGAACAGAGTTTGGAAAGTGATGAGTGGCATTAAGAGGCAGAATAGTTAGGTTGCTAGATTCAACAATACTCTTAAGCGAGGATGCACGTTGGTCCTGTCTTAAAATGCAAGTATTAAAATCTCCCATTATGACTGTATGATTGTAGGAAGGTATTAAACTTTCTAGAATTTGTTCGAAAGATGAAAAGAAGTTAACGCGTAATGAAGGGGAGTAATAAACACCTAGAAGAACTTTAGAGTGATTCAATTCCACTTCTAAAAAGAGATGTTCGCCGGCGTTCGGAGGTGGAGGCTGTTCTGAGATGCTAACTATACTAAAAGGTATTTGATGACGTAGGTAAATTGCGACACCACCGCCACCCCCAATTGCACGGTCATTTCTAATTAGACGGAAACCAGGAAGAGAATAACAAATAGATGGTAGGCATGGTTTAAGCCATGACTCCGAGACAAGAATAGCGTGTATGTTCATACAGTCAAAGGTGGTCAGCATATCAGAGAAATGAGCTGGAATACTTTGTGCATTTATATGGACTACATTAAGGTTTCCTGGCACGTCAGAAAACTGAGACTGAAGAGTTTCTTTAAGTGTAGGCAAACTATTGAAGCTGTCATCAAGGCTAGAAGCGGTTAAAAAACTTTCATCACTAGTTGTACTATCACACATTAATGTACGTATACGAATAAATATAATAAATTAATAGTAAATAAATAAATATAATATACAAAAATTTTATGAAAAGAAATATATATATATTTATAAATATATATAAATATTTAAACTAAGACTAAGATCTTTCAATCCACCCGCCAGTTGCGTGTTAAAGAAATTATACAGTTACACAATAAGAACTCTTAACTAAAACACAAGTAGTACCGGAAAAACAGGAATAAAAAGAAGCAACAATAATAATAAAGATACGACTGGGTGAAATAAATATACAGAGAACAAGAAAAAATAAACACATAAAAATTAGGGGAAAAAAAACAGTTTGTTTTTGAACGATTAAAAGCCTTGTATCCAGAAGGGTAGAAAAAGTGATACGGATACATGTCAAAGTGATTGTGAAATAAAGAGAAGGTATATTACGTAAATAATTATTATAAAATTAAAGAAGGTAGAATAACTATGATTTAAAGCAATTCACCCAGTCCGCTAAACAAAACAAAAACAAGATATTCAAGAACCTATTTCTTAGCCGGTGCCGCGGCGCGTCTTGATTTCGCAGCGGCAGTCTTCACAGTGGGCTTCTCCGGTTCCGCACTCTTTATCCTGTCGAGATCACTCAAGGACAGAATGCGGTGTCGTTGACCATCCGCACCAAGAACAAAGACGGAGCCCTCCCTCGTCCAGCACTTATCCACGCCAAACCGCTCCCGAGCTGCCATAAACGCTGTATGTCGCGCACGGGTCAGGAATTCCGACATTGTTATACCAGCTCCTTTCAACTTGGTCTTGGCAAACCAAACAGTGTCCCGTAGTGACACACTATGAAGCTTGACAAGAATAGGCCTGGGCTTCTTGCTGGATTGTTGGCGACCCATCCAATGGCATCGTTTGATGTTTGCTGCTGAGAAGGATTCCACCTTGAGGCGCTGCTTTATTAAATGTACAACCACTTGAGCTGTTTCCTCGTTCTTATGCTCCTCAACACCATGCAGAAGAAGTATTTTTCGACGGCCACGCATCTCCATGTTGTCGACCTGGCGTGCAACAGTCTGTAACTGCTCTGAGAAAGACTTCATAGTGATCAGTATGAAGTCCTTGAAAGCTTTGAAGTCTTCCTCCAGGCTGCCTGTGCTAGTCGACGTTTTTCTTTGAAGATCCAGTTCAAATTTTGCCATTCGCTCTTCAAAGTATTGTTGGATGTTGTGTCAGTGCCGGTGTTTGACTTAAGTTGTGTTTTAGTGGAGATAACACTTTACTGGCAGGTATTAGATGTTAATTGTATATTTTATTTATAAAATATATTTAAAATATGTATTAACTATTTTATTTCAATATTTTTTGCTATGATGCAAAAAAACAGCTGTTTACTCTACCCTATTTATTGCTTGTACTACTTCTGTTATAGTGAATGGTATGTAATTTGTTGTATTTTCATCCAGTCGGTTGTTTTGATCAGGATCAGGATTTTCCTCGCAGTTTCCGTTTGCTTGGACGCTATACAGTGATTTGTAGAAATTGGTGGCGATTTCTAAAACTTCTTGTTGTCTCTTTAGAGTTTTTCCGTCACTCTTTAAACCCTCTATCTCTCTGTCTTACTTGTTCGTAGTTCTTGAAAAGCTCTTTTTGAGCTGCCTGTTTGAACTAAGTATTTCTCAATGGTGTTAGATCTGTATATTGTATAGTCGAGGTTTATGCGCTTGCTTGTAAGTTTGTATAACGCTGAGAGTTCGTTTTTCATAGACCTAGTTTTGTTCTTTGTATTTTGTAGTAGCTTCCTTCTTTCCAATAGCGCTAGTGTGTTATCTGATAATATTTTATGTCTTTTATTTGTGTTTTTACTAGGTATTCGGGCTTTTTGCAGACTTTGAGTGATTGTATTTATTACGTTGCTATAATAGGATTGCACTGTAGTATTTTCTTGAGGGTTAAGTAAATTTGGTAAGCTTGCTGAGATATACTCGTTATATCAATTATTTCCTCCTCGCTCTCCAGACTAGAGTATTGGTTCTTCTGTGAGAAACCAGTCCGGCTTCTTTTTGTTTTTGATAGTTTTATTGTGGCTCTGATAGGTCTGTGATCTGAAAAAAAGTTGAAATTTAGCACTTCGATATTTTCTACCATGCTAGTTCTGTTTGACAGAATGTAGTCAATTTCATTCTTATATACACCGTTAGGTGAGCGCCATGTCCATCTTCGATTGCATTTCTTTGGAAAATAAGTGTTTAAAATTGCTGTTCTGTTCTCTAGAGCAAAGTCGATAAGTCTTTGTCCTCTTGCGTTTCTTGTGCCATAGCCGTATGGTTTTGTAATCAAGTATTCGTCAGTTCTAGGTTATCCTATTTTAGCATTGAAATCACCCATGATTATATCTATCGTGTTATATGTATCGTGTGCAAGATCTATGGCTTTATACAAGTCCGCATAAAAGTTTTCGATTTCTTCTTCTTTCGCTGCCTCAGTAGGCGCATACGATTGTATAATTGTCATTTTTTTATCCTGTAATTTTAAATTTAGTAGTGCAACTCTTTCTGATATGCCGATAAAGCTTTCTATGGTTCTCTTGAGTTCTAATTTAATTAGGAAGCCGACCCCGTACTGTCCCTGTGTCTGTCCTGTGTAGCAGAGTATGCAGTTTTCATATTCTTCGATGTTTGTACCCAAGCATCGGATTTCCGATAGTCCCATTATATCAAAATTTATGTTTATAACTGCTTCTATGAGTTCTAGTAGTCGCCCATACGACGATAACGTTCTGACATTGTATGTTAGTACATGGAGTTTATTGCTTGATCTGGGTGTATAGTGTTGTATTATTTTATTCGTTTTCTTCTTTGGAGGGTTATGGTCATAATCTTCCACGGTGACCAGCCGGCTTGGAAGATTGGTTTCGTTTTTTGTTGATGTTTTGTAAGTGACTCACATTGGAGGGGGGCGCTGGTTGCTATGCTTTTACATTTTTCTTGTCCTGTTGCTTAGCCACATTATTAGGGTTTTTAGTAGTTAAGAAATTAAGCATGCCTGGTTTTAAGACTCCTTCTGACAAACTGGAGCTGGTTTTATTTGATGTGGCGGTTTTATTCTTCTTGTTGACTTGTGTTTCTTTTCCAGTTTGAGCAGGGTGATTGCTTTTGTTTTCTGGGGATATTGAGAGCATTCTCTTGTTGTAGTTTGTTGTGTTTGTATTTTTGTCTAATATTATAATTTTGTCGTACTTTATTATAGCAAAATGTCCCTCCTCTCTCTCTATATTTACTTGTTCTTGAAGTTCTTTCCTTTTCTCAAGTACATAGTGTGGATAGTCCTCTTTCATGTAGTATGCGGTTTCATTTAGGGCTGTTTTCTGCTTGAAAATTTCTATTTTGATGCCCAGTGTTGAAAAAGTGACGGTTATAGGTCGTGGTCTTTCCCTTTTCCTTCCAAGTCTTCTTACTTCTTGTATGTCTCTTCGTTCAAGTTCTGTAGAAAAGTATTTTTTTATGAATTCAATCATGTTTCTTTCCAAATTTGAATATAAAGTTTCCTTTTCTTCTATTCCGAAAAAGACAATATTTCTTTGTCTTGCATATTTTTCTAGGTTGTATAATCTCTTCTCTTGGTTTTCAATTTTTTCTTTCAGATTTTCGTATTTTCCATCCAAAACTTTGAACTTTTCTTCCAACATGTAGTTTATATTTTGCGTTACTTGTTCGGTGACCTTTTCTCCGCTTTGCAAGATCATAGTTTTTTGCTCTGCGATCTTATTTTGAATTTTTCTAAGTTCTTTCATAACTTCTTCCATCCTTGTAATTTTATATTTTTTATGTTTGACAGCCAATGTTTTGTTTTGGTACTGGTATTGCCCTCTAGTGAACGTTCTCCGGACTATTTGTCTAATCGCTTCTAGTAATAGACCCTCTGTAGTCCGGCGACATTAAGTATCGATTTAGTTGTTTTAGTTCTCGCAGGTGTTCAAAGATGGCGTTGATTTATGTTCGCATACATATTATCTTTCTAAGTACTCGTGTAGAAATTTTAGGGTAAATATATTAGGTACCTATTATATATATTTTATTTTCTTTTAGCACTTTTTTCTATTTCACTGTTTAGCACTTTTCAACTTTTAAGATAGAATTTTTATCAGTAAAGTTTAGTGTTCACATTGCAGAATTGTTCGGGGGTATCAAGAAAAAAGTGTCTTTGCACTCAATTGATTATCCCTGGTTTTTGTAGTTCAACCACGCAATATTTCACTGTGTCCACAATATATGTTAAGAATCGTTTGTTAATTTCTTCACTTTCACGTTTTTTATGGATTAGAAAACACTTATTTTATTTTTAAATCGCAAATAAACACGGATTCGAAGTAAACAGTGGCACAGTAGCGCCCTCTCTCCTACATAAATAATATATACCTACATAATACATATAACAAGTATATAAATAAAAATATATATTATACATACATATATATATACATAATGCATATTTTACATATATGTAACTGGATTAGTTGTTGTTACAGTGACAAGTAATGTTCTTTAACGAGCTTTTTAAATATTAGCAGTGTTTTTGATCGTCTAATATCTTCTGGTAGTTAATTCCATAGTCTTGTCACTAGCACTGTAAAGGATTTGTCAAAGAACACAGTAAAGTCCACAGGAATTTTCAACTTAAAATAAGATTAGGGTAGCCTTCCTACCAAGAAAATAATTTTTAAAATCGGTCCATAAATACTCATACGAAAGAATTTTTCATAACAGCGCCTGAACTAATTTCATAGCAATTTTTTCATATGATGGTGTAAAAAAATGAACTTGGGAAGTATGCCATATTTTTTTATACATTTTTATCTTTTTTTTGAGATATGTCACTTTGTTGTAGGACGTGGGGCAATTTTGGGAAATCTCCTTTGTGTAATTTATTTCTTTAAGATAAATGACACATAAGCGTTGTATTTCTTTAAATGATACGTATTTAAGAACATTTAATTATGTTTATCAATTATATAGGTAGTAGTACAAGATTTGCTTAATAAATCATGGGTCATCTGAACCCAAATTGAACCTGATAGAAATTATTATTATAACCATCGAAAAATAAATCGCAAGTCACCTAAAGTACTAAATTTTAATCTCCTTTTATACAAAGACTTTAGTACAAATATTATTTAAATAATTTATGGCCGAGGTCGGCATTTTGCAACGATTCAATAGGTAAATAAAACTCCAGGATGCGACAAATGAAATGAATATCATACACATATTTCGTTTTATTGCGAAACTACGTGCTCTTTTATAATATTTGATACTACAGGGATTTAAAATACTGTATAAGCCTACTGTGTGTTAAAATTATTAGCCGTTTGCGTTTGTGATGAGTTTTCAATATTTATTTCATTTGCCCATGTAATTTTGCCATGAGTTCATAATTCTGTGATTTTTGTTTTAACATTATAATTTTCAAAAATATTAACAACAGGTTTTTGATAATGGGTACTCCCGTACACGTACTTGATTGAACAGTAGTTGATCTTGTAGGTTCTGCCGAAGAATTATTATAATAGGTAAAGTATGCCTGAGTATACTTATTTTTCCCATAGTACATCCCATAGTAATTATTTATAGGCGAATGATATGGCAAATGATGTCCGTGCTTATTTCTTTCAAACTGTTAACCATCATCAATCTTAGGTATAATCTGTCCTACTGCTGAATGCAGGCCACTTTTAGATCACTCGATAACCACGACCAATGTTAATCGGTCGAAACGTCGGAGAAAACAGAGGTATATACATCCTCAATTATTGAGTTAATTTGATGACGCGTAAAAAATCCGGTGTGATAAAAAAATCTTAAACTACGATCCCCATGTTCTCCATTTAATGCCATATAAGTCGACCACATCCTTAAAACTGAACGCCACGGTTATAAATCTGCCGAAAGCTGGTGCAAGTTGCAACCATATATCACAAGAACTAGACAGTAGTGTATCAAACATTGAATTGTCGCATAAATCAGTCCACTGAAAACGATATGAGTTAAAAAATTTAACCAGTTTTGAGGCCGTAACTGGTTGATTTGTTGCGTATGGCAGCGAAATGGCATTATAAAACATATAATAATAGTCCGCATTATTATGGTGTAACAGAAATTTGTGGCTATAGCTTAAGCTTGAATCGCGCTTGAAAGTAGAGAGGCGATATTTCAATGCGTATTAATTTTATCGATAAAGATTGGAGTAAAGTAATTCATTATTGTGTATGATGTCATTACAACCAGCTCCATTAAGAAAAGTTGGTAATTAATGGGAATTCAATGTTATGAAAGATTTGTCCCCCTTAGGCTGTACTGACGGGTAGATGGGCGGTAGTGATTGTGAAAGCATTACAATCAATCAATTGCTGTGTATGGTGATATCTAGAATTAAAGCAGGAGTGATAGCAAATGAACAAGTGATTCAGTTAAATAAATATTAGAATTTGTCATCTCCTCTCACCCCGCACATCGTTTAGTTAACATTACCAATCTGACATGCCTGTAAGATACATTTATAATTTTTCAATAAAAAATAACAGTGAAAACCATACATTCATTTATGACACGTTATATATGTTTTGTCTTATTGAACCACAAATCTCTCATTAGTAAGATAATTACTCTTATCAAACAATATATTTTTTGTCCGAGTAAAGTAAAATTCAACGCAATCTTAACAAAAGCCTGTCATTTATTCGAAAACATGTAACGTTGTTGGTCACTTTAACGTTGCACGTGGGTCAACGCTATTTAGTTAAATAAAATATCGATATATATCGGTAACAATATGTATATTTCTGTTAAAAGAATCTATACAGCCTTTAGCAAAAGGAAAAGAAAACTGATTTTACACAATTTTGACTCTTAACCAAGATATGAGAAAGAGGGTTTGTGTAGTCCAACTCAAAACGCACTCCTGGATATGCAGAGGGAAGACGACTTAGCTTGCAATACTGTGGCGGCCAGAAAGGGACGACCATCGCCGCACGGTCGTATTTAAAGGCCCAAAGTGGAGTTCCTGAGGTGAGAGGCCGGAGGTCGCTACGACGTCACAAATAAGAAGTCTTTTCAAGTCATAAATCAGCAAACAATGAAATAGTGAGAATCACCGAATTTCCCAAGTGGATAAACGGCCAGTATCACGACAAAGCAATCCTAAAAAAACCTTGAAAATCCCTTTCAGGTATTGAAAAGATAATACATTAGAGCAACAGAAAAAAGAATACAAACCCCTTCCAAGTTAATTAAATTAAGTAATAAAACAATTCTAACGGACCGACAATAGAGGTTCTATAATAATGGAGTCTCTGATAAACTATCCTTTCATCTGAGCCTTTCTGCCGGCCTATTGTGGCTTCAACCCGGCAAAAATCGCCTATTTGCGGTGTTGAGTGCGGTCTGTTGATTGGTTTTCTTTACTTCGATCGTCCATGTTTGAGTTATGGAATCTATACTTCTATACTAATGTTATAAAGAGGTAAAATTTGTATTTTTGTTTGTAATGGATAAACTCAAAAACTACTGGACTGATTTTAAAAATTCTTTCACCATTAGAAAGCTACATTATCTGCGAGTAACATAGGGTATATTTTATTTTAGAAAAAATAGGGGTCCGTAAGATATTTGGATTTTTCGGGTCTTCGCGTACCCGAAAAACCCAAATATCTTATGGACCCCTAGTTTTCCTCAGGACGCGGGTGCAACCGCGGGAAACGGCTAGTGTTCGATATATCAAATAACTAATTGACGACTGGTTGGCGCAGTGGGAGTGTAAGCGTCTGCTACGCCAAAGGTTGTGGTTTCGATTCCCGCTCAAGTCAAACATTTTGTGTGCATAAACATGGATGTTTGTCTTGATCTGGGTGTTTCTATGTATAATATGAATGTATTTACAAAAAAAAAGTATATAAGTATGTTAATCCATTATCTAGTACCCATAGTACAAGCTCTGCTTAGTTTGAGACTAGATGGTTGGATGGATACTTGCTTTGCGAACAATTCAAAATTACTACTCCTTTCAAAATCCTTCCAATAATTTTGAATAACTGGCTAGGCTTCACGTTTGACGTCGATAACGTGCTATGACACATCCTCAGTAGTGTCATCATCATCAGCTCTATATACTATCCCACTGCTGGGCACGGGCCTCTTCTCACTATGAGAAGTATAAGGCCATAGTCCACCACGCTGGCCAAGTGCGGATTAACAGACTTCACATGTCTTTCGAGAACTTTATGGAGAACTCTCAGACATGCAGGTTTCCTCACGATGTTTTCCTTCACTTCGCCGTTAAGCAAGCGATAATTAACAATTTAATACGCACGTAACTTCTAAAAGTCATTGGTGCGTACCGTGGATTCGAACCCGAGACCCTCTGCGTAGCAGTCTGTCGGTCTCTCCACTTATTACCATTAGCATCTTCGTCGTTCAGTTATCATTGTACTTTGGCACTTTAGTTAAAGTCCGATAGATGTCAACACTATCTTAGCTTTACAGTTTATAACGTGTTCCTACACATGCATTTCAGTGGATGTAATTAACCTGACTATGCTCAAAGCTTTACATCCGATATGTCTGCCGTAAAGCAATGTCACCATATAGAATAGCTTAGACCGTTAGCAGTACATAGATCACGTAACGCCCACAATAGTTTCATTCAGAAACTGTCTTTGTACCACAATGATATTACACTATCTAGTTCCTTTTACTGACGACATAATTATTAGCTTGTATGCAGCTTTTTATGGTTCCGTAGCAAACTATAACGTACCCCTATAGTTGCATCATGTCCGTCCATCGTTCATTCCAATCCTGGTTTTTCGGCGAACCTATAAACACTAGGAAGTAGCTTTCAAAATGGTGTATATACACCTGCATGCACAATTTTGAAAAAGTTTAATTATTTTTATTTTATTTATAGACCCACTCCTGTATCCCCGAAGGGATAAGAAGAGGTGTAATATTAAACCCACATTTCACCTAATAGACTGCAGGCCCATGTCCAAAATTGGATGGGTCATATGAACCACCAGGTGACGTATATAGGACTATATAAGAACATAAAATAATAAGATTCAGCACTATGAGTTACTTGTAAGCTGTCCAACTGAGTGCTGGTGAGAATTCAAAAGTGCAGGTAGAGTGAGTACATTTTGGTCATATATTTTTGTACGGCATTTTTACCATCGATAGATCCATGAAAAATAATAAGAAAGCGCGCAGTGCCGTACACAAATGGTGCGCCACAAAGTCGGTATTTTATTTTTATTTTCTGACAATTTCCAGGGTACATTTGGTCAATTCATTCTGTACGGCATCAGTTTTATACTGTTTTAATACAGCTTCTAATGCATTATTCCGCAACGCCGTACAAAAATCATGCGACAAGGGGAAAAATCGAGGGTTGCAACTCCCTCTCTTTCCGTGGTCCGGGGGGTGATGTGAAACAACATAAAATTAATTTATTTTGAAAGTATTTTATGCTTATTTATATTTTCGTTGATCCAAAGGTTTGTAGGGGAAAAAAACTCAAGGAAAAATCCATAGAACGAAATGTAAGGTGAAATTCATGACAATATTTTTTATACGACATTTAGATCGTTTACTTGTACTTAAAGCAATAATTTATAAAAAGTTAATGCCGTACATATCTGAAAGTTCATATATTGATAAAAAAGTAATAAAATATTAAATAAATATAATTTACATATACAGGGTGTCACAAGACCCATCACCAAGCCGAAGTAGAAGTTTTGGACATCATGCCAAGACATGCTAAGCAAAAATAAAACCTGGGAAGCGACTATTTTTAAGTGTTCACGGTATTTTCAAGCCGCTATAAAATCGCGCGCGTGTAATTTTCGAAATACCTACTTATCCAAGGGTGTATAAGACATCTATAGCACAAATTGACAAGGTAAATGCATCCATTTTGTACCTAATTACAAAAATTCCATAGTAACTTTGACCCTCAATATCTCCTGAACGAGTCATTTCCCAGGTATGGTGCCGAAGTAAAAAATGTTCGTATTGATTGGTACAATATGAGGTTTCAGTTTTCGTTAAGTGTCTTTTTACACCCTGCATATCTTTTACGGAGCGACGTTCTGTGACAACGTTTAGCATTTGTAGGCATATAAATATCTACATCTGCCTATACTGTACTGTGTGCTAAGTAGTCGTTGGTCATAACGTATTTTATTCGGATGTACTCGGCTTGGACCCGAGTAAGGTGTTCGTTTGCGCTCGCTCACACATAGTTGACAAAACTGTTGATACTGGGATTTACAGCTTCAATTCTTGGATATTATATACACCCTTTCACTTCAGTTAGACGTCATAATGATTTTATCATATTATTAATTATTGTTCTCTTCAAAAATATGTTAATACCGTACACTACCTATCAGATGGCCATAAGGTACTACACCCTTAAAATGGTAGCGTCATTTTCATCAGCCTAAAAGATATGGTCTGCATTAAAATGTACGGCATCATTTTTCCTAATTTATTTATCTTAATACTATTTAAAAAAAAGGAAAAAAGTAGAAAATTGCTATATTTTAATAATCTATGAACCTGTTGTGGGTAGTTGTAGGATAAACACCTAAAGTTCTAAGCTCTACTTTTAAAATTTTAAATTAAATAGTAAAATTATTGTTTAAAGTAATTTTAATGAAATTATTTTATTAATAACATCCAGTACCAGCCAGTATTGTGTTAGCACTATCCTACATAAAAATCACATGATTTCTTATCAACACAACACTATGTCTCAGTCACTGCAAGAGTCAATGAGCAATTTGAAGGATATGTTCTGCAAGCAGATAGCAGAATTTGAAGCCGAGTTGCCTAGATCTCAGGGCACTCCCAGCATGCCAGGACTGGCCGCGGAATACAAATCTTTCAAGGCATTCGTGATGGAGGCTCTGAACGGGGTTCAGCACCAAATCGAGCTTATGGCTCAAACTATAGATACGATGGAGATGAGAACCCGACGGAAAACATTACTGCTGCATGGTGTGAAGGAGGTCAGCAAAGAAGACACGGCCAAAGTGGTGGTAGATGTCATCAGGTAGCACCTCAAGTCTGATATAACGGTCGCTGATATTAGACGCTGCCACAGGATGGAACGTATATCAAATAACCACAAACCCAGGCCCATCGTTCTAAAGTTCAACAGCGCCTCCATTCATGACAATGTGTGGTTTGGAAAAACAAAGTTTAAGGGCACTGGCGTAACTATATCGGAGTTCCTGACGAAACAGCAGCATGACACTTTTATGGCTGCACGGCAGAAGTTTGGTGTGTCTCAATGCTGGACCAAAGAGGGCATCATATATGTGTTGGCACCCGATGGATCCCGTCATCGCTTGGTCACTCTCAATGACTTGCAAAAGGTCAAGCTGAAGGACGGCGTGGAGAAACCACCCTCAGCAGCGAAACCAGTCGCAAAGTCAAAAAGAACGATCGCCCAAAAGAAAGAAATAATCCGTAGTTGCTTTTTCTTTGGTGAATCCTAGGTCCTGGTAATAAGTTATATTATTATCTAACATTTATTTTCTGTTTTGCTTTGTAACCACTTTATTTTCTACTTTACTGTACATATTATTTTCTCTTTGTGATCTGTCATCTGTAAAAATATTTTATGTGTCAAAACTTTAACTTGTTTGGGTACAAGGCTTTTGGTTTAACTCCGTATTTTTTTTAATTTTCACACCGTATTACTGGTGTATTAATGGTTAACTTTTAAATAGTATATATTTTTTTATTTGTTTCTACTTCTTGTTTTGTTTTCTTTTGATTTCCTTGTCTCCTGATTTTTATCTATCTTAAAATTATGTAATAGATATGTTCTACTGGCTACCCGGATTGATGTTCCCAACTAACTTTTTTGTTATATTTCATTTTTTTTATATATATATAATGGTAACTTTGGATTTTCTTTTTTTTATGTAATCTAGTTGTTTCTACTGATGGTACTACTGGCAGCTGGTGTATTATTGGTTAACTTTTTAATAGCATTTTTTTATTATTATTATTTATTATTCTATTATTTTATATAAGTACGTCTATTATAGTACACTGCAACCATTGACTTAAATGTCGTAATTGATGATAGTTTTCACTCCTTATCTAGTACATGTTCTGATGATAGCTTTACTAGTGTACCGTCCCTATCTGACTGTCTTAACTCACAATTTTCTGATGTACCTAAAAACTGTAATGCTGTTCATATCAATGCCCAAAGCATTCCGGCACATTTCTGTGATATGCTGGCCAATCTAGACTGTAAGAACATACATGCTATCCTTGTTTCTGAGTCATGGCTTAAGCCATGTCTGCCTTCTACATTATACTCCCTACCTGGTTTCCAACTCATCAGAAATGATCGTGCGGTTGGGGGTGGTGGGGGTGTTGCCATATATCTGCGGTCATATATCCCATATACTTTTGTAGGTATGTCTGCACAGCCTCCGCCTCCTAATGCCGGCGAACATTTATTTCTAGAAGTAATACTAAACCACACCAAAGTCCTACTCGGCGTTTACTATTGTCCCTCATTGCGAATAGATTATTTTGCTACTTTCGCAACCCTATTGGTTAATCTTGTGCCCTCTTACAGTCACACAATCATAATGGGCGATTTTAATACCTGTCTCCTCAAAAATGATTCCCGCTCTTCTTCTCTTTTTTCTACCTCTATAGCTTGTAATATGTCAATACTTCCTACTAGCGCTACTCATCATTTCCCAAACTCTACGCCTTCTCTCCTCGATTTAATCATGGTTTCTTCAAGAGACCATGTCGCCACGCACAGGCAATACCCTGCAGACATGTTCTCTTACCATGACTTGCTTTTCATCTCCTACAAAATCCGTATTCCTAAGATTAAGCCTAAAGTTCTATTGCAGCACAATTTTAGTGGCATTAACATCGATCATCTTTGTAAAGATACCAGAGATATCGACTGGTCTCATTTGATCAACTCCGAATCTGTAGACGAAAAGGTTGACATCTACACAAACCAAATCACACTCTTTTACGACAAGCATGCCCCAATGCGACCTGTAAAACTAAAACACCGTCCCTCACCTTGGCTCACTGAAAACATTAGACAGCTGATACACAAGAAAGCGGCGGCTAAGTTTAGATATAAAATTAAGCCCGATGCTTCTAACCTACAAAAATATGTCACGATTGGAAATCACTGCAATAGGGTGTGTAGGTATGCACAACGCCAACATATTCATAGTTCTGTGAAAAATGGAGATCCAGCGAAGGTCTGGAAATTTCTTAAAAACCTGGGGTTGGCAAAGCTCGCCAAAACGCTACTCCTAATGACTTCAACAACTTGCTCAATCAACATTTCTCTGCTTCGTCCAATATTGATCGGACTACTAAAGCAAGCACTATAAATTCGTACGGGATCATTTACTGGGGAAACTCCACAAATGTAGAATCCACCTTCATTCTCCAGAAAAAATGTTTCAGTACGATTTATAACATGCATAGGTAGTATGAAATCTAAAAAATAATAAGAATATTTATATTTTAGAATTATGTTTATTCGTGAAAAATAATATGAAATATTTTAATTTAAAATCAGAATCTAAGAGAAACATTGGGGAACAATATAAGTATAATATTGTGTTACCTTCCATCAAAAATAGTACTATAAAAGTGCATACATTTCTGCTATTCGTGTATACAATCAGTTGCCACCAACAATTAAGCAATGAAATGGTAGAGTATTTAAAGTAACACTAAAGAAATGTTTAACTGAAAATGTGTTTTATAATATTCAAGAATATTTTAGTAAAATATAATTTGTTTTGTATAAATTTATTCGTTTTTAAGTAATAAGCTATTATTGCATATCCGATATGGGTAGACTGTTGGGACTAAAAACTGTTATGGTTCTCCTACACTTACAATTTTGTAAACAGTTATGCAATAAATATATCTTTATCTTCATCTTACAACGCATATTTTCTTACGTCTGCCATGTTGTTTATGTACAATAATTACTACTTTATTCTGTGATTTGGCCAGACATGAGATATTATAAAAAAATAGTAGATTAGTAGGAACGTGCACATTATTTTAAGTGGTTATAGGTACATACATTTCAAAATAATATAAATAATTATAAATAATGAAATTTCCTTTTTAGGTATAAGTAAATTGATGAAATCGCAGATTTTTAAAATTCTTATTTATTTAAATTTTTACTTACTTACTCCAATGGTTCATCGACCCGACGTGTGCCTTGGCCTCCAATACGAGAAATCGCCACTTCACCCGATCTTTGGCCACTTCTCGCCAATGATCAGCTCATTTAAATCTTTAAACAGCATAAAAAATTGCAATATCTCACAGCACAAGTCGTATGCACCATCTTAATATTCATAAGCAAATAAATAAGTAACGAACAAAAAACAAGCACGCGCCAGCCCCCAAAAACATGTACCTAGTTACGAACTATGGCGATATACGTAACTACCGCTCTTCCCGCGTCTCACCTATTGCCCCCCGCACGATTGACCCGTATAGACGCGTTCGTCAAACGACTGTATGGTGATTTATTAGACTGTGTATGTACATTGAGTACACGACTAAGAAAATTCAGTGGTTTGCGATCTGATTTAGACAGGTCAGTATTTTTTACACATTTGCACATGTCAGCCCACCAGAACTTAATTGTGAGATGATAACAAGAATTCAAAGTGAAAGATTTTTTTATGAAAACCATTCCATCAATCCCTTTTCCCAATCGTTTTTCTGTGTATGTTGTTTGTATTCAGAAGACTAAGTAGCAAAACTTTTATACGAACGACTAATTTATATTGGTTTGTATTATTTGTTCAAAGTTAAAGTGAGGCCAACTTTTTCAACTTGCTCGATATGTAGTACCAGCATTCGGAAGCACTAATACAGTTAATTACCACTTTAAAAAAAGATGCCTGCGAACATTGCAATCAAAAACTCTAATAGGAAGATTCAAGGTTGAAATTAAATTATCTTTCGTTAGTATAATCCGATGGCTGTTAAAGGGAAAATATATGGACAAGCATTAAAAAGTTCTGCTTGCGCAATACGCGATGTTCAGAATTTATAACATACTAGCTTTTTGCTTACAGCGCCTTTCCTGTTAATTTGTACCGTTTCTCGTTAAGGAAGCGTAATAATTTTATATGTTCTGGTGTTTTAAAATGCTGGGATTGTAAGCTTCAAGCGTTTTCTTTGAAACAATAAAGCTTTAAAAATCATTATTGTACGGAAAGTTCTGAGAGAATAATTTTCATAATGTTTGTAGTTTGTTGTTTACTACCTCTACAAATACACTATAATCGAATTGGGAATAGAATAATTTCCGTAATTTATACTCATTTAAAAATCTACTATTTTTTAGGCAAAGATACATACATTCGTATGTTGCAGCTTATTTATATAAAAATGTAATACAGACAAGATTTAATGGATCTTCGGCATTTTTACCACATAGTACTACGACATAATCACACTTTTTAAAGTCTAAACATAGTTCTCTACATGATTCAAGTAACTTTTCCGCTGTGGCACCAGGTTTGATTAAAGATGACACTGAGAATTTGTCTCCAATTAGATTCTGAAGAATATTTCTCATACGTGAATATTCATCTGAGAAAATCAAAATCCTTTTTTTTTGGGATATGGTTTCTCATTTTCCTCGAGCTGGAATTTTGCAGGACAGGTCGATTTGCTTCAAAAATATCATCAGTTACATGCTGAGTCATGTCTGCTGCTAGAGATTTACATGTCTTTTCTGTCTGAATATTTCCAATGGTTGTTTTACAGATCTCGCTATTCTCGTCATGGTTAATGTTCAATTCGCTGTAGCTTTTATCTAAATGCTTCACGACGCTAGACACGGATTTTTGTTGCGACCTCGTTGATCTGTAAAAAATTTTTGCTGAACTTGGACAATTTTTCAGACAACTAGAGCCCGTACATATTAATTTATAACTTTCTAATTTTATTTGTTCGGAATCAATTATTATTTGTTGTAGCGTTTGGTTTTCAGAGTTTAAGTTATCCACTTCATTTTGCGCCCTTTCTAATTCCATTCTTAATCATTTCTCAAATCTTCCACCTCATGATTAAGCAGTGCCTTAGATATATTTGGTAGACTTTGTGCACTATCTCAGCGATATGCACTTGAAGAAGTGTTTATTGGACTGTCCATAATTATTTATAACACGATCATCAATATTTTTTCTTTGACTGCTTACACCTGTAGCGTGTTTTCGCCTCTGCGTGATGTTATCATTGCCTGAGTCCATTTCCTTTGTATTCAAAAATTTGTAGAAAATTATAATTATTAATCACAAAAAGTGCTGGCCGCTTCAGCGGGATTCAAAACCTCGATCGCAGTAGCAGCAGTCCCTCGCCGTAACCAATGTGCTACGAGAACGTTGAATAGCAACTTGAAATTGTCAATCACTTTCTGCAGATATATGTGTTGTTCCGTTTTCTATTGTTAAGATTTGTGTTGCACTGTATTATCGACTGTGGTCAGATGATCAGGGAATGGTTTCTCTAAACTAGATGTCGCTATAATATTAGCTTTACAAAGTAAGTTTTTCAAATTTGATGAGTAACGATGACGATAATTAAGTTTTGTGTTTATGATAGTTTTACTGTTTATGATCACAACTCGTTCAAGAAAGTAGCTTATTTCGCTATGAAGACACTATTAAATGTGTATTTTTTATATGAATTGTACTTAAAACATTGGTTTTTGTCCATCACTATTTATTCACTATGCGTTAATATTTTTAGAGATAACATTGTCACTGACTATTTATAGCACTAGTTACATATTTTCTGCAAAATTACTTGATAAATACGGTTTTCTGATTAAATTATTACGGAGCTGATGTTTACTTAGGCGGTAGCGCCATCTATCCAAATATTCGATTAAAAAAAGGTAATATTCGATTCAAGTGTGATTTTAATTTAATGCAATAAGTACCTAGTACCCTCGTATTAGGTAAGTACCTCTCACATATATTATGTACCTTGTTAACGGCGCATCCTAGTTAAAAAATAAACATATCCCATAAAAACAATACTTGTCAAAAAATACCAAGTCTCGCGACCGTAAAAAGTTGTGAGATCCATGTACCTAATACCAAGTCGGTTAATTAAAAATCTTTAATGTTTTAAATAAAATGATTGATTCGGACATCGCATGGAAATACCATATATCTCGTAAGTAATCTATCTATATATATATATAAAACACACGCTAGGTGGCGCTGTACGTGTCTTACATCTTGTTATTTGCTCCCAGTACAATTAAGTTTAAAAATAGTTTAAGTGCATATTCCGACCAAAATACATTTATAACGTTTAAAGATACGGACAATCTGACTGTGTGATTCATTTGTGTTAAGAAAAAAACAATAACCAGTGAATAAAAGCGTGACCCGGTGGCTCCCCATAAACGGGATTCACAAGCTTCACAGTGCTGCCAAACAAGTGGACTCACAATTTTTCGTTGTTTATTACCGTGATCGTGCTTTCTAAAGTTTATAATACAACTGACAACAATATAGTGTGATAAAATAACCTCACTCAAATTCTGCAATTCATCCCGGTCACAACGTTTTAGAACAACGACATCTACACTTACAACGCGGAACTTTCTCAATAATCCGTCTTGTGATTGATCTCACACAACCTGCAATCGCACTCTCGCAAAAAAAGGGGGCGCCACTAGTACCACAAACAATCTTTTCACATCTTAATTAATTAAAATAATACTAAGTAGATAACTAATCCACAAACATGAATAATTCTTGTAGTCACTGCAATGAAGACGTAGGGTCTCGGGCACCAGCACTTATATGTTGCACCTGTAAAGATATGTACCACTGTGAGTGCCTCAACATCACACTACAACAATTCGTAGGGTTTTCTCGAGAACAAAAAGCCGAGTGGAAATGCCACCCCTGCAGTAACATCACGCAGCGGGGCCGCCATAACTCGACGTCACTTAACTGCTCCGTGTACATCCCTGCGAACTGCGAAGACGCGATAAACATGTCCTGTGACAACTTAGAACAGCTATCTGAGTCACCGAACCCTTCATCAAGCACACCATCAACTATTGTCACTGGGACTGCGTCCAACTCACCCGGAATCGACAGCATTGGCATAATATCTCAAGAACTCAATAAAACTCTCAAAGACTGGAGTTCCGACATGGATCATAAAATGGCCAAGTTCACAAACGATATCAAGACAACTTTGCACTGCTGGCGTGAAGAAATGATGATCAGCATAGCTGAGATGAAGGAGAACATACAACACAGTATAACTGACATGAAACAGGAAATGGTCTCTCTCCGCAGCGAACATGATAAATTAAGGGAACATGTTAGTACAGTGGCACATGACGTTTCGGAATTAAAATCGTCAGTGCAGTTTCAGGCTGCTGAGAATAACGACCTCCGCGACCGAGTTGAGAACATCACTCGTCATAGTTCTGAACAGACACAAAGCTTAGTCAGAACTCTTGAACAAAAAATTGACTCTTTGGAGCAGCAAGCTAGAAACTGCAATATTGAAATTTCCAATGTCCCTGAAAGACGCGGCGAGGACCTAATGCGCATGATGGAACAAATGGGTGCTGCCGTCAAGTTCGCAATTCAACAGAAGGATATAATTTCTATCCAACGAGTACAACACGCCCAGCACACCAGCAACAGACCGAAGAATATAATTGTCAAATTTTCTACACGCATAACTCGCGACAACCTCCTCAGCGCATACCGCCTGGCCAAGGAACTCAAGTCCGATCAAATTGGTATTACTGGGTCACCAGCTAGAATATACCTAAACGAACATCTTACCCTGAAAACAAAACAGTTGTTTCGGACATGTAAGGAAGCCGCTAAACAACACGATTTTAAATATGTTTGGATCAGAAACTCAACAATACTGGTACGTGAACGTGATAGCATGGCCTCGTTTGCGGTCCGCACTCTGGATGATATACGGAAAATTACAAGCGGAGTCAAAACCCCTCCGGTCACTACTTAAAATACTGTTCTGTAACCATTTTCATACGTCATATTATGTGATTATACTTAGTCCTTTTGATCTCAATTTTGTTGTTTCCTGTATTAATAAGCATAACATTTATTTTAGTCGTTTGCTTTTGTTTGGCGCTGATTGTTTTATTCTTAATTCAGTTTTACTGCATGTACTTCGTTCAAGGAGGTTATCATTTTATAAAACAATTCTAATTTTATTGTACTGTCTATGTCTTATCTGTTTAGTAAACGGATTGTGTTTACTCTTCACACAGGTTAACACATTATATTTATATTTTCCTAATACTCAAGTTGTAGCCATAGTATTGTCAAAACAGTGCTTTTATTATAAAACTAACTTACTTTGTGTTACGGATGTGAGCTCGCTTTACTGTTTCACGAGAAAACATTCTTTTAATATTTTAATGTTATATTTTTCACCGATCTTGTTTAACATCTATTCTCTTGGCATCCTATTTGTATTCGCGCGCAACGTTTATACTTATGCATATCCTACCATTACCAGTGATTAATAAAAAATTAACTATTTATTACCAAAACTGTAGGGGCATCCGTACGAAATTGCAGACTCTGTATATGAATATTCTCACGAGAACATATGACATCATCATACTGACAGAAACATGGCTAGTGCCGGAAATCAGTAACAATGAGTTCATTGACCAGCGTTACGTTGTGTACAGGTGTGATCGCGATCGGGCTAGCACGAATAGACGGGATGGCGGCGGTGTTCTAGTGGCAATCTTAAAAAATCTCCAACCCATTGAAATAGACTTAAACACTTTTGCCAATGTGATTCCTCTGCATAGCTACATGGAACAGGTTGCTGTGGAAATACCCAGTGGCCAAAAATCCAAGTATCACGTCGTGGCAGCTGCATACATACCCCCTAAAACTCCCCCGTCTGTGTATGAAAAGCACTTTGAAACACTCTATGAAGCCCTATGTAATCCTAGTGTCGATTTGTTTTATGTAGCCGGAGATTATAATCTTCCAGAAGCAACATGGCACATGCCTCCTACCTCGAATACTCCCATTAATTCCCGTTTATGCTCCAGTTCAACTCCGTCCTGTGACCATCTTAATAACTTTATGTCTCTACTAAGTGCCTCTCAGTATAACTATACACTTAACTCTAAAGGTAAAATATTAGACCTATTAATTTCCAATGCTCCTTGTAGTGTGCAACTAGAATCACCTCCCTTGCTTGCTGTTGACATTTATCACCCTCCATTCGTTTGCGATATAAACATTAAAATTAAAGATCCTCCCCTCGATAGGCAACCGCTAAAAAAATACAATTTTTATAAAGCAGACTATGAAAATATAAACGATTTGATACAGAAAACTGATTGGCCTGAACTTCTTACACATGAGAAATCTGAAGAAGCGTTGACTTTGTTCTATAATAAACTAGATCAGATCATCAGTTCCCATACTCCCCTAGCATGTTCTAAATCCTCCAATTATCCAATCTGGTTCTCGCGACCTTTAATAAACACACTTAAAAAGAAAAAAAAAGCCTGGACCAAATGGAAGAAGTATGGAAACATATCGGATTATGAAGCATTCACTACACATAGAGCCAACTTCAAAGAAATGTGCGGTAAATGCTTCTCTAAGTACATAAGTTCGGTGGAAGACAGCCTACACGCAAATCTCAAACACTTCTGGACATATGTGTCAAACAGAAAAGACAAACCGTGCATTCCAGCAAAAGTACATTACAAAGACACCACAGCCACTGAACCTGAAGTTATCTGCGATATTTTTTCGAATTTCTTCCACTCTGTTTACGAACCCGCCTCACCACTCTTATCGCAATGGCAACCACCCACGGAAACTTCCTCAGCTTGTGATATAATGTCTACTTTATGCTTTAATGAAGAACAGATCCTAAGAGAGCTAAGATCACTGGACCCTGCTAAAGGTCCAGGACCTGACGGTATACCTGCATATTTTCTACGCCGCACTGCCGATCACATCTGTAAACCTTTAGCTATAATCTATAATAAGTGCATAACTGAGGGAGTATTTCCAAAAGAGTGGAAACGTGCAAACATCACACCTGTGCACAAGGGTGGCTCGAGGGGTAACGTGGAGAATTACCGCCCAATCTCACTTCTGTCCACTTTGTCAAAGGTTTTTGAAAAACTTGTCCACAATGAAGTGTATCCGGTTCTACACAATATCATTATACGACAGCAGCACGGCTTCGTTAAACAACGATCTACCACTACGAACCTCCTGTCTTTCATTAGTTTTTTATTTGATAGTTTGGACAACGGACTGCAAGTAGACGCTGTATACACAGACTTTTGCAAGGCCTTTGACAAAGTGGATCACGAGCTGCTGCTTAATAAAATAGCTTTCAATGGGATTCGAAGCAATTTGTTACGGTGGTTTGCCTCTTATATCTTGAACCGTTGTCAAAGAGTAGTAATCAATGGATACAGTTCAAGGGTCATCGAGGTTACATCGGGCGTCCCACAAGGCTCTATCCTTGGGCCATTATTATTTAACGTATTCGTTAACGATATTGGTGACTGTTTTCGTCACACAAAGTTTTTAATGTACGCCGACGATCTGAAGATCTACAAACCCATAAAAACTGTTAACGACTCTATTTTATTTCAACAAGACCTGGACAGACTAACTGACTACTGCCATAGAAATAAACTCAAGCTTAGTCTACCGAAATGCAACTTCCTCACATTTACTAAAAACAAACACATAATTAAGTACACCTACACCCTTTGTCATGAGCCTTTATTTCAACTAAATTCAGTTCGCGATCTCGGTGTTATACTTGACACCAAACTATGCCTAGACTCACACATTAACAAAATAGTCAGCAAAGCTTTCCAACTTTTCGGATTTATCATGCGGTCCACCCTTGACTTTAAAAAAACCACATCGTATTTATGTTTGTATAAAGCCCTTGTTCGTTCACAACTGGAGTATGCAGTTTCGGTATGGAATCCTTTCTACAAAAAATATGCTGAAATGGTGGAGAATCTTCAGTACAAGTTTTTGCGTGCTATGCATTATAGATGCCATAAGTCTTATCTACCGTACCCTGTTTTACTCAGTAAATATAAGCTCCTTCCCCTTAGCTCTCGAAGGAAATACCTTGAAGCGACAGTCTTATACAATATAGTCAGAAACAAATTTAACTGTACAACCCTGAACAACATGATATGCTATGCTGTACCTAGAACCATCCATAGGCGACAGGTACGCGCAGGTACCCTTTTTGCACTGAACACCTGTCGAACTAATTCAGGCCTGCGTTCACCTATCCGCCGTATGGTTGACACATATAACGTTACCTTTGTTAACATAGATATATTTAATTGCAGCATAAATAAGTTCAAAAGCCTCCTTCTTAGTTCCCTATTTAATACTCAAACTACTTTATTACAGTAATTTCTTCCACTATCTGTTTAGTATCTTTAAACTCCTATATATAAGTACACACATAATGTTCAGTCATGTTATAACATTCTTACTATTTGTTACGCGTACTGCTATCAATGTTCCTAGCGTTTACAACTCGTCTTTTTTAAATTTGTATGTCTACCTGTGGACAGCGTTGTGGGTTACATTATGACCACAACATACAATTGTTAAACTAGTTGTAAGTCTTTATAATGTATCTGTTTGCTGTTCCTCAAAATAAAAAAATAAAATAAAAAAAAATAAAAAATAATATAAAAAATGAATCGCAAAATGTGTTGGTAAGCGCATAACTCAACAACGCCTGGACCAATTTGGCCAATTCTTTTTTTAAAATGTTCGTTGAAGTTCAAAGATGGTTTTTACAGCGAGAAAAAATCTGATAATAGCCGGAAAAACCCTAAAAACAGCGCTTTTCTTTTTCCCATACAAACGTTTTCTAACTAAAACGTAGAGTCAATTTGTAATTTATTACCGCTGCATAAAGTTCAAAGGAGAATGACCAAATTTGTATGGAAGATGGGCTAAGTTTGCTTCTTGATGATTTGACCAGTAAAATATAGTAAATATACTCCTAATTAAATTAGGAAAAAAATAATACGATGTTCGGCGGCAGTTCTTAGCTATTGGAAAATAAAGATTTCAAATAGTTTGAGGTTAAGTATTGTGATATTTACATGAATACTACATCATATAAATAGTAGTAAATTAGTTAATTATCGCCCGTGCTTCAAAGAGTACCTACTTACGTTAAACCGTCGTTCCCAGTTGTCATGAAGATCTTTCACCAACGCACGTCGTTACGGGGAGTCAGTACCCTCCAATAAACCAATACTTACTGGTCTTAACCATACAATATCGCTTTCCCTTTTGGTTATGGCGGTCAGACTATGGAAAAGCTAATATTCTGTCATATCTGGATAGACTAGTATGCGGACCCAGGGCTCCTAGGCGTTGAAATCTTGGATGCAACCGACATAACTCTAGGACGGTGATGATATGATTTAATCATATTACCGGTATTTATTAGAAGCCTCTATGTATATTATACAATATAGAAAATAGTTGTAAAAAGAAGTGGAGCTACGAAACAAACGCTTGTACATTATATTAGTTTGCGGTGTTTTCAGTCTGATATATTTCTTACTGAGAATTCTCTATACCATGTGGTTCAATTAATGAGAATTTCAGTGAGGCTAGTTCGCAAAAGATAAGCTCATTCCATTGGACCTTATTACAAAGTTGGCATTAAAACAACACTGTTTTATGCTTAATAGGTAAATGAAACACAGTTTTTATGTTATTCTTCATTTTATTTGTTATTATACCTAACTTCTTTCAAATCTTCTTCAAATAAATCACCTCAAAATGAAGCAGGACATTGTATATCGTATACCATAATGTGGTGCAGGTATGACCTCATAAGTTACAACAGCTTCAATTAATGTGTAGCATTCTAAACATAAGACTCCGTTCAATTCCTGAAACAAACAATTAAAGTAGTTTGAATATTCGGCGAGGAGAGTACGAGATAATTGTAGGAATTGAGAAGAGAAGTAAACAACACTTACACAGACTGGCGCTATCCATGATGTCAAAATATTGAGCTCCGAATCAGATAGCTTGTCCAAAGAACGGACACGTGTTGCTGCCGAGGTACCGCAAAGGAAGAGTTAACATAACTGCAATCCTCACCACGGCTAGTCGTTCTAAGTCCAGACATACTAATGTTACCAATAAAGACTGTCTCATACTTTAGTCAACCCACGAGTCTTGATAACACGAAATAAACTTGTTTGGTCCACAAACGGTTGTTCAAGTCAATGTAAACGACAGTAAATTACTTATTTTCCAATAAAGAGATGTGAGCATAGGTGAAAAAGCAATTTGACTGTTTTCATGTCAAAATAACTGACTACGTGACTACTCTGTGTAACTGAGACTAGAGAAGTTGGACTAGTAATAAGGTTATATTTCTTTGCGTAAGACATTACCGATGCCAGTATAATAAAAATATGTTCCCATATTTTCGATAAGTACAAAACATTATTTCGTGGGTAATATTTTGCAAAAAGGATAAACATATTATTCATAGAAAATATTTCACCACAATACATTTTTCAAAATATCATAAGATTTGGTGTTATTTTGCTTATTAGAACTTTTGTTATGTCACCCTGTTTTCACTATGAATATAACTTTTCCCTATTAAAAGGGGTTTGCAAGAAACTGTAAACATTTGCCTAAATATGCAAAATGAGTTTTGAATATGAAATGGCGATATCACGACCGGAACAACGCAGATACTTTTAATTTTGAACTAAAAAACCCCGTTTTGCTTTAAATTAAAATTAATGTATATAAAATTATAAAATATAAGAAGATTTTCTAGATATGAATGGTTTAGAAGCAAACGTGCCACAAAATAGCCCAGTTTTGGTCATTCTCCTTTGCGTGAGCGTTAATATACTTCTTTGTTTGATGGCAGCTTTGAGAGTTTCCGGACTTGAAGTCTCAGTGCTGCCACCCAGCGGGCTTCATGTCAGAAGAAACCCATTGATAATCCCTACTTAATATTATAAATTCGAAATTGTGTATGTATGTATGTTCCGTTTTCACGCTAAAACGGCTGAGATACATATATTGGACGATGGAGACGAATATAGGCTACATACCATAAGTTGTAAAATAGCCCAATTATTCCGAAAGGCTATAAAGGCTATATAAAATTACGTTACAACTATTAGGGGCCAGACAAAAATAATAAAATGGTCAAACGAGCCGAGGGTTGGGTCAAAGGCAAAAAAGGCTAAACGAACAGGATACAATCTATATGGGTATCGTTTTCGAGATTTTCGGGCGCTGATTACTAATATGAAATTTATTTAGTGATCCAAGATGGCGGACGGAAAATCAAAGATAGCGGATGAGAAAAATTTTAAAAATCAGTATGAGTATCGCCTTCGATATTGTAAGGGGTGGGGAATCGAAATGCAACATCTATTTCATGATCAAAGATGGCGGATGCGAAATCAAAGATGGCGGATGGGAAAATTAAAAAAAAAAACAATATTGGTATCGCCTGCGATGTTAAAAGGGATGGGGAATCCAAATACAACATCTATTTCGTGATCAAAGATGGCGGATCTGAAATCAAAGATGGCGAATGGGCAAATTTAAAAAATGTCAATATTGGTATCGTCTGCGATGTTAAAAGGGATGGGGAATCCGAATACAACATCTGTTTTGTGATTCAAGATGGTGGATGGGAAATCAAAGATGGCGGATGGAAAATTTTTAAAAATCAATATGGGTATCGTCTCTGATGATTTAAGGGATGAAGAATCCAAATACAACATCTATTTCGTGATCAAAGATGGCGGATAGAAAATCAAAGATGGCGGACGGGATTTTTTTCAAAGTAGATATGGGTATCGTCTCCGATATTTTAAGGAATGGGGAATTCAAAAACACCATCTATTTCGTGATCAAAGATAGCGGATGGGAAATTTAAAAAAAATCAATATGGGTATCGTCTCCGATGTTTAAAGGGATGGGGAATCCAAATACAACATCTATTTCGTGATTCAAGATGGTGGATGGGGAATCAAAGATGACGGATGGACAATATTTAAAAATCAATATGGGTATCGTCTCTAATGATTTAAGGGATGGTGAATTCAAATACAACATCTATTTCGTGATCAAAGATGGCGGATAGCAAATCAAAGATGGTGGACGGGATTTTTTTTTAAAGTCCATATGGGCATCGTCTCCGATATTTTAAGGAATGGGGAATTCAATATTATATTAAAACCTATGTTTGTTTGTTCATTATTTATAGACTCTGAAATGATAAGAGATTAAGCACTAAGTCAATGGTAACTTTGGAAAAGGGGCTTGGAAAAAAGGGAATTAAATAAAAACTCTTAAAAAGGCGATACGGAGTTCGCTGGGTCAGCTAGTACATATATAAATTAGATTGTTTAATGCGATTGCAAAGTCAATATATTTATTTAAAACATTAAAGGTTTTTAATTAACCGACTTGGTATTAGGTACATGGATCTCACAACTTTTTACGGTTGCGAGACTTGGTATTTTTGACAAGTATTGTTTTTATGGGATCTCATTTCTTTTTGTAGATAGTCTTACTTTTGTCCTTTCCGGTATCTTCTACTTCTTGAACACCAACAACCAATTTTCTTAATTAAAGCTCTAACTGCAAATGTAATTTTGTAATCTTTTATATTCATATGGGATTACAAAGTTATTTATGCAGTTGATGTATCTCGAAAACTGGACTGAAATTGAAATATATTTTAGTTTTTCCTTGGTTTATACACTAAACACTAATGGTTCCCTAAATTTGAAGCTTCTATGTTTGCTAGAAGTGCCTTAGACTTTTGATGATGGAAAAAGAAGAAAAGAATAATGACTAGAAGAAGAAGAATTTTGACTCGTTATAATTTTTAAACTACTGGTTCAAATTGAATGAAATTTGAAATAAACTATCTTTATACAATGTCTGCATGGTTACTAAGCAATCAGGCTTCTAGTTTTATCCACAACGAAGTAATAGGGGGTCGAAAATGGCCTGAATTGCTTCGAGAAAAGGATGGTACGGCCGTGCCGCTTTTTTGCTCGACTTGGTGGGGGCACTGCCGTGCCCCCAGATTTTTGGCCCCCTTCTATAAACCCCACACATGTTCTCCGTAATCTCTTAACCCGGTCACCCATCCATAAAATGACCGCGATGTCTATTGCTTTAAATTTTGCGATGTTCATGTGTGACATCGATATTTGGCGAAATGTGTTTGAATTTTTTTATTGAACTTTGCGATCACCGTTTACCTTCACTTTAAAAGTTGAGTCGGGTACTGTAAAAGTAATAAAATTAAAAAATAAAAAGTATCAATGCGACAGTCTAATTAAAAATGGTGTTCAGAAATTTCTCGTTCTAAAGGTTAAGCCTTACAAATGTATAGGAAACCATGAAAATGTATTACCACTTTGCAGGCAACAAGCCATCATCCAAATCACAGGTAAATTTTTTTTTTTCTATTCCGTGAGTTACCTGAAAAAGAAAAATATATACAGGTAAGACACGATCGAGACACTAGTACATTTAAAAAATCACTCCCATCGTCTGTCTATGTTTTTTCAAATTCAAATTCAAATTCAAAATCCTTTATTCATTTGGGTCACAATGTGACGCTTATGAACGTCAAAATAATAAATTTATAAAATAATTACTTATACTCAAATTTAAAACATTATTACTGTATGCTTCTACATTTACATTTACTGCCACGTTCGCAAAGCAATAGGTAGAACCATGAGAAAGAACGGGCAATAAAACTCACGGTCACTCTTTTTCATCGCCAGGTTTTGCATAATACACAATTTACATTTTGTAAGGTGCTGCAACTGTTACACCTTCTATATCACTTGTATATATTTACTGTACATCATAATACTCAAGCATAATACTTTTGGTTAGCCTCCTCAGAATAGACATGGTGAAACAGGAGCATCCACTTACATTATATATACCTAATAATGCAGGCAATCCGCGAAAGTGATCAGAACCATGATGGAAATGATGCAGTTAAATATTAAAATCTAATACCAGCCCGCAAGACCGTCATCGACCAGTCATCGCAAGTAGCACCCGTTCACGAGTATGACGCATGTGCCAGCCATCATCCCTCTCGCCATATTAGAGGGACAGGGATGACCCGACACACGACGCCACCACAAGAAATGACATTTTAGTGAGCATGACGACAACGGTATACGAACCAGCAGTAAAAAACAATCTATTGGTATACTGACCATGACCGCCAATTACCTCCACTTTCCAGATCGTTATTATTAACATAAGTTAGTGGAACGCGTGAAGGAATGCAAATGTAGTTTGTTCGACTGCAACTAATAGTCGTGGTCCAATAGTCTCCAAAAAGAACAACCTAACAGAGGCCCGAGCACGAAAAACTCTCGAAAAAGTATTCGTATCGTAAATGTCAAAATTTGTATGACAATTGTACAGCGTACATGCCTATCGTGCGTAAGATGCAACTAATATTGGCAGCACCATAATAATTATATATAGTCTAAGGCACAGAAGAATAACTAAAGCATGGAAGGAACGATATTTTAAAGAACTAATTGAATATAGCTACACTCTTCACTCATATGACAAATGAGAGTTGCCAGAAGAAGATGGCACTATGTTTGTCAGTTAAGGCTAAAGACAATCTGAACACAAATATCGTAACTGTTTAATTTAATAGTGATTGAGCAAATCCGCTATCGATATCGATCAAAGTTTCATAAAAGGTTAAAAATTAATAGACCAGGGTAGATAATTTTTGAAACGATAAAAAATTACAGTAGGATGAAACCCATTGGAAAAGAAAGAGAATATAGCAAAAATTTAAGGAAAAATAAATTACGGGCGATCGGAGGTCGGGAAGTGGATGGGGTTGCGATTTAAGGGTAAAAAAGGGTTTATCTCGATTACCAGAAAAACTACAAGTCCTACGGGAAAAACGTCAATGGCAAAGTTGTAGGTAATAAAACGATCTACAACTTTTGTATTTACACTCTATTCACACAACGTCATAATTTATGTGAAAAATTGAAATAACCAAGTTTTTGGTTTTTTATTTTTAACTTTTATAATAGTTTTTTCTTTTACACGAAATTTGGTGTTTTATAATTTATAATTTTATAATTTTTTTTAAATTGTTCGGCGTTTTGTTCGTTGAAATCTCTACTTTCTGATGGTGTGAATAAAATATACATTACAAAGGTAAACGTTCTCAGAAAATGCAAAGAAATGAAACAACCTCGAGACCGATTTTTTTATCATAATGTACAATTTTGAGATATTTATGAAAATTAACACTTTAATTACTCTAAAAACGTAAGATTCCATGCTACATTGATAAATAAGAACTTAAAAATCGATATGTACAACTAAAATTAACAACCAAATAAGTTAATATTTAATAAGACATCTACAATATTTTGAGAAAGTTATAGAATCTTCTTTAAATTATAGCGTAGACTCCTATTTATTGCTATTTTCACTATCTATACGTCACTGTGGGCGGGGGTTGCTGAAATGTGGCACGCGCGAAATGTACGCGATGACGTGACATTCACCATTCTATTACTATTTATTTCTGTGTTCACGCCTGTATCCCCGAAGGGGTAGGCAGAGGTGTGATATAACACCCACATTTCGCCATGATTTTTTAGGTCCCACGTAATAGGGGGCGAGCCTATTGCCGTGCCGGGCACATTACCAGACTCCGAGCCGCTACTGAGAATTTCCTAACGGAAAAAACCCAATAACACTTTGCCCAACCCGGGAATCGAACCCGAGACCTCCCAATCCCACGCGCACATTTACGCCGCGAGACCAACGAGGCAATCTTGTAAATCTAGTAAATGTCATATATTATCCTAATCGACACATTATATGAAAAGGCATGGTCGACATGGATTGTATCACGCAAAACACATAAAATTAAAGTTAGAATAGATAATTTAGTGAAAACCTTGAATAGTCCCCAAACAATAATCACTTTTAATTGAAATTTTCTCAATACATAGTGTACGTAATACAAATCTATGTGTAAAAAATGTACCTATGTGCCGGATCGGACACTTTTCGATCATACATGTGACACAGAATATTTAGAGAGAAAAAAGTTGTGGCTAGACTAGCCCTTCCATTTTATCGTGGGATCGGCACATTATTAGTCCACTAGTCGAACAAGAACAACCAAGTTTTGGTCCAACCAAGTATGTAAATCATTGTTATAATCCTAGCAGCCATGCAGCCATAATGGCCACTGCGTGGGAGTTCCAGTTGAGTCTGTCATCTATTATTATCCCCAGGTATTTAATGTATGAAATGCAGTATGAAATGTAGACAGTTCTTATTTTTATGTAATATGATGGATTCTAATTTTCAAATATGTTTGACTAATGCACTTTATCAATAAAAATCTGTGATCATCAAACAATGTATTTTCGAGAGAACGTTCAGTCAAATTTGAAAAACTTCGGAATTCATTCCTGTTCCTGATATTTTAATTATTGGCAAGTAATTATTTAAACACTCACACTGATATGTTTAGAAGGGAGGAGTAATGTTGGCACAGAATTTTCTTTTAATCTGCGCCATCTGTCATTACTATAAATACATTCCGCAGTAAAATGCTTGGAACAAATTCTATGGTGCTTTCTAGGCACCCAATCTTCTCAACAACATACTGCAGCAATCCACTTATTTTGTAAATCTTTATCACATGGCAACCTAAAAAACAACGAGGTAAAAATATACGGTGGATAGACATATCGATAAGATTTTTTACAACACATGACAATGTCGATATAAATATTAAACGGCTAAATTCAAAATCATGACAGAACTGCCATAAAAGATGAATCACTAAGGTTATATAATTTGATGGCATAAATTGTCTAAATTGTATCTTACACGTCAGTTGACTGTGTTCAATTTGTAAGTCCTAGGACTACCTCTATGTATATATCCAATCTCTTTGGTCTAAGGGCGGCACAAACTACTTTCGACGACAATCCTACGGCAAATGTCATGCACATGTATCGAGCCATTATCGAGCTTTCTAACAAATAAGCAAAAACGGCAGCGCGAACTCTGATTTGACATAAGCAAAGTAAAGTAAATGTCAATCTAAAGTCATTTTATCGAAACAATTTTCACCTAGAATTTGTTGGTGAGAAAAGATTCGAAACATATAAATGTATCGGCTTAAAACGTATAACGTTTTAAGCATTTTTATGATGAATATTTATGTAGTTTCATATTTTATGTGTTCCTTTTGAATGTAGGACATGATTATTGACCCAATAAAAAAGGAAACACGCAAATTTCGCCACTTTAAATGTGTAGTAAATATCACCATATTTTGGTAGCGAGCATGTAAAAATATATGTGAAATTATCTATATACGAAAAACAAAGTACCAATCGACATCGACATCATATCAATTATCTAATATGAACATAGGATGTTCTTTAGAGACTCTTTTAACACTCCTGCGTACTCTACTCTACAATTAAGTAGGTACTCCAAGTATAAAATAACTTATCCTGACATATAATCACACTGCTGAAGATAGAAACATACAATGTACCGCGTATTCATTTTATAACACTTAGGAAGGATTTTCATATTGTATCTTCGAGGGCGTAGGGGAGCTTCAATTGGGTTTGTAAGATTGTTTTAAAACCCTCTTATATTGAAGTAGGTACCATAATATACGGGCACAGCAAGTATAATAATAAAATTTAGGTGACGGACGAGTATCTGTCGTGAATAATTCGTGAGTCTTATATCAGCGTCTTACCTAGCCCTCTCGGATAAACTGACTGATGACTGATGACTGAAAACTTCTCGTTGAACACGTTATACTGTAGTATTCACACAGTTTCAACCATAATAGTATTTAATTCTTTATATAACAATGTGCCAATGATTTAGTTCCTCGTATTTTGATTTACTGGAGATCTGTCACACAGTTTTCGTACCTAGTACAAACTCCAGCTCTCATTAAGGTTTTTATTTATGCAGCCTATGTTTAAGAACTTGTAATGTACCTTTTTGAGAGTAATAAATAAATATATTATTTTTATTATTATAATTTTGATTTACTAGATTTTTATTTAATGACACAAGTCCGTCATCTGACAATGACAAGAAAGGACATTCGGAAACCATAAAATATTTTTTTTGTTTTCTACAAAAGAGTTTTGACAATATAAATTTTATAAATATTAACTATTTCACCTAGTTTAGAACGTACCATTCATTCAATAAGGCGGTCATTTAGCTCACATGGCCATATCTCTACGTTACAATGTAAAGTCAGAGAGGTTGGACTAGGTTTAGACTAGAGAGAACATGCTCGCTATATTTCTTTATATCGAACGTGCAACATGTAATGTCAGTTGGTCTTAGTTGGTTAATCATAACGTCAAATTACGCGTCTCGTTTAAAGATGCATAGACTCCTTACAGACACGTTACAGACTGATAATCTATGCCGATATCTTTGACTGCATCTTGCTCCTTGGACTGCATTCTCTAAATAGTCGTGCTGTCATCTGTAACCAGTGTAAAATTTGTTGGACGGTTGCGTTTACATTTGCAAAAACTACAATTTCAATGTTTTAGTTGTTTACTTCTACGGCTTAAATATATCGACTCATACTAAAGTTAGACATTAGACCAAAAATATTTATCGATAAATCATCACTGTCACGAACAACACTCGGTTTCCTAACTCTATGTTTTGTCTACTGTCTGGTTACCACAAGGCTGCTCTGCTATAAGAGCGTGCTGCTAAACCTATCGATAGCTCTTTCTATCATACTGCATGTACCATTAGAAAGAAGATATCAATCATAGCAACCGCTGTTGTTATTTTAGCGTTACTTCTATAACTTAATAAGGTTATATTTCTTTGTGTAAAAACATCGAGTTAACGATAGATGTCAAAATTGGTTGGTGCTGGCTTCTTTAATTCTGTCATCGAAGACTCGGTACATTTACTTATCAAATTCGTAAATATTTCGTGCTTGAGCCTCTGTATCCGGTTCACAATGGGAAAACACACACAAACGCTTTCAGTTGCTGTTTGTTTAAAGCCTTTGCTTACGTTCGAGCACCTTATTTGAATGTCAAAACTACTGGAACCAATTTCAATTTCCGATGAAACAAAAATACTACATGTTGGCTGAAAATATCTAAATGTCAGACTTTGTTATACATTTTAAATGCGAATGTTCTTCTATGATTCTGTCTGTTTGTCCAGTTTTTGAGTATTTAATCGAATTCAAAAAGAAGCAAAATCTAACAAGATGTGAATAAAGTCGCTGTCACTAGTAAAGATTAAGTTACACTATCCATAACAAACCAACTAATCAATACCACTGGAATAGAACAGTTAGTAAAAAATTAAAAAAAACATAGTCTAATAAAAGTTGTCAGTTTTATAAAAACCATGTAACAAACTGTCTCTCTTTAATAAAAAATATGTTCACCGTTATTCCTGCGAATGATTTAAGTTTCACGTTTGTATTTATCCTGAAGTAATTAACATTTGTTACGTGCTCAACGGTTAATGAAAACCTGGAGTTTCATCTTTTTAATTACTTTAGCGAATATTAATGATATTACATTTGATGCTTGATGAATAATATTCACAACGTTTTTAGGAAATTGTTTAACTATGTTGGTTTTGATAATTCGTGACGAAAATGGAATTACAAATTACAATTTAAGGATTTAAGCCCGGTTTTATTTAATGTATTCGTTGTCAATTATATTCTAGATATTATTCTTCGCCAATCAAAATTGTCTAAGCATTAAGTTTCTATTCTCTTTCTATCTCTCACTAATTTTCTTTACTGATTTCAAATTTTTCTGACTGAGGCTAAATTGAAGAACGCACTGTTTTTCGCGTCTGGATTAACGATAGTTTGTAAGATTATATCAAAACTTTTAGACTAGGCAAAGTCGAAAGATTGTTGAAAGATCGATCATGCATTCGGCGTCTAGTTTACTTACTCGCATTGGAAATTGGACGAGACCAAGCAAAGGCTGTATTGCTTAACCTTCAGAGAGGCCGTATAGCTGCCATGTTATAGATATGGAACAAATAATGCACGGTTGTGAACCCCGACTAAATGTGTGATGCTTTGGTACAATATCAGTTGACATTTATAGTTGCTTTTCACTGTGCACGTTCTAATATACTGCGTAATGCCTGCATGTGAAATACGACGACCCGGTAGCGAAGCAGCAGTGTAAACGACTTTGAAGATCACGGGTCCGATTTTCTATCACGTTTTTTTTTTTAAGTTGACTCCCGCTCTAAGATCTTCTGTGTTGCCAGGGACTTTACAAACATAGAACCAACGAACAATTTATGGATTACACAATGTGCTGTCTCGTTAGGGAATGGAACCCACAACATTGGGCGCTGTGTCAGGCGGCGACCGGGTTGCTTAAACCACTACGTCAACCATGCAGTCATAATAATTCCCGCTCAAGTCTTACATTTGTATGCTTGAACAAGTACATTTGTCTTGGTCTAGGTGTTTCTATACCTACATACATACATACTCACGCCTTTTTCCCGTCGGGGTAGGCAGAGACAATAGAACGCCACTTGCTCCTATCCTTACAAACCTCACGCGCTGCCTCTACACTCATTACTCTTTTCATACATGCTCGCTGGTTTCGGGTACTTCGAACCTTTCCGTTTCTTAGGATGTCTCCAATTTGGTCGACGAATGTCCGCCGAGGTCTGCCGCGACCGACTTGCCCACACAAATTTGCCTTATATATCTGATTCGTCATTTTTTCTTCACTCATTCGCTCCACGTGTCCAAACCACCTAAGCATTCCTTTCTCAATCCTTGTCACCATATCTTCTTTCAGTCCACTGCTCTTTCGTATAGTTGCATTCGGAATTCTATCAATCAGTCTTACCCCACACATACTACGCAGTGATCGCATCTCAACTCCGTTAATTCTACTTTCATGCTTTTTCTGCCATACCAAGCTCTCACATCCATACATCAACGTGGGGACAAACATTCCATTATGAACCGCCAATCGCGCCTTTTTTGGCACCGTTTGACCGTTCATAAACGCCCACAGTGTTCCATTTACACCATTCACTCTCCTTTCAATATCTCCCTCACATCTTCCGTCCCTTGTAAATACGCTACCCAATTATACAAATTCCTGAACTTGCTCTACAATTTCACCTCCAATCGTAATATTACACTCAGTCACACTTTCATCTTTTTCAAACACCATCACTTTCGTCTTTCGTGCATTAACTTTCATACCTTTCGCTTTAAAGCTCTTGTCCATGCAGTCCATCATTTCTTTCAACTCATTCGCCGATGATGCAAGAATGACTTGATCATCGGCATATAAGAGGCACTTAACACGCACTGCTACCATATCGATCCCGCATTCAGTTTCTCTCATATCATTCATGCAGCTATCCGTGAATACGTTGAACAAGCAGGGCGAGACTGCACACCCTTGTCTGCACCTTGGGTGATGCCAACCAGTCCGTATAGGCACCATTGATTCGGACATAGGCTCTAGAACCCCTATACAGGGATTTCAGAGCCTTTATTATAAAGTTGTCATCCCATACATGGATAAACCCTTCCATAATTCCTTTCTATTCACCCTATCAGGATAGGCTTATGATATATCATAAGCCTTCTCCAAGTCTATGAACGCGCAATACACCTTCTGGTTTTTTTCCAGTTTTTTTTCTGTGACGCAACACAAGGAAAAAACTTGATCCGTAGATCCCATTCCCTTCCTAAATCCCGCTTGCACAACCCATATCTTGTCATTATTCACATTTACTACTCTGTCAATCAAAATTCTGGCATACATTTTTCCAACAATACTAAGAAGGCTGATCCCGCGATAACTTTGACATTCCTGCTGAGAACCTTTGCCTTTATAAATTGGGACACTGCCTTCGTTCATGGAGCAGGTTAACTATGAGTCCGTCGCCAGTCTTCAACATCTCAGTCGTCACTCTTTCACATCCAGCAGACTTTCCTGATCTCATACCTTTTAACGCTTTTATAATTTCATCCATTCCAATTTCATCAGTCGGGCTCACAAATATATCTATCGTTTCTTCTTGCTCTATTTCACTCACATCTTTCTCCAATAAGCTCTCAAAATAATTCTTCCAGCGCTCTAGTACCTTTTTTTCTTCATTCATGACTTCACTTGATTCATTCCTAATCACTTTCATCGATGTACTCATATGTTTATTTCGCGCTTCTTTCACGAGTTTCCAAAAGAGTTTTATATTCTCTCGGAAACTTGCGCCGAATTGTTCCTCATACTTCTCCTTTTTCTCATTCTTCTTCCTCTTTATACATTGTTTGACTTTAGTTTTTACACACCTATACTTGCCTTTCATTTTTTTAACACTATCTTCATTCATACCACCACTAGCTCTATTTGTGTTTCTATGTATGGTAATAAAATTATGTACCTACAACAAAAAATAATAAGTATACATATTATGAATGTTAATCTATTGTTTACTAAATGATGTTGTATGTACGTAGTACCTAGACTATAAACATCATACAAAATCTTCTGTGGTGATGATTTCCAAATGATTCTGAAACATAACAACAATAAAATATCGAAAAGAATTTATGACGTAACTCGTAACCCTATCTGTCAGCTTTGATATGAGACGTCACTGGTTTTATTATGTGTTTACGACCATATTTTATAGTAGCGTTAATATGTGGCCATATGTTGACTGACATCGTTTGAAGCTTCATATAAGTTGAACAAGAAAAATGACGATATTAAATGTAAGAAACTATGATATGGTATTTTGCTGATATTGATTTGATCCATATTAGGTACTATCTTAATCCTTTTAATGAGCGACCAAAGTAACCTAGAACGAACTATTTAACTTGACAACTTGGCGACGATTCTGCCACTCATTAGGCAATTATAATTTAAACTGATGAGTACGAAGAAACAACGTGCTAATTCATGTTAAATAATTTTCGTGTTTCTGTATTTGCATTGACAGTTTTTCTAAACAATGTTACGGATATGAAAATATTGAAATTTTGATGTAAAATTCATTTAGGTACTGTTTTCATTTTTTAATAACAAGCTATCTTTTCTAAATGGACTAGACGAGTACTGTCATATTTTTTGAGCTTACTTTACAGTCCCTACTGTCCCTGTTACACCGGTGATGCAGTAGCAGGTATACAGTAGTAACTAATAATATACTTACAATACGTTTTACATACATCATACATTCACGTATACAGCAGTAATAAAAAGTATTCTTATAATACGTTTGACCTACATCATCAATATCATCATTCATGATTTGTATACATCACACAGAATAATTCATCATCATCAGTCTTTAACAGTCCACTGCTGGACTAGGCCTCTCCTTTGAAAGGAGGAATTGGCCTACTATACTACGCTGGCCAAACGGTTTGGTATAGGGTTTGTATCAAGTTTTCCATCTCTTACAGTGCTGTTCTCTGCATAATATGCTCTCTGTTGGCTCTTACCGGCCCATGGGATGATATGGGGTGGTGACATTCCGTATTCTTATTCCGTCACCACACGGATTTCAGGCCACGGATTATTGCCAGAATAATTTAGCAGGTCTTAATTGCGTCTCTCCGTGGGATCTTCACCTTGTCGTGGTGGGAGGACTCAGATAAGATAAGATAAGATAAGATGTTTTTTATTTTGTAAAACATGAGTGTACAATCAATACAAGTTACATAAGCTTGCATGCAAGATGGTAAATATTTGTGTGTTTTACATGTTTTGCCGTTGCCAGCGTAAAATATCCAGATTATAAACTAAATCTTAAAGAGAATTTACGCAAATTTTAACAAATATAGAGCATTAAGTAGGTAGCCATTACAATTAGTGACAAGATAAAAAAATTTAAAATAATAAACTGATATACGATATTAATGCAAATTATAATAAATTTAAGTGTAACTAGATATTTTACATAATATATTAATGAAAATTTAAACATAATGACATAAATTATTAATAGAAATGGACCACAGAATTGTAATTTACAAAGCTAACTTAGTCTAGAGAGCTAATATACATAATTATATTGTGTGATGTTACAAAATATCAGCTTATACCTATAATTTATAATGTTTTATACAGGTAATGTCAGATAATTAATTTAAAACAATTTTAATATAGGTAATAATAATTAAAAACAATTTTAATATAATAATGTCATACAAGAAGAAGAATAGCATGTGAAAAGGTAAATTCTGACGGCTAAATAAATTATAAGTTTTGTCCAACAGAAAATAAACCAAACAACTACTTATATATTATTTTTAAGTGATAATAAAAATGTCCGATTAAATTATTCTAAATGGAGGTAATGTCAAAAATATTAATAATCATAATTAAAATGAATAAGCACAAAAATACTGTCTAGAATTACCGTAGGCTTACTGGGAATTGGTTGTAGGCACAGTGGAAGCTAATTTATATTCATCCAGTTGTCCTAAAGCAATCAAATGTCTGACACATATTGCTGAGATTCTCAGCGATGACAAATTATGATGTAGTTATATGAAAATTTTACCTTATATATCCTGGTGATGTTCTTGAAGTTGACCTATAGATTAACTTATAATTTTGGCCAAAATAACAAGAGAATCAATAGATACCAGTTTACAATTCGGCGAAGTCCTTCTCCAGGCACCAATCAGTTCACACACGTGTTTTACAAAGTTCAATATTTCACAAATGTTCATTAAGATACAACAAACTTTGCCGGAAGTCAAAAGCGGCAATTACGTTTTAAGTTAATTACAAGTTGATTCAATTCGCGTTAATTCAAAGGGCGATCAATTTAATTTAGGTACAAGGCACGCGAGCTTGCAAACGGCGTGTTAATTTTTTTCCAGCGGAAGGGCGGAAGTGACAGTTCAGTGTGACCATTGTCAGAAATTTTCAATAGACTAAACAAAATGTTACTCAATCGATCTAATCGATTTGACTTATAATAAAAACTAATTCTATTTCAAACAAATACAATTAAAAATAATAATATATAAGTCAGCGGTTAATGTCCCGTAAGAAATGAAAATGTCATAAATTCTAGGAGTGAATATCAAGTTTCAAATATTGAAAAGTCATCCTTTTTCAATCGCGGTCATTGAGGTAGTCTGTCACACTATAATAGCTTTTGTCAATAAGGTATTTTTTAAGGCGAGTTTTGAAATGTTGCTTAAACTGTTTAGGGACTTTATTATAGATGATCGGCGCCATGCAGAAAATACTATGATGCATTAAAGTGGTTCGGGACTTCACAACACACAAGCGATCATTATCTCTACAGTTACGCTAATTAACCTCGGATAGTTTATTAAATAGGCAGGGATTCGTTTTAACAAACGCTGCTACCTCATATATATACAGCGAGGGTACTGTCAAAATTTGATATTTAATAAAATAAGGCCTACAACTGTCTAGAGGATTAAGTTTGAATATTACTCTAATACACTTCTTTTGCGATTTGAAAATTACTTCTTTACTGGTGGAATTACCTCAAAATAAGATCCCATATCTTAAAATAGAACCAACCATACCGTGGTATGCCATTATCACAGACTCAATATTCAAAATAGCAGTAAGTTTATATAAAGCATAGACCATTGAGTTTACTTTCTTACTTAAGAGTTCGGTATGTAACTTGCAATTTAGATTTTTATCTATTGTTACGCCCAGAAATTTTGTGGAATCTACTTTAACAATTTCTTTGTCTTGATAAGATACAATAATATCAGGAATTGGAATTCTTTGACTAAAGAACATGGCTTTAGTTTTTTCTAAATTGATCTTGAGATTGTTATGGTTCATCCAAGTAATAATAGATCGGATCGTGTTGTTAATTTCCTTTGTATAGTCTGCTTTATTAGCAGTAGCATGAATAGTCACAGTACTGTCGTCTGCGAATAAGGCCATCGGATGCTCTGTTACGTTTGGGAGGTCGTTTACGAAGATAATAAAGAGAAGTGGACCCAGAACGCTCCCTTGGGGAACACCATATATAACTGAAAGTGGAGCTGAAGCGTATATAACCTCTCTTTTGGTAGAAATATTAATTGATGATATCTCAGTGTATTGAGTGCGACCTTTGAGGTAGGTTTTCAACATGTTTACAATGTTTCCTCTAATGCCACATGTCTCAAGTTTCTTTAGCAAGATATCGTGATGAACATAGTCAAAAGCTTGAGTCATGTCGCAGTATATGGAACAGACAGGTATTTTGTTGTCCATTTTTGTAATTACATTCTTCAGAAAATCAAATATAGCCATATTGATGGTTAGCCAGCTAGGTAAGCCCATTTGGATAAAATGTTTTTTCTTTCTAAATAATTATAAATCTCATTGTATATATACTTTTCGAATATTTTAGATATAACTGATAAAAGAGCAATTGGTCTATAACAATTCATATCCTAAGTATCACCCTTCTTAAAAATCGGTCTGCATATAGCTATTTTTAAATTTTCGGGATATACGCCCTCAAATATACACATGTTTAGGATGTAGCTAAGGTGTTCACATATATGGAAGCCAACATATTTGACAACTTTTGTCGTTATTCCATCGTGTCCAACACTGGTACAGTTTCTTAAAGATCGAATAATGGTAAGGATGTCGTTTGGCGTGCTCGGTACCATAAACATAGATTGGTAAGTGTTGGTTAGACAGGCAGTAATTTTTTGCATTGGGTCTTATGTCGGTTCTATTTTGTCCATAAAGAATTTTTTGAACGCATTTGTAATAGCCACTAGATTAGTAAAAGTGTTGTCATGATATTTAATTGAGAAAATTGAGTTTTTAGGTATATTGAACTTTGCCTGATTTATAATTGCCCAAGTAGCCTTCAATTTATTTGTTGGTTGCAATTTTATAACTGTTTTGAGCACGTTGTGTTAGTTTTATAATCTTTCGGTACAGTTTGGAGTAATTTTTAAGTTTATTTTTGATTTCTACATTGCTATTATGTCTGAACGACCATAACAACTTTCTTTTATTTTTGCTGCACTTCCTGATGCCGCGCGATATCCACTTAGTATTGTTTTTTGTTTGAATTTTTATTAGTTTGAGAGGGAAGCAGGAACCGTAAATTAAATTAAACATGTCTATAAAGGCATTGTAGGCTATGTTTGGATCATTTGTGTTGTAGATTTCGGAAAAAGTGAGACTTTAATATAATTCTTGAATTTAATCAAGTTTTCCTTACTATAATCACGTCGTTTAATATACCAATGGCTAATTAGACACCTAGTATTTGTGCGGAATTTGAGAATCTGCGAAGTGTGGTCTTATAGACCGAATTCAATTATAGCCGACTTGCATTTATTACCCAGATTGTGTGCGAAATTATCAATGCAGGTGCCGTTTTTAAGTCTAGTCGGTCGTTGGAGTTCTACCTTTAGATTGTAGTTCATTAGGATACACTCTAGTTCCAACAAGATATTGTCAGTTTTATGGGAATCAATGTTAAAATCACCTGCAATTATGACATTTCTTTTACGATTTTTAAACAGGTTTTGGAGTACTAATTGGAAACGCTCGAGAAACATATTAAAATTATTTGATTTTGGTACTCTATAGATACAAACAATAATAGTCCTATCTGTTTCTAGTTCGACAGCACAACATTCAAAGACTCCGTCAATTGAGAGGCTCGCTATGCCTGTCAATTCTTTGCAGCGGTATCCTTTTTTAACGAGAATACAGACTCTTCCTCTCTTGCTCGCTTTTCTACTGAAGCATGCTTCCATTGTAAAATTAGGCAGTAGTAAAAACTGTTCAGTGCCGGTCATCATGAAGTGTTCGGAAATGCATATTATATCGATTTCTTCTTTTTTACTCCTGAGTTCTTCGAGACAAACAGCCAATTCATCAGCTTTGCTTAAAAGACCAGCTATATTTTGATGCAATATCGATATTTGCTTATCACAGAAAAAAATGGTCTTCACACTGTTTATTCGTTTGTTCTAGCAGTTTATCATGGTAGTGTATAAGCTCACTTATGTCCTTTAGATTTGTATAAATACCATAGTTGTTCACTAACCCTCTACTGGTAAACATTTTGTAGCTGTTCGTTAAGTTTTTGTTTGATTCAAGGTAGTATGCGTGTTCGTGTGTTATAATGTCTAGATACAGAAGATTAATAAAGTTTTGAATTCTTCAGTTATACATATTCGTGGAGTCCGAGTACTTGAATGTAGGGGTACAAAGTATAACGTTGGTATGTTTTATTCTTTGCAACAGTAGGCGAATATTTAGTATGAGTGTGAAGTAGTCCTTTGTGGTTAAAAAGTCTGTCTCTCCAATCAATACAATGCAGAAGTCATTAAGAGTAAAATCTTTCAACTTATCTTCCACATTCAAGAGCATCCGCTGTATTCCACTATTTGGTGTTATAAAGTGACATATCTCAGAGTAATCATTAAGACAGTTTGCCGCTATTTGGCGAATTTTGTTATGTTTATTTTCGCTCAGTGTGTATATTTTACCGGGTGGGTTGTCATGATTTATAAAGTTAACTTTCGAGGATGATATAGAAGTAGTTTGTCGCTTTGTCTCTATTGTCTGAGGCAGTGATGGAGTAGGGAATTTGTTACCGGCTTTGAAACCCGCGGTGAAGCTAAGAGGGATCCCTGAAGTGGACGCTCCGCTAGGGCTTGGCAGTGGGCCTGCGCAGGATGCGTCCAACAGTGCGGGTGCGAGGGACAGTTCGTCTGTCCCACGCAGTCGGGCGCGGTCGCGGGAGGAGAGGCGTTTCGGTGTTGGGTTGCCGCGCGCCCTATCCACCGCGACCAAATGGGGGCGCACCATTCGATGCGTCGCGGTGGGGTCGCAGAGGAAGAGGAGATGCGGTGTTGCGTTGCCGTGCTCACTATCCTCTGCGGCCGAGCCCAACACCTTAATCCGCCGCCAAGGGGGTTTTGTTCCGGGGCCCGCCTGACTATCTGGCGGGCCAATACCCTTTGGGGGTCAGCGATGAATGCTTATGCGATATCCTACCCTGCGACGCACGGGTACATAAGAAAGTCGAGGTGGTTTTTAGTGGTTACACCACATACTCCGGTTCTCAGTTCCCCAAGATGAGAAGGGATTTTCCACCTCCAAAAAAAAAGTCTTAATCGCGTAAAACTAACTTATATAAATATGTTTTATTTTGTGAAATGTTTTATTAATTTCCCTAGTACATAAAAAAGGGCCATTTAACAGGATTTTACATCCTAGTATTTTATTATTGTTAAATTTATTTAATTTGTATATAACATTTTTGCGTTACAGACTGACAGACAGCGGACAGCCAAATTTATTGGGCACAAGAAGCAGAAATTTGGCATGCATGTTTGTAGGGGATCGTAGAGGTGTGCTAAGAAGGGATGCCGAAATCCCTGCTGGACTGGGCAGAAACAATAAGCTGCGGGCATCCTCTAGTATTCCATAAAGGTTTGCCTAATCAACAAGCCGTAAAACATCGCGATTGATTATCTCTGGTTGTCTGAGGAATACGGAACAGTAGAAAAGTTTCAATAGGAACGGTTTCGGTCTTTTACGGTGTGACGCCACTGCTGCTATAAGACCGTGGTGCCGTATCTTTATGTTTGAGACTTATTTCAGTTGTTTGGTAGCTTATGAAAGGTTTTTTAAAAAAGAAGAAAAATTGTACTTCATTAAAAATTACAACTTTTGTTTGTCTACTGAATGACTGTGTGTCAAACATGCCCAACAAGCACTGAACAAGCCCGTAAATGTCTACATACTACGGCGTGGCGAGCTCGCTGTACCAATGTAACATTGATGAAACCGTGCCGTGGATAAAAGCCCAAACCACCATAAGTGCGATTCACAATTGATCTTCTAATCCTATAGGAATAAGTATAGTTCTTAAATGAATCACCTTTTGGCACACATATATACATATCTCATATATAATGTGTTTCGATTTAACCTAAACGGCACACGTAATTAAGCAAATGTTAGATAGATAGATAGATAATTCTTTATTGTGCAAATGTTAATACAAATTCGGTGTAAATGAGAAGTGTACTACATACATATCAAATGCACAAGGGCGGCCTTATCGCAAAGTGCGATCTCTTCCAGGCAACCTTAGGATGGACAGACTGAAAAGACAAAAAGCTTTGATGTGTAGTCACAATAAGTATCTGATTAGGTACTATAAATTGATTTTATTTTTTGTACATACTTACGCAGGCATATATATAATAGATATTATAGGTGCTAAATATATTATAAATAAATAAATACATAATACATATATACATACATATATAAACATATTCTTCTTTTTCCTAGCGTTATCCCAGTTTCAACCTGGGGTCCGCTTTCTAGTCTAACCGGATTTGGTTGAATATTAGCTTTTCCACAGAGTGACTGCCTGTCTAACCTCCGCAACCCGAAGGGATAGGAATATTCCATGGTTTAGACTAGTGTCAGTTTATTTAGAAGGTACTGACGCCCTATAACGACTGTCAAAGATCTTCATGACAACCGGGACCGACGGCTTAACGTGCTCTCCGAGGCACGGGGCAAGTGATAATTTATACGCACATAACTCCGAAAAGTCATTGGTGCGCGCCGTGGATTCGAACCCGATACCCTCTGCATGGCAGTCTGTTGGTATCTCCACTAGGCTATCGCTGCCTTTATGTATAATATTATATAAACATATATATAATATTATACATAAATATAATACATATACATAAATATAATGCATATACATACATATAATAATATGAACACAAAATACAGTGACAAAATTAGTTTACAATGACAAATAGTGTTTCTTTAGTGCATTTTTGAAAATGTTCAATGATTTAGCTTGCCTTATTTCGACCGGCAGCGCATTTCACAAACGGACAGCTTGAACAGCGAAGGATTTATCGTAGAAGTTTGTGGAATGTGTTGGCATCTGCAGTCTCAGATCCACCGACGACCTCAAGGTCTTTAAATGTGTGTTATGAAGGAACTTTAAAACGTTTTTTGAGATACGTGGGGTATTAGGATTAAACAACACGTTGTACAGTAACATAAGAATATGAGTATTCCGGCGAAGTCGAATTGGGAGCCACTTGAGTCTGGATCGAAATTCAGATACATGATCATATTTGCGTAAACCAAAAATGAATCTAATACAGAAGTTTTGGAGACGCTCAAGTTTATCAAGTTGGTCCTCATTAAGATCAAGATAGCTGACATCGGCATAATCGAGTATTAGGAGAAGCAAGGATTGTGCAAGCGCAATCTTGGTGTTGATGGGAAGAAAGTTCCTCAGGCTACGCAATGAACCAGCTGAAACAAACAATTTACGGCTCGTCTCCTGTAATTGACTTCCCCATGAAAAAGTTTTGTCCAGATACATACCGAGGTTTTTCACGTTATCTGAGATTAGTAAGATGTTACCATCGAACTCAATCTGCGGCAGCTGTGGCCAATTTATCGCGCCATTTATGCAGGCAAAAAATATAAACATAAACTTATATTTAGTTCATATCTTCACGCTTGACCCCAATTTAAAGAAAAAGCAGAATTATAACCATTTATTGAGGGAGCTAAATAAATCTTACTCAACTAATCATTACTATGGGGGCACGGTAGTGCCCCCACCAAGTCGAGCAAAAGAGCGGCAGGGCCGTACAATCCTTTTTTCGAAGCAATTCAGGCCATTTTCGACCCCCTATAACTTCGTTGTGGATAAAACTAGAAGTCTGATTTTTTGCATTGTATAAATATGGAGTATTTTAAATTTCATAAAATTTGAACAAGTAGTTTAAGAATTATAACGAGTCAAAATTCTTAATTTCTCTAATGAATAATAAACTCACTGACCGATCATCAAAAGTCTAAGGCACTTCTAGCAAACCTAGAAGCTTCAAAGTTAGAATACGATTAGTGTTTAGTATATGAATCAAGGAAAAATTAAAATATTTTTCAATTTCTGTCCAGTTTTCGAGATACATTAACTGCATAAATAAATGTGTAATCCCATATAAAAATAAAGGATTACAAAATAACATTTGCAGTTAGAGCTTTAATTAAGAAAATTCGTTGTTGGTGTACAAGAAGTAGAAGGTACCGGAAAGGACAAAAGTAAGACTATCTACAAAAAGAAATTATCTTAATATATAAAATCCTTGCGTTACTGACTGACTGACAGATACGCTACAGCCGAAACTATTGGGCGCAGGAAGCTGAAATTTGGCATGTATGTTCCTTGGGGACCGTAGGGGTGCACTAAGAAGGGATTTCCCGAAATTCCGACGGGATCGGCCAAAACGGGTAAATTAAAAAAAATGCAGGCGTAGCTGCTGGCGTCCTCTAGTATCCCATAAAAACAATACTTGTCAAAAATACCAAGTCTCGTGACCGTAAAAAGTTGTGAGATCCATTTAATACCAAGTCGGTTAATTAAAAATCTTTAATGTTTTAAATAAATATTTTGACTTGGCAATCGCATTAAACAATCTAATTTATATATGTATTACTTATGAGGTATATTGTGTTTTCATGCAATGGCCGAGTCAATATAATTAATTTAAAACATTTAAGATTTTTAATTAACCGATTTGGTCGCGAGAAGGGTATGCTAAGATGGTTTGGGCACGTGGAGAGTATGGATGACGAAAGAACAGTGTGGAAGGGACAGGACGAAGGGGAAGACTTAGACGGACGTTCTCTGACCAGCAGGCCTATTCAGAATCTCACAACAACTAATCGAATCGTATGTCATTGGTGCCGTAATCCAATCGTATGCGCTTTGCCAATGGTATTCAGAATCATCCGACTTCGGATTCGGTTGAATATTCGATAAGTCAATTTGATTCCGATAACACATTATGGTGCGTTTACTGAGTATGCTTGTATAGTTAAATGTTTACACGAAAGTACAAATTATTGAAATATAATAAGATTTGTAGTGGACTATTTTGATAATCTAGATTAAATTTAAAGCAAATTATATGACATCAACAAAATATTTATATTTATATAAATTAAAAATAAACACAACTATGTACCTATTCATGTCATTGAATGCAACCTATGAACAATACTTACTTCGTAGGTATACACTAACCAATAAGTATAAAATGAGCGGAGAAGTTTTTGTCAAATTGTATTTTTTGTGTTTGATTCGGAAAGCGTGTAATTTTTAAGTGGTTACTTTATTTACCTATATTTATAATTACTATGGATAAAGTTAAAAGAGATAGAAGTGCAAACTTCTCTATATATGACAGTAACAAAACGTGTTTAGAAAACAAAGTGGTGATATGACGTGGAAGAAGACAGAAGCCGCTTGGGAAAGCATATAAAATTAATGATCGATATGGAGGAACATTCAGGTCGACCAAGACTGCAATACGTTAGGAGCTGTATCGTCAGTATCGTACCGGAGGTGGCAAGAAAACAGCACCTCCACTAGATAATGTGGACTTGGAAAGTGTTGTTGACTCTGATGAACTGCCAGCTCAAGAAAGTCAAGGTAAGTTTAATGATTATTTATTTTATACATAATTATATAAAAGAGACCCATACTAGGACACAAACCTTTATTGCAGAACCATACTTCAAGAACTTAGGGTCCGAAGCCAACCTCACCTGCTAGGTGCATAGGGTTCCCACTAAGAATTTAGGGTCCCAACAATTTACATGTACAATTTTTCAAATTAATTTCACTTTTGTTTTCTTTGCAGCTAATGTACCAAGTGAATCACTACAAGGTATGGGAGTTTGAAGAAAATTAATGTGAGAAGGTGGCAGAGTTAATAGAAAAGGAGTGCAAGTGGAAGGAAGAGGAACATAATACAAAATAAAAAAAATAATATTAAATGAATAAATGTTTATTTTGTTTCTGTCATTGTCATTGATTGCAATGTAATGTAGGACAATGCAGGCAACTATTATAGCTTGCACCCAAGCTAATTTTAATGTCACCTGTTGTCTAAGTACAGGTAATCTATTCTTGCACACAGCAAATCATCTCTCAACTATATTCCCTATTCCTATTATGTGTCTCATTAAGTTTTCTGTGAGGGATGATGGGTTCAGAAAGGGTGTCGAAAGATATTGCTTTACTCATATCCGCTATCACCAAGAAGTAAGCCATCTCTAAGTTGACCAGTTCCAAGTCATTGTTTCAAAAGTGAATTATTGAATATTATCTGATCATGGACAGATCCTGGCGATTTTGCTACAATTTCCAAGCATTTTAATAGGCTAATGCAAAACCACTTGAACATTAATCAACAAATTTTCCTTTCTGTTTCTATAACTTCACCTGAATCACCTGAAATAATAAGTATTACTTTCATTTTAATATTGTACTAATCAGGTATACATGTAAGTAAATTAACATGTTGTGTCCTTGTCATGATAATGTTAAGAAATACCACGCACCAGGCGAATATATTGTAACATGGGTACAATCTAGAGCTCCTATGACATTTCATAAAAGCAATCTTGTAGTGTAGCTACTTCAGACGTCGGAGAATTATAACTAGGTGTAGTTGAGCAATAGCCGCAGTAACTTTCATAACAACACAGCATGCCATTGGTGGACTGTCACCACAAAAATCAGCCGCACTTCTTAAGTGGGATGCAGTACTTAGCGAGATACCTAAGCGTAAGTATTATACTTGTTACTGTGGAAACTGCCGTACCTAAAATAAATATTTTTATTATTATATTAGGTAATATTTTGTATGATATATTAGGTAAGTACTTCATTATTGTCGTTACAGTAAACTAATGAATTGGTGTAACCTCTTGTTTAGATGTTTAGTAGATTTGATAGGTTGTATTAGTAAAATCACTTGAATAGGTATAAAAAAAATACCACTCATATTTGCGTAGTAGGTACCTATGGTTGGTGAAATAGGCCCAATTCATTAAAAGTATAGGTATTTGAGCTTACCTTTATTTCTGCAGGTATGCTAGTACATTTACTGCCCCCACCTAAATAATTTTTAGTGGCCGAACTCAAAGTTCGGACTATATACCACGATACCACTCATATATCATTCGGAAATGGCGGGAAATTAAGTACCTAGGTATTTGATTTTCATTCAATTCATTTATAAACAACCTCACCAATGTTTCTTGTCGCAGATGATAGTACTGTAATTTTCTCAACAACTTGAACAATTACTGATACATTAACTGATCTAGTTTGCTGGCTTGAAGCTAATAATCTTGTTTTAAATTTAAAAAAAACAAATATAAAAGTATTCAGAAATCGAGTCTGAAAATTACCTAATAATATTGAATTAGAATTCGCAGGCACAAAGATAGAAGAAGTCGAGATTGCAAAATTTTTGGGTCTGTATGTGGACTGTAATTTAAACTGGAAATCCCACATACAGTACGTCTGCCCAAAGTTAAGTACATGATCATATGCTCTATATACATTAACAAAAAATGTAAGCATTTCTACAGTCGTGACTGCTTACTATGCATATTTATGTGGAATCAACACTACGCTATGGTATAATATTCTGGGGTAACTCTACAGATTGGGTAGCTGCATTTAGAGTGCTGAAACAATGTGTACAATCAATATTAAGATTGAAAGTGACAAACAGTTGCAAAACACATTTTAGAACATTAAATCTACTGAACTTGCCATGTATATACATACTAGAGACAGCTTTATTTGTAAGAAAAAATATGAACCTATTTGAAAAGCAAAGAGGAAGTCGTCACCAATATAAAATAAGAATTATGCCTAGTAAGACATCCTTATTAAATATTAGTATACTTTGTATGACTACCAAGATTTATAATAATCTACCGACTGAACTACAATAGATCATGTTAATGTGTTTAAATATGAACTGAAGAAGATATTGGTACGTAAAACTTACTATAGTTTTAAAGAATATCTAGAAGACAATCTTATCTGTTTATTGTGAATCCTAAAATCGATTTATTTTTAACGTTGCATGCCTACTTTGGTAAAGTTGAGCAATAAAATACAAATATATATATATATATATATATATATATATACTTATAGGTAAAAAAAAAGTAGCTCTCGATTATGTTTGCGCAACAATTATCGGATTTTGCTGTCAACCTGCGTTATCGAAGCATTAATAGCATTGACTTACGATAAGATACTAGTTATCGGGCGTTATGACGTCAGATTAGATTCGATATCTTTGACGTGATTTTAACATTCGAAACGGTTGTTCTGAATAACAAACTGAAGTAATCGTACGATATGAAACCGAAACGTACGAAAACTGAGTTATCGTGACATTCTGAATCGACCTGCAGATTGGAGACATCCTAATAACAATGACAAATAACAGGACAGGTTAGAAGTACCCTGGATAGAAGAGCATGCATGAGGAATCTGATGGAAGTGAATGCAGCAAGAGAGATATGTCAGGATCGTTGCAAATGGCGTTCCGTAGTCTCTGCCTACCCCTCCGGGAAACAGGCGTGAGTCTATGTATGTATGTATGTTTTAGGCGACATTCTCAAACAACTAGGCTGTTTGTCATTCCCTTTGTAGAGAGAAAATATTGCGATGTAAATGAGAGATCTCATTATAAGGTCACGGTTACTCTTTTTTTTTTCTCTTGTACCTGTGTGTCAGAGGGTCGGGTATCGCCGAAGCATTCGTCGCAACCTCCCGACGGGTATTGGCCCAACCAGATGGTCAGGCGGGCCTCAAACAAAACCCCTTTGGCGGCGGATAAAGGTGTTGTGCTCCGCCGCCAAAACACCCAGCGGCTGCAGAAGATAGGGATGACGGCAACGCAACACCGCATCTCCTCTTCCTCTGCGGCCCCACCGCGACGCAAAAATGGTGCGCCCCCATTTGGTCGCGGGAGATAGGGCGCGTGGCAACGCAACACCGACACGCCTCTCCTCCCGCGACCGCATCTGACTGCGAGGGACAGACAGAACTGTCCCCTGCACCCGGACTTTGGAGGCATCCTACGCAGGCCTCACCCAGGCCTACGTGGAGCGTGCCCTCCCGGGATCCCGCTTAGTTTCACCGTGGGTGTACCTCAAATCCACGGTCGATCACGGTTACTCTGTCAAATGGCTACCAACTTTTGCTTCTAATATGTATGACCTTAAGTGCTTTTTTAGTTTCACCTGTTACCCGGGAATAATTATGTCCTTTAACAGGAGTTACATACATGTTTCATGTTTTAAGTAACCTTTTTTGGTTTTGCGGGCTTAAGAATATAATATGGTCGATCTTGAATCCTTTTTCTAACGCCTACTGCAGTTTCTATGGAAGTGTAAAATTCACTACAAAATAACTAAGACGTGAAAGATCACAAATACAATATGTTGATCTGTATTTGCAGAATATTTTAGTAATTCAATATAGACAGTACTTATACATAATCACCTACAATAATTTCAAACATTGTGCGATGAAATAAGAGTCTAAATTCATTTAATTTTACTTATGTAGTAAATCAGAATAAATCGTTGACTGTAGCAGAATAAGTATGCACGGTAGGTACGTGTGCTTGTGTATGTTGGTTGGTACCTGGTGAGCTCGTGGCGATCAGCTAAGCGGTGGTGGTGGTCAATAAACTGAGCAGATTTTTAAAATGCATGGTCACGAAAAAATATTTTTAAGTTCTAGTGAGTAATTTTTCATGTATTTGTATTCAGTTAAAGTAGTATATTCATCCCTGAAAATATTTTACAAATGCATATCAATATACAGTTTGTTGATATGCATCATTGTAGTACTTTAATATAAAAAACTATTAGTCCTATTTTTTTATTTTATTTAATTAACCGTTAATACCAGTCAGACTGTATATCCCAATACCCATAAACAATACTAAAGCTACGGTGACCGGTTTGAGACAGACTTACGAATCAGGCTTCTAGTTTTATTCATACGAATACCAGCACTAAGTAAAGATCCGAAAATACTGTGTGCATAGTAAATAGGAAAATCAGAAAGCATAATATTTCGTAAAGAATACGCTACTAAGATTTTCTTCCAAGATAATTCCTCATCATCATCATCATATCATCCGAAAGACGTCCACTGCTAGACAAAGGCCTCCCCCAAGGCTCTCCTCATAGATCGATCCTGAGCCACCCGCATCCATCCGCTGCTCGCGATCCCATCAAGATCGTCGGTCCAACTTGCGGGAGGCCTAACTCTGCTACGACGTCCGGTATGTGGCCGTCACTCCAGAACCTTTCAACTCCAACGGCCATTGGTTCTTCTGGCTATGTGCCCTGCCCACTGCCACTTCAGCCTGACTATTTGGAGAGCTATGTCAGTGACTTTGGTTCGCCTGCGGGTCTCCTCATTTCTGATTCGATCTCACAGGGAAAAAAACGATCTCACAGAAAATTCATAATAATAATTATTTTACCAGAAATAAACTCGAGATCACACATGCTTACTACACGATAAACTAACTTCAGTGGAGCAAACTTATGTCATTAGAATAACGAGGCATTCGAACAACGAGGATCCTCATTAGTTAGGTTCGTATCCGTGAAGAATTGATGACATCATTGTTATACTTCAATGAACACTAGATTCACGACGGCAGATTATCTTGTCAGCAGATTTAGCTAGATTCTAATAGAAAATTGAAATTAGTTTATCTCTTCAATGTGATGAAATTTATTGAATTCCGTATCCATTATTTCAACGTACCAATTCCATTTGTCGATGGTCATAGTATGTATTTTTTTTTTTGTTAGACTCGCCAATCTAAAATTGGTTTTATTATGTCTTACATGGGCGTAAATGCATGAAGATTTATGTATTAGAGACAACCAACTGAATTGTGTACTAAGTACAACTTAGTGTCTCGGCTGTGTGTTAAAGACCTATTTGTGATTGAATCTAGCCATAGAATTTAATAAATTGTTAAAGTATAATAAGGATTATGGATAAAGTCAAAGTCAAAGTCAAAATCATTTATTAATTTAGGCCACAAAGTGACGCTTATTAACGTCAAAAATTTAAGTTAATTACTAGATGATTCTATATTTACATTTACTGCCACGTTTGAGGATATGATATAATAAGGATTATGGATATATGATGGTTAAAGTATTATGTTCTTATTAAAAATATCATATTATTCAGAATTTCAAATCTGCTTGGACTAAAAAGGCAAAAATAACTGAAACACTTTTCCTTCACAAAAATTTAAGCGTAATCTATCATGAAATATGTCCGTACTTTCACAAATTTATCTAGCCCTACATCATCACATTGTCATCAAAGTAACAGTGGTCGACGGTCAGACGTAGGTTTGTAACCGGCCCATTTGTATTGTTGTGGTCAATCTCGCCTGGTTCAAACGCTTTTAGCTTAATTGAATGATACTGCTGTAATTAAATAATTAATTTTGCTCTTGATCGATAGCAGCTTTTGTATATTTAAGCGGAGTCAACGATTTATCTTCTGGCCGGTTGCAATGTGTTGACTACATCTGTGTTGAGCTAGTATACTATTGACTCTACGGATTCCGTAGTGGCTTCGGCGACCATCTGAGCACTTGACTGAACTGCTTTGAGCTGTCGTTTCGATTCCCAAATGGGACAAACTACCCCCACAAATAATTGATGAGAGTCTGAGTATTCTTTGTAGCTATTTGTAATATGTTTGTGAAGTCCCTTGTGATTCATTGACAGACACATATAAAAAATATATATTTTGTAACAGCACATAGGACACACAATAGAAAATAAGTAGGCAGGTACATATACAACAAATAGTAGTAGGTAGGTATTAGAACATTTATACAAAAGAAGAAAAAAAAAGGAGAATAAACAAAAAAAAAACAACAATTACAATATAATATGGTGAGGATGTGTCCCATCGCTGGCCAAAAAAGGTGGCTGGATCAGCACTATGTCCAGTAATGCTAGTGCATACCGGACGCTGGTATTCTTCCAGCCCCTTCTAGACATCCCGAATGTGCAACCATCGCCGTGCCGATCACAACATGCAATCCGTGTGAGGTGTATCAGGGAATGTGTATTGTGTAGTGATTTATATATTATATTATATATATTATTTAATTAATAAAAAAAATATATACACATACTTAGTTGCATAAAGTTAATAAAATAAATAAATATATAAATGATATAAGTTACATAATATATAGAAGCGCGCAAAACTGTGGTGCCGGTAACGAGTCGAGGGCAGAGCAGACTCACCGTCAGCTGATGTGTACCTATGCACATACCTGCATACATACGTACCTATACTCATTGTTGCGTAACCTAAATTATCGCGGCGTCCGCCTCGTCGGGAGACGAGGGGCGAACGGGTGTGAGGTCCAACACTCGGCGCTCGCTTACGACGAAGCGAAGCAAGTGCACGTTATGCGCGCAATGAATCACCCGCACGCAACAAACAATAAATACCTACTGAATTGTAATTCAAAGATTTTAAATAGTTATACGGTGTCATCAAGAATCAAATTAATTACAAAGTATATCATTATAATATTGGCACAGACTCAAACATGGGTAAGTCGTAACCATATCTAATAATTCTACTGTCCTATCTCTAAATATTTACTGAATTTATTTATAACGCAGCTGAAACAACTTAAACACATAACTGTTTGAATAACTAGTGTTTTGAATTTCAGATTTCTGCAAATAACTGTCATATTGTGTCTAAGCAGCGATACTCAAGCCTGGCCCTTTAAAACATGCCTACGAATATGTGTGACGGAAGCAGCGATGCGATCTACGTAATTTGTACGGAGGAGAAATGGAGATACCACTACCACTGGCCATTCTGATAGGGTATGTAGATAAGTCATTAATCAATGGGAAAAGAATGTTTTCATTCGTGAGAATACATGTATAAGTTAGAATGAATAATTATTTAAGTTAATAACGTAAGCAGGACGATAACAAGGAATTTTATTTCAGATCTCGAGCGTTAAGGTGGCAGTGGCAGCCCCATCTCCTCAGCAAGACTGCGGGTGTTCGTGACCACGACGCGCTGCGCCGCCACACTCGTCCGATCCCGGGAGCCAGCCGGCCATCCGTCGCGCCGCTGCCAGACTGTTTGTTATGACGCCGCGCTGTAAGCCTGATCATGTTTCGTGTTTTTTTATAAATTATAATATTACATGGTAATTCAGTTTAAGTTGCTAAACAATTAAGTTTAGTCAACTTAGGTTACTAATTTATTAGAATATAATTGTAGTAATTAATTAGCTTTATCAATATTGCAATAGTATTAGATAACACAATTAAATATAATTAAAAATAAACTAAATATTATGCATTTACCATAATTTAACATACGATATTACGAGTCTATAGATATCAAATTACAATTAAAAATTATACATTTACCATTATTTAACATAATTACGATACTACGATTCTACATAGGATATTAAAATGTATATAATTCATAAAAATACTTTAATTTCAACACATCTTAAACTGACAAGTGCATTTATTTAAATAACAAAATAAATTTATATTAGGATAACACAATTATAACTACTTAAATACTACAACTAAAATTAAATTAAAATATTAAAGTACAATACAAATAAATAAGAAAATGTATATTCAAAGGGCGTCGTGAAAGTCCTCCACATCGCCGTCTATTGGGAATGTGCCCAGAAGACTGGCAGCATTGCCACGCTGTATGGCAATGCTAATTTTTTGTGCTAGATACATGCCAGCCTTCTGGTCACACGAGGCGTCGACAAGTCTCTTCGCAAGCTCTCTATAGAGAGATCTAGCACTTGGACCCCATGACCCCAACGTTTCGACTCCAAACGGCTCAAATACATAATCCCCTACGAGATTTACGAATTTGCGCCGTTTCAGAGTCTCCGCTGTGGCAGCAGCAGCGCCCGCACAACCCGCTGTGCTAGAAAGATGAGATGGCGCAAGGGTATCGACACACGTTGGGTCCCATACCAAAGGCCTACCCAACTTCCAAGGCAGTAGAGACATTCCATCTGGTCTTTTACCATCGTTGCGTGCCAAACCCTGAGGTTCAAGTTGGGCTGGAATGCCAGCGGTGACAAGAGCCCGACGGAGAATGTCATTCAGGTTGCTATGTCGTGAAATACGACCTGCGCTCCTGCTGCATGATAGGCCATGGTGACCAAGGTTGTCGACCGCCTCCCCACAGTGACAACGATGTGGAGCGACACACGGCGCACCTAAACGGAGGCAAGAAGCGAGGCGGAAGGTCGTATCGTCCAACATGGTACCTATTTTGGACGATGGCAGTGCTTGAAGCCAGAGCCCCGACTCCCACTCTCCCACAGCCAGCAAACGAGCACGCTCTGCAGCATTGTACGATGTGCTAAGGAGATTTTCTCGTACTGCGCTGCAAAGCGGCCCGTCCCACTGCCTCTGAGAGGATAAATTTCGGGGCAACTCAGTGCTTGGACAAGCCATTTTCCAAGCATTAATGGCATCGATCTTACACGGCACCTCAGAATCGACCAGTGTGGGTGCTAAGATTTTCCTGGTCAATTCTGCAGTGCTGTGGACCGATGACAGAAATGCAGGTAAGCTCACGTCGGAAATTTTACGTACGCCAAGCCCACCCAGGCGAACAGGTAATGTCGCCTGTAGCCATGCTCGGTCGTTCAGAGCCACATTTAAAATGTTGCTTAGGGTGTTTTGTAAAATTTTGTCAATATTGACTAGTGGGCTTGGGTTTTTCCAAAAAGGCGATGAACGTAAAGCGTGTGTGAACTTAGGCACAAAAAGACAGTATCGAATAATATTGAAAGCCGAATGTATATTCATTTTGAGCAGGCGGTCCGAAATTTCACTAAAATTTTGAATTTTTTCATGAATAAAAGAATCAAAACCTTCTTCAAATATTGGGGACCCAAGAAGGCGAAGAGTACTTTTTTAATATGCGTTATACTGGGTGCCAGGGTTTGAAATTTGGAAAGTATTGCGGATTGGTCTAAAGTATCGTTGATAAAAATTTCACACTTACTTGGATTAAGGTCTAGGCCGATGGATGAAAATTTGGTCTTCAGAAGTGCCAGGTCCTGATAGACAGTGTGTACGTCGCCTCCTAGGGTTCCGTCATCTAGGTACCAGATGTTTAATTTAGAATTTAGCTGGCTAATAACTGGATGAATGGCTAAGCTAAAAATGAGTGGTCCAAGAGGGTCGCCTTGTTGACAGCCAACGGCGGACTCCAAAAGGTTTTCCTTGTATATTAATTTTGATGGGTGCCTGTAGCACTGCCAAAGGAAGTTGTAAATTTGGGGGGTTTCTAATTTAACTTGCGTCAACAAGGTGTCCCTGTTCACTGAGTTAAAAGCATTCTTTAAGTCAATCTTCAAGATAACATCACCCCCATTACAGCCAAGGTACGTTGACAGGGCATGTATGGCGGCCTCACAGCCACCCTTAGAGCCAAATCCAAGTTGTAGTGGCTGTAATTTGCTGCCTAACATGGAGTTATAATGCTGACAGCAAATCTTGGCCGCCATACGCCTGTACGTACACCCAACGGCAATGGGACGAATACCACCGTCTCGCTTTCGTAAAGCGCATAGATTTGCGCCATACAAAACGTCAACGATGGCATCGTTCACATTGCCGGAGAGCATAAGATTGACTAGAGCCGTTAGCTCCCCCAAAAGCGCGTCCCCGGCCGCCCCGGCGCTTGAACACACAAGATCTTTTAAATGTTGGGGTGTTAAGCCGTCGAGACCACCAGCAGACCCGCTTTGGAAGGAGCCAACGGCAGTCAGGACGTCCTTGGCTGTAATCCTGAGGCAATCTGAGTTAGTGTCAGGTGGGTCAGGAAAGAAGAGGCTATCTCCTGGCGCTGGATGCTTGCTCTGCAGACTTGCGAGTGTGTCGGCAGAGCAAGGCGCCACCACATCGCTACTGAATAAGATTCTGGATGCTCCCCTGATATCACCTTCCCTTAGCTTGGACTCTACATGGTGGTTCTTATAATATTAGTTTTTAGTAATAGTTAGGCCTTGACGGTTGCTTTTATTTCTCTAAAAATAACATATTATAAATATTCAGGACTAGAAATATATTTTTCGTATGATCCGACAGATGTCAACGCCGATGTATTTTTATCTATATAATTTATATAGATAAAAATAATTAATTACATTAAGGAAGAAACAATAAGAAATATATAAATTCAAACATCAGACAAAAGACATGTCAACATTCACGATACCTAGCTCACGTTGAGACTCTACAAGGTATTGTCTAAGCCGCTTTTTAAATGTAAATGTACTTTTTATTTGCCTCAACGGTAGGGGCAGGTTTTTCCATATTTTGGAGGCTGCGTAACGAAAACTTCCTGTAAATGAAGCACTACTGTGAGCGCGTATTGACAGTTGTTGCGCGCACCTCCTACCCGAACACTGTCTATTACTTGTCACCCAATTAAGCTTGTTGTATAGATACGTCGGTTTTTTGTACTTAATGACACCAAAGAGAAGGCATGCTAGGTGTAGTTTCCTGCGCGATTTCATTTTTAACATGAAGTGCTGGTTTAAGAATGGTGTAACATGACTTCTAAATGGAATCGAGAAACAAAAACGGGCAGCATTCTGGACGCGTTGAATGAGACGGTGAGTTCTAGCTAAGAGTCTAGGTCCGAAAATAGTGTCAGCGTAATTGAGTTTAGAGAGAACTAGGGATTCCACCAGTTGCATTTGGAGTTCCTCGCACAAGTGCGGTCTCATTTTATATAAAATCTTTAATCGGTAGAAACAGTTGCGAACAGATTCTGCGATATGATCCTCAAATCTGAGCTCACTGTCCATGCGCAACCCAAGGTTTCGGGCTTCGTTAACTCGACCAATAGGCTGTTCCATTAAGGATATCGGGAGCGTGGAGGGTAACAAATTGAGCCTATGCTTGGTGCCCAAAAGCATATATTTGGTCTTATTAGGCTTCCCACTCATATAGTTTGAACGAAATATAAATCTGAATGTCATCGGCATAAATGTGATAGCTACAGTTTTTTATGCTCTTCACCACGTCAGCACAGTATAGGCTAAATAAAATAGGTCCAAGTATGGAGCCCTGCGGCACTCCTTTTTTGACAAAAACCGACTCAGATACATGGTATCCACCATCACCTGACCTCACCTCCACGTACTGTTGTCGGTGGACCAGATAACTATTAAAAAGAATTTTGATCAAAACCATAGTAGCGCAGCTTGGAAAAAGGAAGGAAAATGTCAATACTGTCAAACGCGCGCGAATAATCGAGCAGAACCAGCAGGGTACACATTCCGGCATCTTGAGTAGTCAATATGGTATCGGTCACATCGAGCAGAGCCGTCGAAGTACTATGTCGTCTCCTAAAACCCGACTGCAACGCGGGCAGAATTGAATTTTCCTCCAAGTAGTCTGACAGTTGCTGACAGACAACTTGCTCGATTACTTTGGATATACAAGGCAGGATGCTAATCGGTCGTAGGTCCGACACAGTACTTGGACTGATGTTTTTTGGAATCGGTCTAACTGCAGCAATTTTCCACAAGTCAGGAAAGGTTGACGTTTCAAATGAACGATTGATTATGTGAGTAACAGGAGTGAGAATGTAAGGCAGAGACAAGGTTAACATTTTCAGAGTAATACCATCACAACCCTCCGCATTCGACTTCAAACCTGTAATGTGGCGCATGACGTCAGCTTTGTCTACCGGAGATATCTTGAAAATGGAATCACCGAAGGTATGAAACTCGTAATATGTCAGTATAGATATAGTCGGCCTTGTCTCGCTAGGAACTGAAAGAAAGGCATCGTTGATCTGGTTAGCGTCCGCGAACTGGGGAGGTAGCTCCTTTGACCGTCCTCTATTAGTTGGAACTAAGGTGGACTTAATATTTTTCCAGAGTGATTTAGGATCCTTAATTTTGTTGTTTATGTTGTATTTAAAATACGCACGTTTTTCGTTGTGCACTGCAGTGATAACTAAGGCTTTTAAGTCCCTATAATATTGCTATTTAGTTTCTGTTTTCATCGCCCTATATTTACATAGGGCTTTGTCACGTAGCCTCATCATGGCTTGCACAGTATCCGTTATCCACGGATATGACGGTTCTTTTATAGTGCATAATTTAAGGGGCGCATGGATATCGAATACTGTTACAAGACACTGATTAAATACCAGGGCAGTCCCAGAAGTATCCGACCTGACACACTTAAAGAGGTTTTTATCTAAAATAAATACTCTTTTTAAAAATAATATACTTCATAAAGTTAAAATTTGAAATTGGAACACGTAGCGTCGTTTGTCTTTTGTTTAGTAGCCATCAATAGTTGACGCTGTGAACAAATTTTCAGACATGGAAAAAATTGGCCATCGTTATGTGATACAATACTTTCATTTGAAAGGTTTTAGTCCAACTGATATTAAAGCGGAGCTAGATTCTACTTTGGGGGAGTCTGCTCCATCGTTTACAACAGTAAAATATTGGGTGGCAGAGTTTAAACGAGGTCGCTTGAGCTGCGAAGATGAACATCGATGTGGTCGACCAAATGAAGTGACAATACCAGAAACCATAGAAAAAATCCACAAAATGGTATTAGATGACCGGCGATTGAAAGTACGTGAGTTAGCAGACATGGCAGGGATTTCAAAAAGTGCTGTACATCGCATATTAACCGAAAATTTGGATATGAAAAAGATGTGCGCAAGGTGGGTGCCGCGATTGCTCACAGAGGACCAAAAACGACGTCGCAAAGATATTTCGACCGAGTGTTTAGCAAAATTTCACAATAATAAAGCGGAGTTTTTGCGGCGTTTTATTACTATGGATGAAACGTGGGTGCATTATTTCACACCAGAGACTAAAGAACAGTCGAAGCAATGGACTCGTAGAAGAGAACTAGCCCCAAAGAAGGCGAAAACCGTTCCATCAGCGGGAAAGGTCATGGCCTCCGTTTTTTGGGATTGTCGTGGGATAATCTTTATAGATTATCTTCAGAAAGGACGGACTATCAATGGCGAGTATTATGCTAACCTGTTGCATCAATTAAGTGAACAAATCCGCCAAAAACGAACGCACCTGGCGAAAAAAAATTTTTGTTTCACCAAGACAATGCACCAGTACACACGTGTGCCAAGGCCATGACCAAAATCCGCGAGTTAAAGTTCGAATTACTTCCTCATGCACCCTATTCGCCCGACTTGGCCCCTTCGGATTATTCTTTGTTTCCAAATTTAAAAAAATGGCTTGCTGGTAAAAGATTTGCCAGCAATGATGAAGTGGAGGCAGCGGTTGATGAGTATTTTCACGAGCTCGACAAATCTCATTACAAACAAGGTGTTGAAGCTATCGAACATCGCTGGGCCAAGTGCATAGAACTAAAAGGAGATTATGTAGAAAAATAATAAAAAAAATAATTTGATTTTCTTTTGTTTTCCTTGTCAGGTCGGGTACTTTTGGGACTAAAGTGGACCATCTCGTTAACATTACTTAGAGTATAAAGGTGATCCCAGTTTATACTACTGAAATCACTTTTGAAATTGTCCTCACATATGTTATTTATCGGTCTATGTAGAAAGGAAAATGGTTTATAGACATCCCGCTTGATTGCAAACTCACCAACGACAAAACAGTGTCCCCGCATAGAGCCAAATGGTTCAACAGCTAGCGACCTATGTTTAAGATCCGTGCATACCAAGTCGATAAGCGTTTCGCTGTCATCTGTGTAGTGCGTTGGCGAGGTGACCAATTGTTTAAGGTTAAGAGACTTTAAAAAATCATAAACCTTCTTAGACTTAGACTCGTGTTGCCTCATCAAATTAACGTTCAGATCCCCCATAAAAAGGATGTGATCGCATTTTACCAATGTGCTAATCGTTTCCGTAACGGCGTCCAAAAAAAGGTCAAGGTCGAACCATGGCGGACGATAAGCTGTGCCAACTGCGACTTTTTTTCCATTTATAGTTAGAGTAAGCCACATCTGCTCAACAGAATTGTACCTGCTATCGGTGGTCGCTGTCCAGTTGCGCGCACTCAAGCCGCGTCTAATGTAGAAACCGGTTCCGCCAGCCCGGCCCCCTCGCACACACGCCGGGCGCGGTGTATGACGCAGTTCATAGTTACTTATTCTAGGCGCGCGGTCGTTCTCCCCTGGTCTAAGCCACGTCTCATTCACAGCCACAATGTCAGAGGAATGTCTCATTACTACCGAAACAAAGTCATCGTGACTCGTCCCGTGAGATCCCGCATTTAAGAATCCAGCCTTTAGATACTCATTATTTCTAACCATAGTTAAACAAGTTTGTCATTATGTGTTCAATCACGCAGGCTAATTGTACGCTAATATGATAGATATTGTGTGAGTTAAGTGAGTGTTTGTGTACAAATATTTTTCGTGTGACAGTGTTAAGTAGCTGTATGTAGAATGACTGAGAACGGTGAATATATAATAAGAATAACTGCACGCAAGCGATAAGAGTGAACGGGTTGTTTATTTGTGTGTATTTATATTGCATGTTTGAATCAAGTCGTGTTATGCGTATTGTATATAAGATTGTTAATAAGTGTTTGAGTAGTGTGGATGTTATGATTGCATTTTGTGAGCGTAATCGGCAGGCAAAGTGAAAGTTAAGCCTAAATAGAACACATACCTCTGGAAAAACATAGCAAAGTAGACATAAACACAGATAGTGGAGCATAATAGAACAATAATAGTATAGACATAGGTTGACACACAAATTGAACCGATAAGCGGATACATGAGTAGTGTGGTAAATAGTTACCCAACCAGTTACTAGCAAAAAACCTTTTCTATGTCCTTGTCACCTCTAATTCTTTCCGCTTTCCTGCCATCTTCCTTACGTGCCAGTATCTTTCCTTCCTTAGTCCAGACATATTTCCAATTTAGACGGCTGGCGGCTTGGCGAGTTAGATAGTAAAGGTGGCAGTTAACTTTAGTGAGGCGCTCATTTATGTATATGTGACTAGGTGCGCCGCGAATTTCCAGATCTGTCGAGGTGAGACCGCGACGCACACGAGCCGCGTTGAGTATTTGATCTCGGGTCTTTCGGCGGGCGAAGCGCACCGTGATGCATCTCGGTCTTTGCGTTGTGGGGTCAGCATGACCCGTGCTGTGATTGGTGGTGGCATCCTCAGTCCTATTTTGTCGCGTCGAACCCACTCTTTCTGCATGCACCACGTCCCTTTCATCCAGAACGACACCAAGCTTGGTGGAGAGGATTTTTACTAGGTGCAGGACGCTCTCCTCCTTGCTTTCAGGTACCCCCGTAATATCTACATCGTTGAGTAGCATCTCCTGATCGCGTTCATTGAGCTGACACCTGAGCTCGGCTATTGTGTCTTCGACTTGGTGCATATCTGTTGGAACGATTTTCTCAAACCGATCCTCTAGTGATGAGACTTTATGCTCTAGTTTTGCAATGTTATCCTTATGTAACGAAAGCTCGGTCTTAAAATATGCTATTTCGTCTCGATACTCTCTAACATCGGCTCTGAGTGCGCTAATCTCATTCCGTATCGAGCGGATTTCGGCGGCAAGGTTAACACTGTCGTATAGCGGTGTTGGGGTGTTAAGGGTGATGTCTCCGGTGGTCACAGCCACGTCCGGACTGGAGTCAGAACTCTGCCCTTTTGCGCGGGTTAGTGACGTGTTATCATGTGAAACTTTAACCTTGCATTTATTGCAAGTCCACGTAGATTTCACCTTCGATGTCTCGTGGTACTGAGCGCAATCTTTATGGCAAGATGCGCGGCAGTTGCAGCACCGCACAGAGTTGCCAGAAGACATGAACTTGCCGCAATCTCCGCATTTGGTCATAGTGGTTTGTTTCTCTATAGATACGGGAGACTACACTTAGTACCGTTGAGTGTTATCACGGGTAGAGATGAGTAAACACTGTTCACTAAGACACTGGTAGTTTTTAGAGCTTATTTATATACTAGAGGATGCCAGCAGCTACGCCTGCATTTTTTTTAAATTTATCCGTTTTGGCCGATCCCGTGGGAATTTCGGGAAATCCCTTCTTAGTGCTCCCCTACGGTCCCCAAGGAACATACATGCCAAATTTCAGCTTTCTGCGCCCAATAGTTTCGGCTGTAGCGTGTCTGTCAGTCAGTCAGTAACGCAAGGATTTTATATATTAAGATGACCAAGATATTTTATTTTATTTATAGGGTAGGTGCCAACAGCAAATTGTCCACAAACAATAATTCTTTGAGTTTATATGTTTTAGCAGTAAGCACTGACACTGAAAACAATAATTATTGTATATTGCACTATAACTAGTAACCTCGCATTAAACTTTTTATTAGAAAGTACTTCTTTTATTTTAAATTTAAATTAAATGACAAGAGCACAGCAACTGGTTCACACATTGGACATCCGTGACGTCATTACCCAACAGGAATTGCCAACCTTTTGAAGATAATACTTTTACCTACCATTATACTTTTAGCCAACATAATAATTTAACCATACGATAACATTCAACTTCAACTTAGAGAGGTATAAAAGGTAATAAAGATATTTAAATATAATGCGCATGAAAATAAACGTCAGTAACGCCAGATTTACATATTTATATGAAAGGGCAGCATTTCTAAAGTTAATTGTTTACCTCCTTATGCCTGATAGAAAGCTAGTACTATAGTAGAAGCATTTACTTCAACTGTAGAACAGAAACAAGTTTATGAGTGCTATATTTTCCTGTTTTTACTACACCAAAAATATCTTCGAATAAAGAAACTAATGTTACTAGCCTAAAATCTAACATTTTGTTAACATTTTGAAAACTATTTCCAAAGGGCCTGTTGGAACATATCCTTTGTACATTGAAGCAGCAATTTCCTTAAAAGGGTCACAATTTTAGTGGCCTCCATTTTTTAAGTTAAAATCGTGTGGCGTCACCCCGAGGAACGAAAATAATTATATTTATCTTTACGGCTGTTAGCGTTTGAAAAATGAGGGCTTGATCTGATTGTAGATTAATTGAGTTAATTCTATTTTTAGCGTAGATTTATATCTTTTGGAATGATTGTCTTTATCCCATATAATAATAATAATAATAATAATCTTTATTGACCAACAAGTTATTTACATTACAGAATACCATATAAAACATACACTACATTTTGTTGATAATACGTTTATAAATATTTCGTGAACCCCTGACTCCTAAACTAGGTTATTACCTGTATTTTAGAAGTCAGTAGCTTCTACCGTACATAGATCTTTCGTGATAACAAAAAGACAGTTAAGAAAGTGATAATGAACCAAAAGTTAAAGTTATACATAATTATAAATTAAATAAAAAGAAATAAAAAAATAAACAAAGTGCTATTACCAGCCAGTTTTAAAACGATGTGTGCATGATTGTGTGTGTGTGTGTGTGTGTGTGTGTGTGTGTGTGTGTGTGTGTATGTGTGTATGTGAGAGTGTGTGTGCGCGCGCGCGTGTGCATGTGTGTGTGTATGTGTGTGTTTTTGAGGTTTTCTAGTAGTAGGTGTGCTGTTATGACTTGCTTTAAGCGAGAAGATTTTCTGTTTCCATGTAAGTTAAGTTTCTTAACCAGCATTGAATTTTGTTTTTGGCGTCATGTTTGTTTAGTTTAAGCAAAGATAGCTTTTTATTTAGAGTATTATATAATTTGCAACCGAGGAAGTGTAGTTGTTTTTGTGCAATGGTAGTACGACACTTTATAGGAGGTATTACTGACGTGCCTCTTCGTCTTGTAGTGGCTTGTTGTACATTAGTAATAAGCCTATGTGTGCGTAAGGTCAATCGGAGAATATATAATTGCCGAACAGTTAATACTTTACATTCTCTATAAAGATCAGTCGTTGAAAACCGCCGGGGCTCAAAATTCATAACTTTTAGGACTGCTCTTTGAGCTCTCTCGAGTTCCAAGAAAATAGTCTTATAGGTTCCAGCCCATACGGGTATACAGTACGCAATAATAGATTGGCATAAGCTGGTATATACTAAACGTAGTGTTTCGTAATCGGCTGCCTGTCTTAAGTTTCTAAAAATGTATATTAATCGCCTGACTCTCGGTATGAGACTTTCAAGATGATTTTGCCAATTCAGTCTTTCGTTAATGTAGACGCCAAGGTATTTTATATTTGGAACTATTGATACAGAAGGGCAAGAGCATAGACTGGCAGATTTGGCGCAATGGTGAGCTACTATGATGGAGGATTCGTCTGGTGGTCTTTGAGTTCTCGAAATGTCAAAGCGTATGCATTTAGTTTCTTCAAAATTGATTGTTAGAAGATGCTTTGAGCACCAGTGCATAACTTCTGTAACAGCTGCTTCTGTGTGTTGTTTTGCTTTTTTCCAATTTTCACCATAGACCACCAGAGCCGTATCGTCTGCATATGTGTAAATGTTACAATTCGGCATAGAAAGCCTGCAAAGGTCATTAATATAAATGATAAAGAGCGTAGGGCCTAAAATACTTCCCTGTGGTACTCCAAAAGAGATGCTTTCTTCGTTACTTACTAAGGAGCCAATCTTGACACTCTGCGTACGATGAGAGAGGTAATCCTTAAAAATATTTAGACTATTGCCACGGATGCCTATACGTTCTAGCTTTGACAAAATAATCGGGATAGACACTGTGTCGAAGGCCTTGGAGAGATCCAAAAAGACGCCATAGCATTTCAACTTCCTGTCTAACTTTTGTATGACGGTCTCCGTAAGATTTGCAACAGCATCTTCCGTTGAAAGACCCTTACAAAAACCGTATTGGTTTTGGGAGATAATATTGTACGTTTTTAAATATTTCGACAAGGCATTATTCAGAACACGTTCCAAAATTTTCGACAATGTGGTTAAAACCGAGATAGGTCTGTAATTTTCGACGCATGTGCTATCACCACTCTTATAAACTGGATGGACTAGAGCTTTCTTAAATGCCAGTGGAAATACACCCAAATCGATAGAGAGATTACAGATATGTGTAATTGACGGGATAAGTGCCTTTTTGGATTGTTTGATAATATTTGCACTAATGTCATCCCATCCAGTGGCGCAGTCAGAACGGAGACCAATAATAATATTTTCTATTTCTTTTTCATCTACAGGAAGAATAACCATCGAGTTTTGTTGAGAAATACAGTGTCTTGGGTGGGTACCTATGCCGTAGTTGCTATCAGAGGCTATGTTGTCAGCTAGTTTTTTCCCGATGCTAGAGAAATAATGATTTACTTCATTAATCGACGTCATTTTATGAGGTTTAAGTTTGAGGAGTTCGCTAGCAGAACTTTGGATACGTTGAGTATTTGTTACTTTTTTAATAACATCCCAAGTAGCTCTAGAATTATTTTTTGCCTTGATGAACTCATTTTTCTCGTAAGCCAATTTTATACTACGCAGTAAATTGCAGCAGAAATTTCGGTATCTAGTGTATGTGGTTTTTAGAATTTGGTTTTGAGGGTCTTTTCTGAGGTTCACGTGCATTTTATCTCTATTTTGAATGCAACGCAGCAGACCGGTTGTAATCCAAGGCTTTATGATACGGTTCTTACGAGGAATTTTAATAATTTTGCTATGTTTATGTACAATAGGTCTTAACAGGGATATGAATTTATTTGCAGCGGAGTTGGGATCTGTTTCAGATAAGACACTTTTAAAGTCCGTGTTATCGATTTCATCTTTGATAGATTTAAAATTTGTTATTGTTTTAGTTGGTGCTAGTGTTTGGGAATATTTGTTGGATAAATTAAGAAATAATGTTACAGGTAGATGGTCCGTAACCGAAGATTGTAAAATAACAGAAGTGGAAGGTAAATTTGTTTTTAAAAAGATATGGTCTAAACAATTTTCTAGTCTCGTTGGGTATGTATGTATGCCGGAAAGAGACCTAGAGCCGCAAGAAATGTGAGATATTGATTGGCATGGCGATCAATATTATTTTGTGGTTTGATGTCAACATTAAGGTCGCCAATTAGCACTACATTTTTATGGGCACTAAGAGATCTAAATGTGTTTTCTAGCGAGTGGTAGAAAGGTTCTAAAACATTATTAGATGGAGAACGATAGACGCAAATAACAGCTGTTTCCGCAACGATGCACGTAAGGCAGTTAGCATCAATAAAAGATGGTTCGCTAACTGTACAATGTATACAATTTTTTGTATAAATAACGATACCGTCATTCTGGGTTTTATTATTTGTCGTGCAGTGTGACGTAAATCCATTCAGTGTGGGAATAGGGCCCGAAACTTTTAACCAACATTCGGAGAGGATGATGATGTCAAAATCAATGTTTGTTAGTGTTAAAAGAGCTAGAAAATCTGAGAAATTTTTGTTTATACTCCTTATGTTGATATGAATCAATTTAAGACAATTAAAAGCATCAGGAACAGTGATGTAACACTCATTAGGCGTAGCCAAAACTGGATTCGATACATTGAAACAGTCTAGCTCATCAGATACATATTCCTGGTCATTCATTGGGAAACAATTCATAATGCCAGGCTAGCTTTGGGCCGTTTTTTTGTCTCAAGTCATAGACATTTAACTGGAAATTTTGAGTTTCGGAGGTTTTGTGCTGGTTGATACGTACATGAGTTGTGTTTACTTGTAAAAAGTGTGTTAATGTTTTTATCAGGTGACTGTGTGACATAATTGTATGATTTAACTTACTGGTAATAACAAGATACATGTATATAGTAAAAGAAGCATATGAACAAAGAATAATTATAACAGGCATACTATTGTTGTTTAACGGTGTTGAAAACCGAGCAGTAATATTGTTGCCAAAGAGGCTAAAACTACATAGATAATAAATTGGTAAGATTTTGTTCCGACATAATGCGAAAGTACTTGTCTGCTTCTGTTTTACGAAGGAAGATTTGGCCATTTGTGATCCAGCAATACTGATAACCATTCTGTTTCGCAAATTGCCTGGCTTGAAAAAACAGGCGTTTTGTTGAGGCGGATAAACGCTCTTCTACATAAACCGGTGATCTTTCGCCAACAAAACCAATGTGATTGGTACCAAGTTTTTCACCGATTGGTCGATTTTTGTTAAATTGTCGTGTAGCTAGAAGAAAGTCTCGCTTTTTCTGCACAGTTGAAAATTCAGCAACAATGGTTTTAGTGACGTTTGGCTTACCAGGCAAGCGATAGAGGTCACGGACGTCAGATGCTTCTAAGTTCACTGATAGAACTTGACTTGCCTTCTCAACAATGGACATGAGGTCACCATAACTTTCTTTATCTTTACCTGGGATATTTCTAATCTCGATAGCAGATGTACGTGTACATGATTGAATATCTAAAAGTTGTCTTTTTAAATTTAGTATGTTTTCCGTGTTTTCCTTGCGCTCTTTTTCTAGCAATCCGATTTTATTTTTTATATCTTCGTAGTCCTTATTGATGAAGTTGATAGCTTCCTGAATATCACTATTGGTCTTCTGAATAGTAGTGTATTGCAGTTTTAGGTCAGTTACATCAGCTGCTAATCTATTTAAGATTAAATTCTGCTCTTCTTTCCACGTAGTCAGCATATCTTTGATTTCTTTTCGAAATTCTTCTAGAAGGGAATTTATCGATTGATTACCCGTGCTTTTAGGTGATTCAACTCGTGGGCGTTTCGTTCTAGTTGTTATGTTGGTTTTATCGCCAGGTGCTTTTTCTACCAAAGCCACTATATCAGTGTCTGAGTGACTAATAGCCGCCTTAGCCTTACTCGGTGGTGTGTGTTTCAAGGACATATCTTAAAAATAATATGCAAATGAATGCAGGGAATATCAATCTAATAATTTATGTCGTCCGTTCACAATTTAAAATCAAAGATGTATTTGTTGTTGCTAAAGTTGCACCCTAATAAATGCCCACTCAAAGCAAGCGCAGGCATGCAGCGTCCAAAAGGTCTTAAATACGCTGTTTTTCGCGTCGCTTACGCGTTCACTTCGAGGACCTTGAAATAGTTATGATGGTGGGTATAGATAATTTACTTTTCGCTTGTGAGCAAAGTTATGTGGAATTATGTGGTTTATTTGCGCTGTTTAAGTTATTGTTTCATTACTCACAGTTTGTATGTAGGTTGTATCGGGGTATTTGCACTATTCTCACAGTGTAACGTACACAAACACTACTAAAAACTTTTATTTTTACGGAGCGCAATTAACGGAACTTATTGTGTCAAAGTACGACGGTAAAAGTGAGTATATTTGACATTGTTAGAAATATTATATGAATCTCTTGCTAATTTTATTTTTATATTTTAAGTTTTTGTTTTCCCGATGTTAAGACGGTCAACATATGTGTTTATCTGCTCTGTGTTAAATTTGCAATTCTTCCTTTTAATCGTGATCTATATTATAAGAAACTACGACAAAAGTATTAACTAGCGTCAGTGAAGTGTGTTCCGCTAAAAACAATCAGTAAAAAGTGCATTATTGCACCAATATTGAGTGCAAACAGTCAAAAGTTTTAAATGTCACATTATCAGCTGGTGGGTAAGTGACAATACCTTATACGCCCAGTGTACGGCATTCGCGCGGTTACGCAGTGCGCGGTAGGGACAATATCGCCTGCGCCGTAGCGTAACGACGCATGCAACGACTCGTGCCAACGATAAATCATCGCAGACGGGACAATAGTTTGTGCCTGCAGGACGTTGCCTCTGTGAGGACGACCATTACAATACAAGTCAATATTGCTTTAGTGAGTTTGTATACTATATTATTATCTTACTGAGCCTCATTACGTTATCCTCATTATTACTATGGCCAACGAAGCTGCACAATGGGGCTGTTGCAATAATGACACTCAAGCGAATGCAACAGAAAAATCTATAAGGTGCACAATATGCGGCAAGTGCTACCACTACGCCTGCTTATCATTCAAAGAAACACCTAGCAATATGATGACTTGGAAATGTCCGTTATGTATGAGTAGCACTCCGAAGATGTGCAGAAGTGACTCAACCCCAATTCGTAACGTGACTGTCAATAGAGGTACCAGACGGCAAGCAATAACTCCCCCTTCACCTCCTCCAACTTCAAGCGACAAAAGCGAGCTACACTCAATCATAAAAGAAATAATAAAAGAAGAATTTAGTGACATGTTGTCAGAGTTTAACAAAACCATTGTCAGCACAATAAACCGAGAGTTAGAGCCAGTTAAGAAGGAAATGCAAGAGATTCTCGACTCCATGTCGTTTATAAATAAAAAGTTCGAAGAAATCAGGAACGAACATGAGTCCTCTAAAGAAACGGCGAAGAAACTAGAGTTGGAAAATAATCAACTCAAGACTGCAGTTGAGGACCTAACAGAGAGACTCAACCAATTGGAGCAGCATTCCAGATCAAACAACTTAGAAGTACAGTGTGTGCCCGAAAACAAAAATGAAAACGTTTATAATATCGTAACGCAGTTGGCCCGTGTAGTAAACTGCGAGATTACCGAGAAAGACGTACTACATTGTACCCGCATCGCCAAGGCCAACACGTCAAGCGCTAGACCACGGTCCATAGTTGTCCAGCTGGCTTCACCCAGATTGCGAGATCAACTTCTGGCAGCAACTATAAAATATAATCACACGAACACAAAAGACAAGCTAAACTGCTCCCATCTTGGATACGCCGGACCAAAAACGCCTGTTTACGTAAGTGAACATCTATCCCCAGCTAACAGGGCCCTTCATGCTGCTACGAGAATCAAAGCTAAAGAAAAATGTTATAAATATGTGTGGGTTAGAAATGGTAGGATATTTGTAAGGAAAACAGACGGCGCAGATTTTATACAAATTAAGAACAACAATAGCCTAAGTAAAATTGTTTAATATGTATGTTCTCTTTTTGCGTTATATTTATATTTAGTCTATTCTAATGCATGTTTAAGATTTAGAAGTTATAAAATTCAGCGACATACTCATTTATTACCAAAATTGTAGAGGTCTACGAACAAAAACAAATATTTTTTACTGTAACTTGTGTTGTATGAATAACGATATTATAATACTGACAGAGACCTGGTTGAATAGTAATGTTTTGAGCAGTGAGCTATTTGACGATAGATATGAAGTTTACAGACGGGATAGGGAGACATCGGGACTTCAGTGCAACAAAGATGGGGGAGGAGTCTTGATAGCCGTTAACAAAAAAATTACCTCGAGATGTATAGAACGCTGGCAAAGTAATTGTGAGGACCTTTGGATTACTGTCGATATACCCACATCTCAAAAATCACGTCAAGTAGCTCTCTGCGCAATATATCTTCCTCCACCTGTATGTCTTGCAACTTTGGACCACTTTATCGAGCATTGCAATAGAGTACTAGACTCGACAGATATCCCGATCTGTCTAGTTGGCGACTTTAATCTGGGTAAACTCGACTGGAACTTAGGCCACGTGAATGAATCCTTGCCGAAAACTTGCCAAAACCTTCTAGATTTTATGAATGTAAGTCACTTAGTACAGTGCAATTATGTAAAAAATTGTTCTGGGCGTATACTGGATTTGGTGTTGTCTCCTGAGTCAATGTGCTCGGTGAATGAATCTAGCTCGTCATTAACTGTTATTGACAAACTACATCCACCTCTCGAAATTACCCTATCCTTAGCAAAGAACCGCGCTCTACCATATAGCTCTAAATGTATGCCTAACTTTTATAAAGCAAATTACGTAGAAATTAACAGCTATCTAAACAAACTAGACTGGAATGCGCTGTTCGAGAATAGTAGCGATGTAAATGACATGCTGGCAGTATTTTATAAATACTTAAATTCAGCTGTCAAACAATTTGTACCCAACCGCAAGGCAAATAACAGGCGGTATCCAGCATGGTTCGACAAAACAATAATAAAATCTCTTAAAGAAAAAAATAAGCTCAGGTTGCGTTATAAAAAATATCTTAATCCTATGGACAAAGTGGAGCTGAAATTGATCTCTAAACGGTGTGAAACACTTGCCAAGAACGCATACAATGAATACATAAGGAATATTGAAAGCGATATCAAAGACAATCCCAAACTTTTCTGGAGTTATATAAAAGCCAAACGCGGTGGAACTAGCACCTACCCGATGGTTATGTCCGACGGACAAGTAACAGCATCCAGTGGTCCAGACATCTGTAATCTTTTCGCGCATCATTTCTCTACAATGTACACGTCTGATAGCAATCAACAAGCCTATAGTGGTTCTGGTCTCATGCAAGAACTTCACAGTAACAGCATATGCTTAACTACTCCAGCCATTGATCGCGACGAGGTTTACAAGAAATTAAAAGCCATTAACATCAAAAAAGGAGCCGGGCCTGATGGCATTCCGCCGATTTTTATTTCCAACTGTGCTTCATCCTTAGTATTTCCATTATTTATTATCTTTAATACATCGCTGGCCTCTGGTATCTTTCCCTCGGAATGGAAAAAAGCTAAGGTCGTCCCAGTTTACAAATCAGACAAAAAAGACGTTGTCTGCAATTACAGGCCTATCTCAATCCTATCCTGCATTGCAAAAGTTTTTGAATCAATTATTTGCCCTCATATTCAACATCACTTTAGGATAAACATTTGTGACAGCCAACACGGTTTTGTAGCGTTAAGGTCTACAGCCACGAACTTGGTGTCATTCACTGAGTCACTAATCCAGTCTGTAGATGCAGGTAAACAGTTCGACGTGGTATATACGGACTTCAGTAAGGCCTTTGATAAAATGTCCCATTCAATCCTCTTAACCAAACTGGCAACTTACGGCGTGACTGGGTCCTTACTGAAATGGTTAACAACGTACTTAAGTGAACGCGAGTTTTACGTTGTCGTCAATGGGTTTCAATCTGCTACCCACAAAATAACGTCTGGTGCTCCCCAGGGTTCAAATTTAGCTCCAATATTGTTCAACATATTCATAAACGATCTACCGAAATGCTTCCGATTTTCTGAACCATACTTATATGCCGATGACCTAAAGTTTGCAAAAGAAATTGAGTCACCTAGCGATCAGCAACTTTTACAAGACGACTTAAATCGAGTTAAAGAGTGGTGTATCAATAATAGAATGCAACTCAATATAAAAAAATGTTATCATGTTAAATATACACGAAAATTCAATTACATCCACTCTGAATACTTCATTAACCAACACAAAATACAAGAAGTCGAAATAATTAAGGACCTCGGGGTATTGTTCGACCGAAAAGTAACCTTTCTACCACACATAGAGTACGTAATTAAAAAGGCGTCGAAAATGTTAGGATTCATACTTCGCAACACAAAGGGGTTCCGTAGAGCTAGCACGAAGATAATGCTGTACAATAGTCTGGTCAGGAGTGTTTTAGAGTACTGCAGTGTAGTTTGGAGACCCCACTATGCCAATCACGCGTTGCGATTAGAAAGAATTCAGAAACGTTTTATGTGGCATCTAGCGTTTCGTGAAGGAAAAGCCAAATGCCTCCCCTCCTACACAACACGCATGCATTATTATAGGGTGACTAGTCTATCCGCACGCAGAGATATCATAGACATAGTATTTCTGTACAAACTAATAAGAAATAAGCTTGACTGCTCAAAGCTACTGGGTCTGGTGAGATTTCGTGCTCCTTCTAGGTACCCTAGGAATAGAATCACACCTCTATGCCCACCACTGCGTAGGTCCGTGCTGGGTTTTAACTCCCCTTTGCCTAGGTTGTGCAGGATTCTCAATAGCTTCAGTGACTTAGTGGACATACACCAGGACAGCTTAAGAAAATTGATTAGAGTCTTAACAACAGAAACTAATAACAAATAGCAACTTCCAACTTCTAATTAATTTAACTTCTAATTTATTTAATTTATTTGTTATTATTATTTTAATTGAATCCATTTGTATTATTTAAAAATTCTAAAGCAATTATGAATACGGACATCAATATCACAATCAATTATTTTAAGTTTTAATTATTTCTAGTTAATAATTTTGTTTTCCTGTGATTGTAATGTTTTTAAATTATTGTAATTATTGTAGTGTTTGTTAATTATTGTAATTTTATGAATTTGTCACAAAAAAAATATATATACTATGTTTAACCGTTATTAGTGCATGTGGTGTTAGCCAGTAAATGATTGTTACACCTGTAAACGTGTCATAGCCAAATAATCTGTAATGATCTGTGTAAACAATTGTTGGTTAACCTTATAATAAATAAATAAATAAAATAAATAAATAAATTTTCTTTGGAGATTTGCTTTTCCATTGCGATATTCGGAGCCTCTGCGGATGACTTTTAATTTTGGGTTGCTTTTGATTATAAGGACTATTTATAAAAGCTGTGAAAATGCACACCGTACTTTAAGAAGAGTTTTAATTTGAAATTTTTATAGGGTTTGACTATTGGTTACGATTTATTTATATTTAAATAAATTAAATTATTTATTCCAGTAATTTTTATTACACATATGCGTAGTTTCAGTACACAAGAGGCAGAGGCAGCTTATAGATGGTTCACAAATCGTTACACTTATCCAGGTCTCGGTCATTGCCATAAGCCATCGGTCCTGGATCTTCAAAATTTGTGTCAGTCGTGAGCAGGAGTCCGTATACTTAAATATCTTGATACTGGCTGCATTATTCGTAATACAAGAGCGTACCAAGTGGCACCAACATGGCACTAAATGTAAACGATACCCACTCGGAACTAAATGGAGAAGTTATATTTTGTATTCTAATCATACATACATACATAGACTCACGCCTGTTTCCCGGAGGGGAAGGCAGAGACTACGGAACGCCATTTGCAACGATTCTGACATATCTCTCTTGCTTCATTCACTCCCATCAGATTCCTCATGCATGCTCTTCTGTTCAGGGTACTTTTAACCTGTCCTGTTTTTAGGATGTCTCCAATCTGGTCAGAGAACGTCCGCCTAGGTCTTCCCCTTCGTCCTGTCCTTTCCACACTTGCCTTATATATCTGCTTGTTCAGTCTTTCGTCATCCATCCTCTCCACGTGCCCAAACCATCTTAGCATATCTTTCTCAATGCTTGTCACTACATCTTCTTTTACCCCACAACACTCTCTTATCACACAATTATTTACTCTGTCAGTCAGAGAGACACGACACATACTTCTCAGTGCTCTCATTTCTACAGTATTTATATTACTTTCATGCATCTTCTGCCATACCCAACTATCACTACCATACATAAGACAAGGTACTAACACCCCTCTATGCACAGCCAAACGTGCCTTTTTGGACACGTTTTGGCTATTCATAAACGCCTTCAGAGCTCCATTCACTCTATTGCCTGCATTAACTCTTCTTTCAATATCTTATACATTCTTACCATCTCTTGTAAACAGCGTATCTAAATATACAAACTCATTCACTTGCTCCACTTGCTGTCCATCGATCATAACATTAAAAGCCGTAACGCATTCCTTCTTTTCAAAAACCATAACTTTCGCTTTCTAATCAGTCACCATAATAATATTACAGTCTTTTGTAACGCGTTCCATAATATAAAACTATTCTATAAGCTATACCAGTCAGTTCCCCGATCTGAATTGAGACGATAAACAATACAGTCAACTTTCACATTCACATTACACACGAAGCGGTCATCTGCAAAATTAAATTAACCCGTAAAAGGGCAACTTTTAAACGGATAATGTATTAACTTTCATTAAATAATTTTAATCCTAACGCGGCTAATTAAACTGAACTTTGGACTAGAACTTAATTTAATCTCTCTGTAAGATGTTTAAAAAATTGCATGTCATGAGAAACATAAGGGTACTATCAGGTTAAAGTGGATTTACGTAATGACAACGAGCTAATTAAAAAACGCTTTTTAATTTAATCCAATTCTCTCGGTTGGAAAGTGCAGCGCTATATGCGTAGCTGTTTTTAATTAGTCACACTTGGTAGCGTGATAACGCCGACGATATTGATTATCGAATTTATTAAAAAAATGCACGCACTATAGGTATACGGGCTGAAGTAGCTATTGCCTGTGTTCTAAGGACAAAATAAGAACTCGATCAGAACATTTATTTTATATAACGCTAACGGATCCCTGAATAAAAAATGGCTAATGCAAACCTTACAATACCCTACGCTACGTAATAGAGAAATTAAAATATTTTAAACATTATAGACTACAGGCCCATGTCCAAAAACGAATGGGTCATATGAACCACCAGGTGACGTATATAGGACGATATAAGAGCATAAAATAATAAGATTCACTTCAGGCACTCCACTTCGGGCCTTTGAATACGACCGTGCGGCGATGGTCGTCCCTTTCTGGCCGCCGCAGTATGGCAAGCTAAGTCGTCTTCCCTTATCCAGGAGTGCGTTTTTAATTGGACTACACGAACTCCCCTATTCCTATCTTGGTTAAGAGTCAAAATTGTGTTAAGTCAGTTTTCCTTTTGCTAAAGGCTGTATAGATTCTTTTAACAGAAATATACATATTGTTACCTATATATATCGATATTTTATTTAACTAAATAGCGTTGACCCACGTGCAACGTAAAAGTGACCAACAACGTTACATGTTTTCAAATAAACAATAGGCTTTTGTTAAGATTGCGTTGAATTTTGCTTTACTCGGACAAAAAATATATTGTTTGATAAGAGTAATACTCTTACTAATGAGAGGTTTGTGGTTTACTAAGACAAAACATATATAACGTGTCATAAATGAATGTATGGTTTTCACTGTTATTTTTTATTGAAAAATTATAAATATATTTTACGGGCATGTCAGATTGGTAATGTAAATGTAAAAAACTAAACGATGTGCGGGGTGAGAGGAGATGACAAATTCTAATATTTATTTTGCTGAATCACTTGTTCATTTGCTATCACTCCTGCTTTAATTCTAGATATCACCATACACACCAATTGATTTATTGTAACGCTTTCACAATCAGTACCGCCCATCTACCCGTCAGTACAGCCTAAGGGGGACAAATCTTTCATAACATTGAGTTCCCATTAATTACCAACTTTTCTTAATGGAGCTGGTTGTAATGACATCATACACAATAATGAATTATTTTACTCCAATCTTTATCGATAAAATTAATACGCATTGAAATATCGTCTCTCTACTTTCAAGCGCGATTCAAGCTTAAGCTATAGCCACAAATTTCTGTTAAACCATAATAATCGTCTGCATTATTATATGCTGTATAATGCCATTTCGCTGCCATTCGCAACAAATCAACCAGTTACGGCCACAAAACTGGATAAATTTTTGAACTCATATCGTTTTCAGTGGACTGATTTATGCGACAATTCAACGCTTGATACGCCACTGTCTAGTTCTTGTGATATATGGTTGCAACTTGCACCAGCTTTCGGCAGATTTAGTACCGTGGCGTTCAGTTTTTAGGATGTGGTCGACTTATATGGCATTAAATGGAGAACATGGGGATCGTAGTCTAAGATTTTTTTATCACACCGAATTTTTTACGCGTCATCAAATTAACTCAATAATTGAGGATGTATATACCTCTGTATTCTCCGTCGCTTCGACCAATTAACATTGGTCGTGGTTATCGAGTGATCTAAAAGTGGCCTGCATTCAGCAGTAGGACAGATTATACCTAAGATTGATGATGGTTAGCAGTTTGAAAGAAATAAGCACGCACATCATTCGCCATATCATTCGCCTATAAATAATTGCGTAATGGGAAAAATAAGTATACTCAGGCATACTTTACCTATTATATTAATTCTGCAGCAGGACTTACAAAATCAACTATGTACTGTTTTTGTGATTATGGGAGTACCCATTATCAAAACATACATACATACATAGACTCACGCCTGTTTCCCGGAGGGGTAGGCAGAGACTACGGAACGCCATTTGCAACGATCCTGACATACCTCACTTGCTTCACTCACTCCCATCAAGTTTCTCATGCATGCTCTTCTGTTAAGGGTACTTCTGACTTGTCCTTTTTTCAGGATGTCTCCAATCTGGTCAGAGAACGTCCGCCTAGGTCTTCCCCTTTGTCCTGTTCCATTCACACTTGCCTTATATATTTTCTTCGTCAGTCTATCGTCATCCATCCTCTCCATGTGCCCAAACCATCTTAACATGCCTTTCTCAATGCTTGTCACTACATCTTCTTTTACCCCACACCACTCTCGTATCACACAATTCTTTACTCTGTCGGTCAAAGACACACCACACATACTTCTCAGTGCTCTCATTTCTACAGCATTTATTTTACTTTCAAATCTCTTCTGCCATACCCAACTTTCACTATTATCAAAAACCTGTAGTTAATATTTTGAAAATCATAATGTTAAAACAAAACACCACAGAATTATGAACTCATGGCAAAATTACATGAGCGAATGAAATAAATATTGAAAACTCATCACAAACGCAAACGGCTAATAATTTTAACACACAGTAGGCTTATACAGTATTTTAAATCCCTGTAGTATCAAATATTATAAAAAAGCACGTAGTTTCGCAATAAAACGAAATATGTGTATGATATTCATTTCATTTGTCGCATCCTGGAGTTTTATTTATCTATTGAATCGTTGCAAAATGCCGACCTCGGCCATAAAATATTTAAATAATATTTGTACTAAAGTCTTTGTATAAAAGGAGATTAAAATTTAGTACTTTAGGTGACTTGCGATTTATTTTTCGATGGTTATAATAATAATTTCTATCAGGTTCAATTTATTTTTATTTATTTATTTAATCTTAGGAAGGCTTACAGACACATAAACACTTATTAATACTTATATGAGTAACTAGATGCTAATAACAAGCCCTCACAGTTAGGGTTATTCATTAGGTAAATTATGGATAAATAGCTAAGAATATAAAACTCAAAAATTGCCGAAAAGAAAGACATATAACATATGAAATACAAAAACACCGAGAGTACCTAAATGATTAACACTAGAGAGCTCGCGTGGGTGACATATGTCACCCAGGGTGTAAAAATGTTAAATAACTTTTGAACGAAACGCGCCTTAGTGTAGTCCTCTCAGGTATTCCTCAAGTACGAATCATCCCACGCGTCAGTAGTGCGCCATCACTGTAGGTGCATTCACATGTACGCACTGCGTTTATAAAGTACGTGGGTGACACATGTCACCCGCGCGAGCATTCGAGGAAGATTTTGAAAAAGTGTATTTGCGATTGAAAATCAATTATACCCTCATGTAAGTTATTTGTTACATTTTTATTTTACATGTTTTATGATCAATAAATTGTAATTGACGAATCGGTTGTGTATTTACGTAAATATTATTATTTTATACCTACCAAGTGATAAAAAACACATATTGTCTTAGGTTATAATGGCGTCAACGTCGAGAGATTTGACTACAAGTAGATGGTTGGAGGAAGATGAAGGAGAGGATAGTGGTTCCGAAGAACAAACAACTCCAATTGGTTCGTCTCAAGTTTCTGACATGGAACAAGACAGTGATAATGTATCTGACGACGACGAAAATGTGCCTTTGTTACAGTTAGGTGGTTATGAATCTCGCAATGGGACCAAATGGAGTAAGTTTCCACCAGCTACAACTAAAACCAGGGTCCATACCATTATGACGAGTCCTTCAGGTCCAAAAGGTATTGCTAGAGATGTTTCAACTGCTATCCAGTCTTATTTGCAAGAGGTCGGGTACGAATTGGTGAGACCGCACATTATAAAACGTATTTCCCAAGAAAGAATACCAAGGGCTGTTAAATTGAAAGCCAGGTTACTTTTGGGGCTGCCTGAGAACCCACAAGTACAAAACTCGCCAATTCGAAGTGGAAAAGGACGGTGTGACTTCTGCAGTAGAAGAAGAGATCGAACCACATGCAAAACCTGTAGTAAATGTAATAGGCATGTTTGTCCGAATCACCTAATCATAGTGTGCCCTAACTGAGATGAAATCTCTACTGAATTGGTATAACCCATTTCTAAACTTTATTATAAGATGATTTACTTACCAAATTAAGGTTTTGAAAAGAATTAAAGACTGATTAATCACGATAAGTCAAAATTATGTTAATTTTAACAGAAGTTAAATTTTTGTTCATAACTCAATTTAACTTAAGCAATTGTTAAGTTTTGTTAAAGTATTTAGTAAGAAATAAAGTTGATTAGTAACATTATAACTTATTTATTTTCATCAAATTAGAATAGCAAGAAAAAATCCCATATTTAATGGGTGACATATGTCCCCCGCGCGAGCTTTCTAGGAAAAATTTTGACGCGAGCCCTCTAGTGTTAACAATTATAAGAACAGAGAAACAGAAAGGGACACTATGCAGTTATAATATATTAGTCTACGTTTAGTATATTATTAGCCTGTGCTGTTAAAATAATCTTGAGTAATTGTTTGCCTTATTTTTTTAGCTTTCGTACAGAACACATCGATATCAAATTTCGAGATCATTTTGTTAACCGTTTTAGCGCTACGTATACAAAACGCATTCTGGCGATAATTTGTTGTAGCAAAAGGTATGTACGGTGTCATACACTTGAAGGGTTGATAATAGTTGGAGTGCAATAAGAAAGAGCGTAAGTTATAACGAAATCACTTAAAGTTAGTTTATTAGCTAAGTTCAGTACAGTAAAAACGTAAGGCTACTCTTTCTCGGTTGGAGGTGTATTGTGCACTGTCCGATATAAATAAAATTACATGTAATTCTCAAATAAACTGACGCCCGCTCGGCGAGGAGCGCAGCGTCAGCTAAACCGAGTATGTACGGTAACATCGTACATTTTGGCAACCCCGAAAAGATATCAAAAATATGTCAAGAGAAAGAATAGCCCTTACAAAAGCAAAAAATAAATATTAAAGTAATTTAATCAAAATTGAAGGCGATGTTCTTGACGCCTGTTTTGGAGCTTCGCAGAGATGTCCTTGGTCGCGGCTCCGGGGTCGTAGCTTCTGCACCTGCTGCTCCGTTGTCAGCTTGTCCACAGTGCTCTCGAAGATCAATATTTTCAAGATGCTGTTGACTTGTCATGTTTTGTCGAATGTTTGTAAAACAGGTGCGACAAAACTTCCTGCCAAGAAACACAAGCAAGGCGATGATAGCTGACGTCAGCAGGAGATAACTGATAACGTATTGATGGACATCGTGTCTAGACATCGTAGTATATTGAGATTCGTCTTGTTTCTGAGCTCTGATTCGGTCCGAAATATTGTCAATTTCCAGATCTATATCCTTGGAGAGCAGGTCATTGGGTGCATAGCGATATGACAAGTTCACTATGTTGTTTATAGACGCATCTAATGATGGAACTAATAGCTCAAAGTCCATCTTCATATGGCTATTGTACTGATGTTGTGCGTAAATAGTCAAATCTTGAGATTGTAATACACATCCCGGCATTATAGTCACTAGGCTTGAGGACGTTATGACATGCGAAGTGACGTCATTGTTACAAATTATACGCAATGGAAAAGTAGCGCAGCATGTTGTTAGCCAGCTATTCGGTGTGTATAACTCAATCCATTCTTGTTTGCATGGCGCAGTTAGTATATCACACGGCGGACTTGTGCGATGCGACAGCAACTTTGCTTCACACGGTGCGCTGTTACTATGTAGACCATATGACGGCAAGTTCTTATTACAAAGAAATACGTTTTCCTTTTGCTGCGTACAATGCTTGAATTCATCTTCGGACATAGAGATATAAATGTTTTTCTTCAGGCTGACAGCGATGTACTTCGACGATATTTGTATATATGTAGCTCCTTGATTTGACTTAACCGGTAACGGTATAGCTCGGTATAGTGTAAAATCTTCGTTAGACACGAGCGGGATATGGAATTCAAACATAAAGAAGTTCTCTGTGACTCGCGCCTTCACATTGATCAGTTTGTACACATATCCTTGATATTTTCTTTGTAGTTTTCTTCAGGTAAGGAAACTGTTTTGGGCAGACTTCCAGATATTTCACTCAGTTGTTGTATCAAATGAAGTGGAGTGATCAAATGCACATCAATGTGACCTTGATACACGTTGGTTAGTGTATTAAACAGCATTTCTTGGAATGTTCTAAGGCTGTTAATCAATAGATATGCTGTTAACAAGGCGGAGTTGATGTAAGTAGAAGCCGAAATTATTTCCATTTCAGACTCGATGGATGCTATATTCTTGTTGGTTTGGTTAACAAAACTGTCCATGAGATCAAACTGACGTCGAATATTGTTTTCACTTTTCCTTAAGACTTCATTTTGAAGCTCCACGATAGTAGTTTGGTTTTTAATTAGGTCTAACATGTATTTTTCGTCGTCTCGGAGTGAGTCGATGTCCTTTTCATATTTATCAGCGAAATTTTGATCCAGTATTCCAAATAAGCTATTAGCCAGGTAACCGACTCCGTCTATCAAACCTCGTTTCTTTCTGTTGCTAAGGTGTTTGTGAGGATGTATCAGTATAGAATTGTAATAAGTGAGTAATTCCATCTCATGGTCAATTTGTTCTATTGTCGCCATGCAGTTTTGTAACTTTGTTTGATAGCAAACATTCTTCAAATTATCAAAGTATGTTTTGATACGTTGAGCGCCTTGCCAGTAGGTAGTAAAGTTGTAGTACATTAGTAAAGTCCATTCGTCATGTACAGTCTGCACTTTGCCGATAGCGTCTTAGTTAACAGGCCGCTCGTGTTTGAGCGCCAGGTGTGTTGCGCGCGCCGACAATAGCGCCGTATGAACTTGATACTAATGTAAACAAAGTCATAACGGTGAGAACTAATGACTTGAATGATAACTTTGTCTTTGGCCGCTGCTTATGTTTATTTTCTTTATGAGAATTTATATGATTTTCATCCTCAAGTTCGGAGTCCATGGGTAGTGGAGACAGCTTAACAACTGGGCGCTTCATGATCCCCGCTTGAGTTTTGATAGTTGTGACCCGAACGTGGCCATCAGCTCCAGGGTGTGTCTCCAAATCTCGTCCCAAGGCCCACTTTCCTGGAGGCAGATTATTGTCTTTCACCAGCACCACGTCACCTTCCTTGATATTTTTCGTTGGTAAGTTCCATTTGCTGCGAGTTTGTAGTGTACTTAGGTATTCGTTGGACCAGTTTTTCCAGTACTGGTGAAACATGTGCTCCATCAGTTGCCATCTACGGCGTAAGTCAAGGTTAGTTGTATCTGTGTAATCTGACAGCGGCAATGATAATGTAGGGCTTCCTGTTAGAAAATGCCCCGGGGTAAGACAGTTATAAAACTCGTCCGGTTCTTCAGTGAGTGGGCATAATGGCCTTGAGGGAGTTATTCGCTGTCGTGGTAACTGTCCCATGAGCTGATGAGTGTCTGTCTTGTTGAACCTGTGGCAGCGCACGCATTTTCGTAACAGGGTTTTGACCGCCCTATTGCCACCGATGATCCATGAGTGTTGCCGTATATAAGTTAGAGTTAGTCGAGCTCCTGCGTGTAAGGTGAGCTTCTTCAATGAGAGCTTCTTCAATCAAAAGTTGAGTGTATCTTCCCTTGTGTGGTATAATGATGGGATTTTTCATATTTGTAGGCAAGATGGAATTTTTCAGACGACCTCCCACGCGAAGAAAACTCCTTTGTCATCCATATATGGGTTCAATTTGAAAAGCACACTCTTTTTCGATACAGTTGCGTTATTCAAAAGCTGCAAATATTCCGATTCGAACTGTGATCGTTGCACTTCAATAACAACGCTTAGTTTCGCTGTACTCAGTTCCCTTGTTGTAAGGTATTCGGTGTTCGATTTCAAGTCACTGCGCAAGTTCGTAATAAAGCGCTGTATCCATGCGACGATTCGAATGACGCGTTCTAATGAACTATGCTAATACTATGCAATGTTCATTTTGTTGTAGTAAGTTACATTGTGTTTTGATATGTCTTTTGCAGCCAAAGTTAGTTTCATAGGAGCAAGGTAGAACGTCTATGTTTCCTTGTATGTAGTTTTCTTGTTTCAGAAATTCAGGTCCTTGCCACCATAAAGTGTAGTTCAGCAGTTTGCTTGGCAACATACCCCTCGTAGCACAGTCGGCTGGATTCTGTTCAGACTTCACATAACGCCATTTTTCCGCGGAAATAATGCGTTTTATTTTTGTAACTCTGTTCGCTACGTAAACCTCCCATCTGGATGTGTCGCCTTGTATCCACGCCAATACTACTTGCGAGTCAGACCAAGCTTGTATTGATAAATTATGCTCACAAAAGGCTCCTTTCGTCTTATCCATCAAGTCGGCTAACAGAAGAGCGCCGCACAGTTCAAGTCTAGGCAGAGAAGTTTTTTGTGATAATGGTGCCACCCTTGTTTTAGCGGCGAGTAATGTTATAATGGGTATGCCTTGTTCGTTCATGACCCGGCTGTATATAACGCAAGCATACGCTTTCTCGCTTGCGTCACAGAATCCGAGTAACTCCACATGTTTCATATCGTTAATTTGGGGAAGTTCAGTTTCAACTTCAACCAATCAGTTTCTATGTCACTGGGTACCTCTTCATCCCAGCTAAGTTTGCTTATCCAGAGTTTCTGGAACAATAGTTTCGCCGTGATTGTCACAGGTGAAAGCCAGCCCAATGGATCGTACAATTTGGCAATGTCAGAAAGTAAGACTCTCTTCGTGTTTGTATTTGAGTGCTTCACAGCCCAGTTAAAATGAAATGTATCGCTTTTGGGATGCCAACCCAGTCCTAGAGTTTTTGAACATTCTTCAGCTTTGAAATCAAACGTGTGTTGGCTAGATATTTGATCGTCGTTTAAGTTCTCGTATAAGGCGGGGTGGTTACTCGACCATTTTCGTAAATTCCCTTCTCACCTCCCCTTAACAATTCGATGAGGGACTTCTGTAGTTTTTGAGCTTCAAGTATGGATCTGGTATGGCCGCTGATAACGTCGTCCACGTAACATTCTGTTAAGATGACCTTGGCAGCATCCGGGTACTTGTGACCGTCATCCATAGCTAATTGTTTCAGAGTTCGCATCGCGAGCCAAGGAGCAGCTTTAGTTCCGTATGTTACCGTAGTGAGCTGATATTCACGTAATGCTTCGTCAGGCGAGTCCCGCCAGATTATTTTTTGGAGATGTTGTTGGTCGTCGGCAATCCAGATGCAGCGATACATTTTCTCGATGTCAGCTGTGAATGCATATTTGTATGTTCGCTACTTTAGAACCAAATTTTGAATGTCTTGTTGTAGATTCGGACCCTTTTCCACAAGGGTGTTCAAGCTATAGCCAGTCGAAGTTTTCTGGGAAGCATTGAATACCACCCTCAATTTTGATGTTGTCGAATCATCTCGCAGAACTCCGTGATGCGGTAAGTAACAAGACATATTATTGTTATCGATGTTAGTCGACGCCGAAGGCTTCATGTGACCGAGTTCCGCGTATTCAAGTATGAACCTTTTATACATTGATGAAAGGTTCTGATGTTTGCACAATCTTTTTTCTAAATTTAGATATTGTGAAACGGCAATGGGTTTTGATTTTCCCAGCTTTTCTTGATAATCAGAGTGTAGTGGCATTTTCACAGTATACTTTCCATCTTGTGAGCGTTGTACCGTTTCTCTGTAAAAGTTTTCACAGTGGTCGTCCTTGGAGATGTCCTTGGTGGTCTGAATGTCTTCTGTTTCCCAAAATTTTGTCATAGCTTCATAGTCAAACAAAGTCACATGGCAAGATAAAGTTTTCATCTTCCCACCCAAAATCCATCCCAACTGCGTTTGTTGCGCAACAGGAGAGTAACTGTTGCCCTTCAGGACACCATCCAGGATGATTTCAGAGTATACATCAGTCCCTAATAGCAGATCAATTGGGCGTGATATGTTGTAATTAGGGTCCGCTAATTTCAAGTTTTGTAGATGCGGCCATTCGACCTTTTTGAAGGACGAAGTTGGTAGTTCATTGGTCAATTTGTTCATGATAAGGACTTGAAAGTTAAAGCTGTAGTCAGAGTGAATAGATGAACAGCTGAGGCTTATCTGACCCTTGCAATCACCAGATGCAGAGCCGATTCCCGTGACACACGCGTTGACTCGTTTACGCGGTAACCATAGTATTTGAGCAGCGTTTTCAGTTATCAAATTAGTCTGCGACCCTTGGTCTAGAAGTGCACGCAATATGACATACGTGCCGTCTATGGTCTTGACCTTCAGCTGAACAGTTGTTAGCAAAACTTCAACGTCGCTGTTGTACAAGTGATTGGACGTTGTTTTTTGTTGCGTTGATGTCGAAGGTCGTTCTTCATCATAGTTTTTCTTGTTTGTCAAATGTATGTTTTTCTTGTCTACATTATGCAATAAAGTATGATGCTTCATATTGCATTCTTTGCACGTTTTTGTAGACTTGCATTCATTGTTTCCATGGCTGTACAAACAATTTCTGCAGACTTGCAATTTCGTAACGGTGTTGTTTCGTTTCGCGTTATCCATTTCAAGGAATTTGTCGCAATTCATTAACACGTGATTCCCGTTGCAATGTGGGCATTTTGCATGAACCGTGTGATAGTTGAACGATTTGTTGAAGCCAAAGCTAGGCTTTTTCACTGCGATTTGCTTGCTGTTTTTATAGTTTTGCGATTTATCTGTTGAGTTAGAATTGCCCTTTTTTGTTGACAATAATGCCTCGTATGCCATGAATTGATTTTCGAGGAAGGATAGAAAATCTTGGAGTTTTTGAAGTTCTCTATGATCCTCTTATTCCTTCATATAGTCACTCAAGGTCTTGGCATCCAATTTTAGAGACATAAGGTGTACAATGATAGGATCCCATGACGTTGTGTCAATACCAATGTTCGATATCCCGTTTAGACACTCAACGATGACGTCATGCATTCTTTTCAGATTGAATGCTTCGGGTTGGGTAATAGTGGGCAAATTGAGCATGGTGTTCATATACGTGGTAAATTGCAGTCGTCGATTATCATAACGCTGTACTAGTATATCCCAGCAAGAGGCGTAGTTGTCGGCGCTGATACTCAAATGCCAATCTTTCCGCTTCACCTCGCAGTTTTGTTTTTAGATGTTGCATTTTCTGAGCACTGTTGATTGTTGGATTTTTGTGTATCGCTTCCAAGAAAAGGTCCTTGAAAGAGATCCAATGTTTATAGTTACCCGAAAATTCGGGTATCTCGATTTTGGGCGCTGATTTCTGGTAGTGAGCAGTCGACCAAATTTTGGCATTGATCTCCTGTTTCATGTCGTCATACTTCTTCTCAACTTCCGCAAACATTTGGTAATAATGTTCGTTAGATCCTTTTAATCTAAAATCGATCTCCCAGTGTAATTTATCAATGGGCTCCCATTTCGTTTTCAAGGTCGCTAAATGATCGTCTAACTCCCACTTTTCAAATAAAAACGATCTGTTAAATTTGGACATAGCACGATCAATTGCGTTGAAGTTACATTCTTGTTTATTCAGCAAATGTTGGATAGTTTCGTCGTCATCTTGCTCGTCGACCTCTATTGAAGTACCAGCTAAATCGAACTTCACGTTTTGTTTTCTATTTTCTAAATCCGTTAACTTGTTGGTGATGTCGGTCTTAGTTTTCACGTACATTTCCTTTTTCCGTCTTCTAGTTCTAGCAGTAATGCCTCATGCCTGCTGTGAAATTCCTTCCACTGGTTGTCTAGCGAAGACAGACGCTTGTTCAAGTAGTCTGCATTTTTTCTCGAAGCAGAGTCCTTGCGATAGTTGACACACAAAGCCTTGATACTGTCGAAGCATGCTGACTGAAGTTCTAGTTTGTCCATGTCGACGCTATGTTACCTTGATAGTTGTTGATAGTTTTTTCACTTCTGCCACATAGTTGACGGTGACAGGAAGCTTCAAGTTAGTTTCACAGGCACAACTACTGCGTAGCTGCTCAGTTGAAAAGTTCACTGCTTCAAATCTAGGGTAAAGTTCTTCGATTTCAAATTGTCGCTGTGGAGACCTAGCAGTTTTGCATCCTACATACAGTATGTGCGCCTTCTCAATACAACTGGGGATTTTCGCTTCTGAAAGGCCAGTTACACCGATTCGCTACTGTATGATGAGACACGCAAGCACTAGGATCCGGCTCGAAGGACCACAAAATGTACGGTGTCGTACACTTGAAGGGTTGATAATAGTTGGAGTGCAATAAGAAAGAGCGTAAGTTATAACGAAATCACTTAAAGTTAGTTTATTAGCAAAGTTCAGTACAGTAAAAACGTAAGGCTACTCTTTCTCGGTTGGAGGTGTATTGTGAACTGTCCGATATAAATAAAATTACATGTAATTCTCAAGTAAACTGACGCCCGCTCGGCGAGGAGCGCAGCGTCAGCTAAACCGATATGTACGGTAACATCGTACAAGGTACGTCCAACAGCTGACGCTTTCTTAGATTACATTGTTTTGCACGTATATACAGTTTGCTGAGTAGTTTGGGACAATCAACACTACCATTTGCCAGATTAACTAAGAAACATATGTCGTTAGTTTCACGCCTAATTTCTAATACTAGGAAATGGTATCGTTTGCAACGGTGGTCATAGTCATATGAGCATTGCTGTGCTTTGTAGTCCAAATATCGTAAGAATTTTCTCTGAATAACTTCAATGCGATTTTTATAAATTTCGTATTGGGGATTCCAGACCTGTGAGGCATACTCCAGGTGGCTACGCACAAAGGAACAAAAGAGTACTTTAATAGGTTTCAAAGATTTAAACTCTGAACAGGTTCGTATAATAAAGCCCAGGGCTTTAGAAGCCTTCTTTATAATGGTATCAATATGTCCATCGAACAGCAGTTTGTTATCATGAGCCACGCCATATCTCTGATGTTATTTACTTTGTTTATTTTTTGACCATTCAGGTTGTAAACAGAATTTATGGTGGATTTTTGTCGAGAATAAGTAATTTGGAAACATTTTTTGACGTTCAGTTGCAGGTTATTAATATTACAGTAACGGATAAATCTGTCAAGGTCTGATTGAAGGTGTTCAGTATCAGATAGACTACTAACTAGCTTTAGTATTTTCATATCGTCTGCATAAAGAAGTACCTTTGAGTTGATGAAACAACTATTTACGTCATTGATAAATAAGGTGAAAAGTAACGGTCCCAAGATTGAGCCTTGAGGTATTCCTGATGGTACTGAAAACCAAGCCAAAGAGTACCCTCTAAGTTTTACTGCCTGCGTCCGATTGTCTATTTACGACGAGAACCTAACCGATGATCTATACGATCGAAATATTTCGCGTAGTCTGTATATATTTCGTCTACTTGGTACCCACAGTCCATACCGTCAGTTATAATTTCATTAGACAATATTAAATTTAGAAGTAGTTGACCGTTTTCTAATGAACCCATGCTGCTCATTGCTAAAATAGCATCTCATTGCTGAGTAAACTTCAGTATGGACTAGGCGCTCTAGGATTTTGGCTAACAGGCACAGCTTTGATATGGGACGATAGTTTTCGACGTTTGCCTTGTCACCTTTTTTCAAAACTAGTGTGATATAAGCCGATTTCCATATTTTAGGTACATACCTTCGCTGAGTGATCTCACGAATAACATACAAATTGGTGTGACCAAGCAATCCGCACATTTTATTAAAAATATAGGAGGTAATAAATCAGGTCCTTCCGATTTTGAAGGATCTAAATCCTTCAATAGCTTTAAAACCGTATCAGGACAAACGTATACAGAGCTCAAGCTAACTTGACTATTTATGTCATAATCCAAGGCTACACTACCGACTGAATCAGATCTACAATAAGTGGATCGAAAATAAGATGCAAACAGCTCCGTGATAGATTCCCCAGTGGTTGCACTAGTATAACGATACCGCATCACGCTAGGCAGAGTATTGCTGTTCTTTTTACTTTTGACGTACGACCAGAATAACTTAGGGTTTTTTGCAATTGAAGCTTCAATATTTTCCATATAGGATGCGAAGCATTCTTGCTCTAAGCGCTTTGCCCTGTTCCGTAATACTGAGAATGAATGGTAGTCATGTATATTACTGTATTTCTTATACCTACGATACTGTTTATATTTTTCTTTTAATATTTTAATTAACGCCTTAGTATACCACGGATTTTGTCGAAGATTTCGTAGGAATATGTGCATCACTCAGCTCATAAAGTTTATTATAAAAAGCGTTAACTGCCATTTCTAAGTTATCAGTGTTTAATATCTGATTCCAATTCACGTGTTCAAGATCTGATATAATTGCCGTATAATCACCTTTATCAAACAAGTATTTTAGGGAACGATTTTCAAAGTATTGATGCGTTTCAACGAAATGAGCTGAAATAATAAGCGGTTAATGATGGGCATTGACAGGAGCAGCAAGCGGCTCACATTCCTTTACACATAATGAAGTATTAGAAAAAATTAAGTCCAGTAATCTACCATTCATGTTGCGCTCACTATTAAATTGAGACAGGTTACATATATTAATAGTGTTAAAGAAATCCAATAACCCTTGAGAAGATAATACCGTAGGCACTAAGTCATTCTGGCAAACCACGCACTGCCAGTCCACTTCGTTACCAAAATTAAAGTCCCCACATAGAATAAACGTGTCGGAAGGATGGCTAGTCACCAAATCATTTAGTTTATTATGGTAATTATTTAACTGAGTTGTATATGAATAACCCATATTTTCTCGGCACAAATAAAGACTACAAATATGTATATTATAACTTACAGCGGGTGAGGATCTTTTCAACGAGATAGTTATCCATATATCCTCTGCAGTCGAATGCCAGTCATTTCTTTCCACCACAGTCAGACCGTTTTTCACTGCAACACTCCACCACCACGCGTTTGTGATTTGGGTTCAGATGACCCATGATTTATTTAGCAAATCTTGTACTACTGCCTATATAATTGATAAACATAATTAAACGTTCTTAAATACGTATCCTTTAAAGAAATACAACGCTTAAGTGTCAATTATCTTAAAGAAATAAATTACACTATGTGCGGAAATAAAACCCACGAATTCCAACTTAGCAGCCTACGTCACTATCCATTTAAACAACAATCAAGGCATCTAATCAATATACAACAATCAAGGATTTTTTAGCATAGATTAATATCTCAAGTTAAGATTTCAATCTTATTTTATATAGGTATGTTAGAAAGTCCAGCTAAAGTTAGAACGTCAACTCAATCACCACTAAACTTGTCTGCCCGACAGCAATAAGTGCCTAACACCATCTTTTCCTGAGTTCACCTGCCTGTAATTAGTAAGAAAGGCTTACAACGCAATTCACGGAACTGTCTCCTAATGTTCTAAGAAAAAGTTAATGCAACGACATCGACAGTTTGTTTGCGGCTACAGCATCACGTGTGTCACTTATTACACACGTAGCACTCGCGGTCAAGCATACTGCATCTAAAGTACTACAACAGATATTTGAGTGAACGGCTCGAGTTGAGCCTACGATGAGAAAGTGCTTGCATGCTTGCTTAATTGCTCTTGAAGGATGGATCAAAACATTGTGCGTTCGATAAAAGTTTGTTTCGAGTCTTTATGTTTTATGTGTTCGAATATTTACTAGGACTTCACGCTACAATATTTATATTTAGCTGTCTTTAATAGGTATCTGATCCTCGTTGCTAATGTTTCGTAGTTTATCAAAGCAAAACAATCCTTCTTAATTATTTAGGCAATCACAACTTTAAGTCCCTAGATCATAAACAAGTTGTATTAGACATTATCGAGGTCTGTTAGCCTAACATTATTCAAATTTACATAAGCCAGACTTTATCCAGGCTTGGTTTGCGTTCAATTTAGTTCACGAAATTGGGCAAGCTTTATCAAAATTCATTTGATAGTTTACTTGCTTTATTATTCTCCGTAAAAGCAACCCTTATTTTGAAAGCAATTGTGAGTAGAATTTTAAATACCTACGCAAATCTTTTTGGTAGTCTCCGCGACTTTGGAATTAATGCATGATCTCCTTTAAACGTAACTGAATGGTTTTTCTTTACTTTTAGTAACTTTTATTTATCTTAATGCAACTTAAACACTCGTTTCTTGCTCTGCCCACTTGTCTGGGTACACCATTGTAATAAACCGTGCATTTAATTGGATGCATAACTATCAGACTGGACATTTTGCAAATCTCTACATTTCGTTGTCACAAAGAGTATAAATACATATGTTTAATATACACAGTAATAAAGAATACTTAGTATTTACTAAATCTAGTAAGAAGCCAAAAAAGAGCTATTTAGAATATTCTAAACAGCTTATAATAATCTTCAAATTATTTTTCTAGCCACTTTGACACAATGCTCTGCGAACTTGGAACTAAATGCAAATGTAGAATAATTAACTTAAAATTTACGTTAACAGCGTAAAATTTACGTTCATAAGCGTCACATTGTCACCTAATTAAAGAAATGATTTTGACTTGGTAAAATTTACTGCAATGTCTCTAAAATAGTCATGACTGCAAGCAGACTTTCTTCAAAACATCAAGGACTTACAATAATTCTCACTACGACACCAATGCGTCTAGTTACACCTTGTCTCAACATACAGGGCTTAGTGCCCGCCAGTCACCAAGATAAGATTTTACGCTGCGTTTGGGCTCGCTACGTGACAGTGTGAGCTAGGAACTGCGGGGAATATTTCATAAAGGAGCTTACTCGGCTACACGAAGTTTAAAGTTTTTCCTTAAGTAGAAACGCGGCTGAAAAATGTTGTTCGAAGGTAAAAGACGTCTGACGGCATTGTAAGCTTATTAACACGACATCTTATGGCTGAAAGAAAATGCAGTGTAAGCTGTCTGTTTGGGTAATGGCAATTAAAATGGCGAGTGTTGTGAAAACATTTTTGGTACTCTGCAATCTAAAGAACATAAGGCATGGGCACTGCATGTGCAATGAATGTCAATAGGTTAGTACCAAAGTGCCAGCTCCAGACTAAAGCTATACTCAATAGACAGTTATGGAGAATCCGATATAATTCCTTCTGCAGTAAATGAAAATACAAATCCTTTGGAATTCTGTCACTTTTATAAAATGTCCGGCGCAAAGCTGTTGATGCACCTTAACTTGTCAGTTGTATGACTAGCCAAACAGACATGAACATCCTTCCCTACCAAGATTTGAGTATGTATTTTCTCTTTAGCTCGTGACTTTTCCAGTCATTCACTGGGCAATCATTGCTTTACACCTCTGCCATTTTGATGCGGAATGTTTTTTGAGAAAAGGCATTTATCAGTTACATCATTTTCACAACGGTGGTTTTGAGAATTTCAGAAAATAGGTAATATTAGGAGGAACTATTTTTTTTATATTTTATTCAGCCTGGCACTGGTTATTAGAGCTTTCTGTGTAAAATATTGCACTGTTAAAAGTTTTTGTTTTTAGCACAATCACACAACACCATCTAGTCCCAAACTAAGCAGAGCTTATACTATGGGAACTAGACAATGTATATACATACTTATATACTTTTTTTTGTAAATACATACATATTATACATAGAAACACCCAGACCAAGACAAACATCCATGTTGATGCACACAAATGTTTGACTTGAGCGGAAATCGAACCCAAGACCTTCCGCGTGGCAGTCGTTTCCACTCCTTACGACACGGGGTCGTCAAAAAAAAATGATTTCACCACTGCTCTGTTATTCAACAATGAAGGAAATCATATTATTTGTGAGACCAAATCGACACAGATAAATTATTGAATTAAGAGCCCGTAGACATTACAAATTCAAAAACCAAAAGCAAAAAGATATGATCAAAATTTTCACAAAAATTTTATGGTTTCCTTTTCTCGACTTAAAAAGATTAAGTATGCGAATAAATTTATTCTTGCGGCTTCAGGTGGGGTAGAGCCGGATCTGAAAGTCTGATTTTCAAATGGTCACACGTTTGCTTTTTCGTAGGAAATACGTTAATGTTTTTGAATTTTGTTAGGGACATATATACCGTCGTTGTATTTTTGCAAGGGTTTCAATTGTAAAATATTACCAAGATTTACCTACTGCTGCTTGTGTAGGGAATACAGTAAGACAACTGTTTAGAATATTCTATATATAATTACATAATTGGTCATAAAAACTGCCTCGTTGGTCTCGCGGCATAAATGTGCGCGTGGGATTGGGAGGTCTCGGGTTCGATCCCCGGGTCGGGCAAAGTGGTTAATAATTATTGTAATGGCCTATCTTACTAAGCCAATAGGATAGTTGACAATTTTTTAAAAGCGAGTTTATGATGTACGTTAGGGACTATTTTACCCAAAATATAAATATTTCAGGAAAATAAAAGCATTATCGTAGTTTATTTTACAATTTCATAAATATGTTGACATTTCATAACTAAAACGCGCCAATCTGTCATGGCCTCTCGAATGACGTCATAGTCTACAAAACAACATTCTGTTTGGTTGAACTTCTACGAAAACTTTAGGATAAAAAGTAAAATAAAATGGATTCTAATTATTACAAGTACTGTTTAGTACCACAATGTATCATTACAACAATAAAAACACCATAAAAAACTGTTTTTTGACGTGCCTAGGGATAAACAAATCAGAAAAAAGTGGCTACAACTTGCAAGACGTGATACAAATGTGTCTCCAAGTTCTCGAATGTATTTTTGTGGAGATCATTTCGATGTAAGTCTTTATCAACAAACCTATTCCTACTTTCATATTTCTACAACATTACTTCTTCTTCTTGTTCGTAATAAGGATATTATTTACTTTCTGTTACAGTTACCAAACGATATGGAGAATTACATACAGTATCAAATAATGGGAACTGTATCACAGTTACGTCTGAAACCAGGCTGTTTACCTATTAAATTTGATTGTCAACCAAATAGAAGAAAGAGAACATATTTTAGCAGTTTACATCGACCATTTATACTTAAAAAACAAAATATGATGATAGTAGAAGAGTGTTTAAGTAAATCGATTGAGAGCGGTATTGTTGTAGCCAGTATTAGTAGTGCTGGTTTCATTCCTGAAGATACTTCTGACGCAACTCCAGGTACTTACTGCTTAGGTACATTATTAATGAGAAGTGATATTGAGTGAATTGTATTTTGATTTTGTCTTGAATCAATGCCTTTTTATTTTCAGTTTTATCCAAGGATAGAGAAGAGGAAGAACCTACACAAAGTCCTAGAACAGTAGATAAATCTGTTCAAGTTATTATAAGAAATAAATATAGAAGTAAAGCCACTCAAGCCAGTATTTAGATTAAAGACCAAGCAGCATCACCATTAAAGTCTTCTCATAAGTCAGTTTCCACATCTCCGTTTCAAGTGAAATATTCTATGCAATCATCAAGGCCATCTGGATCTGGTTTAAGCAGAGTTTCCAAGAAAATATATATGGAAGAAGAACACTCTGATAGTGATGTATCTTTATATACTCCATCTTTTACTTGCGCCAAATTCTCACCATCAACACATTCTCTCCAGATTAAATCTTCTTTAGAGTGCAGTGAGTTACTTGAAGTAAAACAACAGCGACAAGCAACAGATACCATTAAAGATACTATTAAGAAAATAATGAATAAACCAAGACTTTACATTGGAGTTCCTAAGAGTTGTTACTTTCTAATTGATATTATAATTAATGAAATCAATATGCAACTACATCATTTACAATAATGTTTGAAAAAAATACGCTTGGATAGTAAATTTCAAGAATTAGCTGATGATTTTGCCATGACTCCTTCATATGCTAGCAAAATGTTTTTAAAAATATTCCTGTAATAGCTAGTGTTATGCGCCCATTTATTGTAAAATTAGATCCTAAATTGAATACAAAAACCCTACCAATGTCTTTCAGACATAAATACTACAATGTCAGTTGCATCATTGACTGCTTAGAGATCGAGATACAAAAGCCATCAAAAGCTCTCAATCAGGCTCTAACGTGGTTAGACTATAATAAAGCGAATAGCATTAAATATTTGATATCTTGTACACCGGGTAAATTGGTGAATTATATTTCACCTGGGTTTGGGGGTAGAATAACCGACACTTGATTAGTTGAATCATGTGATTTTATACAGTGTTTAGATAAAGGTATGAGTGTGATGGCCAACAGAGGGTTTAAACATGTTGAACAGTACTTACAAAAGTCAGGGGTCCAATTAGTTCGAATCCCAAGTGTTAAAACAGGAGTCAAATTAAATAAAAGTGAAGCCAAGCAAACCAAACAAATGGCTAGCTTAAGGATTCATGTGGAGAGAGTTATAAGACGCTTGAGTGTATAACGTGAGATCAAAACACTGGCGAAAAGTGGGCGTTTAATATGCCTCTGCCTTCCCCTTCGGGGAAACAGGCGTGAGTCTATGTATGTATGTATGTATTTTCGTTAGTTGTTATTGTCATAAAAAACTGTGGATACGAATGGAAATACTTTTATTTCACAGCAAAATTGCTGAAAAACGAAAAGTTTACACTGACAAGATGTTGTTCACGGCTATGTTTTCCAACATATGACGTCACGCGCTCTGATTGGCGTTCACTTTCACATGAACAATGGCCGTTATATCACAATTTTATTTCTCAAAAATATAAATGAATTCTTGTTATTTTAATAAATACCATTTATTTTTCACATTTATAGACCGTAAACTAGCACATATATAAAAATCAGATGGTATTTTTCTTACTGTGAACTACTCTATTATCTAAGCAATAAATCTGTTTAATGCTATATAATTCATAATTTAGATCGATATCAAGTTACTCCCAACGAATGTACAATATTTCGAAAATTAACGATTCTTCTATTTACAACCATGCATAATACGAATGGAAATACTTTTATTTCACAGTACATCACATCTCATTACAAGACTAATTCTATGACGTAAAGACTTAATTGTTATAGCAACGAGACGCAACGAACGACGAACTTTGCTGAAAGAAGAAGTTTCAATTGTGTCCCCCAGAATTTTTCTAATTAAAAAACGTTTTTAATATTTGGCAACTATAAAAACTTATCTATTGTATCGACTTTCTTTTTTTCTGTTGTCAAAATGTAAACAAAAAAGATTTACTTCTATTTAAATTACATAGTACGTATCACATGAGTAGATATTTACTCATGTGGTACGTATTATAAAAAGGAAAGTGTAGAGTGTAGCTGTAGAGATTCTTACTTTAAAATATTGAAAAGGTAGTTAGTGCATTTTGTTACAGTGCTCAAAGTCTGCTTTGAAATAAATTGCAAAATACCAAAATCAACAGCGCTGAAGCATTTTTATTAATTAAACTTACAAAAGGATCGATGCCTCGATAGGAAGAGGAGTATAATCGGATTCCTTGCGCATCGCAACCCATTCAGTAACGGCTTGGCTACGACTTCGGGCTTAGCGACTGGCAACAAAATATGAGATTGGCGATCTCTTACATCCTGATTTACTATAGAAAATGCGACAAATTTATCTTTTCCCATGAACGTCAATGCACTATATTATTCGAATACACACAATATTATGCAAATAAATACCTTGTAAAGACTGTGTTTTAAATTTTCTCGTAAGTTATTATTTCATTGCTTTTGTAATATTGGTTTACTTACAGTCAAACTTAAGTATTTAGGTAGGTTTTCAAATAAATCTAGCACAATAATTCCGGTTCTAAATTACTCATTACAGTGAGCTAAGTCAAAATATTAACAAACATATTCTGTTAATGATTTTCGTTTGAAAGAAATTATCTTATGGGTAATATTTATTTGCATTCAAATTAAAACTAACATAGCTAAATGACTATTTACACATAAAATAAGACAATCATTTCTATACTTAAATAACTAAAAATACATTTAAAAAAAGAAAGGAAAAGAAAATTTAGAGGGCGTCATGGAAATCCTCCACATCGCCGTCAATTTGGAGCGTGCCCAGAATGCTGGCAGCATTGCCACGTTGTATGGCAATGCTGATCTTTTGTGCCAAATACAGGCCAGCCTTCTGGTCACGCGAGGCGTCGACCAGTCTCTTTGAGAGATCTCTAAAAAGAGATCGCGTACTTGGATCCCATGGTCCCAACGTTTCGACTCCAAACGGCTCAAATACATAATCTCCTATTAGATTTATGTATTTGCGCCGTTGAGAGTCTCTGCTGTAGCTGCAGCAGCGCCCGCACAACCCGCTGTGCTAGGAAGATGAGATGGCGCAAGGGTGTCGACACAAGTTGCGTCCCACACCAAAGGCCTACCCAGCTTCCACGGCAGTAAAGACATACCGTCTGGTCTTTTGCCATCGTCGCGTGCCAAGCCCTGAGGTTCAAATTGGTCTGGAACGCCAGCGGTGACAAGAGCCCGGCAAAGTATGTCATTAAGGTTGGCGTGTCGTGAAATACGACCTGCGCTCCTGCAGCATGACAGACCATGGTGACCAAAGCTGTCGACGGCCTCTCCACAGTGACAGCGGTGTGGAGAGACACATTGCGCACCTAAACGAAGGCAAGAAGCTATGCGGAAAGTCGTATCGTCCAACATGGTACCTATGTTGGACGATGGCAGTGCCTGAAGCCAAAGACCCGACTCCCATTTTCCCACAGCCAGCAAACAAGCACGCTCCGCAGCATTGGACGACGTACTTAAGAGATTTTCTCGTACCACGCTGCAAAGCGGCCCGTCCCACTGCCTCTGTGAAGATGGATTTCGGGGTAACTCGGTGCTTGGACAAGCCATTCTCCAAGCATTCATGGCATCGATCTTACACGGCACCTCAGGATCGACCAGGGTGGGTGCTAAAATTTTCCTGGTCAATTCTGCAGTGCCGTGGACCGAGGACAGGAATGCTGGTAAACTTACGTCGGAAATTTTGCGAATGCCAAGGCCGCCCAGGCGTATAGGTAAAGACGCCTGTAGCCACACTCGGTCGTTCAGGTCCAGATTTAGAATTTTGCTAAGGGTAATTTGCATAAGATTGTCAATTCGGGCGAGTAGAGATGGGTATTTCCAAAAAGGGGAAGATCGAAGAGCGTGGGTAAATTTAGGCACAAAAAGACAATACTTGATAATAGTAAAAGCCGAATGCATATTAATTATCTTGTTAGTATCATCTTATCATAGTAAATAAAATACGAAGTCATTAGTTTTGATCGAATTTTGATTGATATAATAATTGTTTACAACTGCTTTACCCACCCTAACAGATCGATGTCCGTGATCGCTGTTGTTTATCGCGTCGCTCATTGCTAAGCTTGAACACAACCAGTAATGGCTGAGAGCCACAGCTGTTTACATTTTAATTAGTTGTGGTTCATTTGAGGTAAGGAAAGTGGATTATTTTATTACATGTGGTTTGAGGACATAAATGAAAAGTAAATAAAAGCAAAATGATGGAAGCCGCAACTTTGTTTGAATGCACGCTGAAGTGATAATTGGCCATAATGTAGTCGGCTATTAAGTTCAAATTGTGTTTTTATATGCTAGGATTTGCTAATAATCTTTAAACGCCATGAACATAAAATAGTTTATATTACAGTAGTAGTTTATAGTCTTATTACTTAGGTACTTCAGAGTAAGCTATATCAATCAGTGGACTACACGTAGCCGATTATGGTGATGATTAGGTTCTCTAAAGTTTAAAGGGACATTACCTATCCTTGTATGAGATGTGTTCCAACGGTCATACGCATTTTGCTAAAAACAAAGTACATTTTTTTTAATACGATATGCGGAATATGTGATTTTGACAACAAAAATAAACATAACATCTATTACAACAAAAAAGTCATACCTAGAAGACACAACTCACACAAACTTCAATCTATTTTGTGCCATATTTATTCCATTAAACTGACCAAGATCTAAAAAAGATTTCCGTGTAATACCAATAGATTTGTTCCACATCTAACAAGGACATGTAACTTAGAGCGTATTACCTGTATGTTGACCATAGCTTTGATCCTATTCCTAGAAATAATGACGTAGAACGTTTTTGCCTTTAATTCCGAGGACAAACCTACTAAACTTGGGCTAGATACAATCTACGGATGTAATCTTATATGGTTTAATCCAAGAACCGATATTGACTTTAGATTTATTTAATTTTAAGGACAGAAGTAGGTATTGGTAAATATCTTGTAAGTTTCATGTTGCCAACTTGGGACCGTCACAAATTCGATGCCTACTTGTTATGTCTTTAGTTCTTTATGTATATTTGTTTGGAAGCATCTATATTGCGTCGTAATACATTAAACTTATAACCAATATGTTATTTACAATATGTCGTTGTTAATATTTTTTTATTTTATAGCGTTTCAGTCAGAAATAGCTTTTTGAAGTCCTGTTTTTTGAACACTGACGTTGAAAAAAAAAAAATTGGCGTTGGTTCAAAGAAATATAACCTAAGGAATAGAAGTAACACTAAATAACAATAGCGGTTGCTATGATTGATATCTTCTTTCTAATGGCACATGCAGTATGATAGAAAGAGCTGTCGATAGGTTTAGCAGCACGCTCTTATAGCAGCCTCGTGGTAGGCAAACAGTAGACAAAACATAGAGTTAGGAAACCGAGTGTTGTTCGTAACAGTGATGATTTATCGATAAATATTTTTGGTCAAATGTCGAACTTTAGTATGTGTCGATATATTTAAGCCGTAGAAGTAAACAACTAAAATATTGAAATTGTAGTTTTTGCTGTTGACGCCGGACAGTGCTTTGCAAAGACTTGCCAGACAGACAGTTCTAAAAAAATCACGTGTTTAATTGTTCGTTTTAGCCATAAAATCTATTGACAAAAGGTATTCATAAACTAATGAGCGATGCGTTGCGATGCGATGCTAAGAAACTGTCAGTTAGATTATGTATTGTACGAATTATACCAGATTGGCTAATGCGGCACGGCAGGCTTTGGCAATTTGTTTGCGTCGCATCATATCACGTTGATTTTTTTGAGTTGTAGGTAATCCGACTGCCACGCCGAATTGCCCCTTGCGGGTTTGATTCCCGCTCAAGTCAAACATTTGTGTGCATGAATATGGATGTTTGTCTTGGTCTGGATGGTAATATGTATAATATGTAATATATTTACAGAAAAGTATATATGCATGTTTATCGATTTTCTAGTACCCGTAGTACAAGATATGCTTAGTTTGGGACCAGATAATGTTGTGTGAATGTGAAAGAAATCTAGGCTATATTTTATGGTAGAATATTATGTAGCGGACTACAAGGCAAGACGTCTTTGATCAGTCAGGATAGCACTAATATGATAAATAATATAGAAGTAGGTAGATTAATTAAAATCGTTGTAATTATTTTATTTTATTAATATGTTCAAACTTAAATTACACACTTTTTGTTTAGCTTTGGATAAACAATTCTACCGGGTGTGCAATGTCCGGGCATAAATGTAATGTAGGCACAGCTTTCGGTTTTAAACGACGCCAGGTGCTTTCTGTCTTTAAAAACAGTCTTTCTCAAAATGACGTGAACAAACATGATGGTACTTCTGCTAAATCAAACTAGGCCGTCCAACGGATTTTATCCAAAGTTTACTTGTGACGTCATTAATAGGCAACCTGTAATAAAAAACACCTTCTTAATAATAGAAAATGCTACTCACATTCCTAATCCATCTACTATTTTATAGATGCAAAAATGTAAGCCTACACACACGCGCGTACACTGGAACACTTGGCTTTAGGTTAATAGACGCTACTTTTAAGCTAGGTATCTAAGTAAATTATGTACATTAAACTGCGTTTACTATCAAACGCACGATAGAAAATTAGACCGCTGGACGTCTTTGTTTGTTGCCAACTTAGCAACCGCGGCTACTCGCTGTCACTTCCAGCTACAGTTTTACATTCATGTCCGATAGTTAGTTTCCGTATTTATCCCTCATTCAAAAAACATCGATATCTGTGTATACTGTCAAATCCCATCACTAAGGCTATTAAATCAATAAATGTACAAAATAACAATTTGTGAGTGAAATTCATAACACATACGTATGCAAGCTGTACCTTTGATTTGCAATACAATGATATTGTGTAAACTTAACACTCATTTTAGCATTAATACGAGAAAAGTAAATACATTTGTTGGAAAATTCCGACTCACTGCTAGAAGATAAAGTTTCTCCTGTTATTTCCGTTCCGAGAATAGCGGAATCCACATCCCGATATCACATACACCATGTGTATTAATTAATGAGCACACTATTTAATTATTATAAGCTTACTTACTATTTACATGCAAAAAAGTTATTCAAAATGTAAACACAAACGTCCACCAAATTTTACACTGATGATAGATCACAGCACGGCTATTTAGAGAATGTAGTCAAAGATATGAGTCTGTAAGGAGTCTATGCCTCTTTAAATGAGACGCGTAATTTGACGTTATGATTAACCAACTAAGACCAACTGACATTACATGTTGCACGTTCGGTATAAGGAATTAAGGCGAGCATGTTCTCTCTAGTCTAAACGTCCAATCTCTCTGCGTTGGTTAGCCTGAAACGGTTGATTGCCAGTATTTAAACGGATCGATAGCTGTCTGTCCTCCGCAAAACAATTAGTGGGATATTCGTGTGTAATCTGAACCGCGTTACAATTACACTATGTGGTAGAAAAATTGATATGTTGGCAGTAAGTAAACAATTAATTGTAAAATGTGTGATTTTATTAAGAGTTGCCACGGTGCAGTTCGCACGATCTCTAAATCTCTGAAAATGAATCTTTTCAATATGAAAGATTGCAACCACGTTGTCTCGTAAATTAAGTTATCTTTATGGTCTTGCTGGTGTCTTTCAATAACTACTTACAGACACGAAAAAATATTGATAATGTTTGCAATAAATCCTTAGATTTGATTTACTCAGAACGAATATCAATTGAATGTTGATAAATCCTCAGATAAAGCAAAATTTTTGAATAAATCCAGCATAAATTTAAACACTAGTAAATAGCTTACGATAAAAATATATTTTTAAATTACCTTTTTAAGGTGAATAAAGCAATTGATATTCATAATATTACTAATAATCACTACCTATATGCAATGATAGGGTCAACGACGAGATCATTACCACGTAATGGTTTTCAAATACAAAACCACGTTACGTATTTCAGACTTTTGGAAGTTATATGCTTATTATTTAGAAAATTATCACGATCGTCAAGTGTTTGTCTAAAATCTTCTAAACTAAATTAGGCCTTCTCAAATTGAAGGGAGGCACGAGCCCAGTATGCTCAGTTACATAATTATATTAAATCACCAATCGAGAGCAGGCTGCAGTAATAAGTGAGTTAACTAATAGATTAGAAATAAAATTTAACTTTAGGGTCAATTTAAATAAAATATTTCACACATAATGAATCACATTTATTTAAGGTAAAATAGAAAAAGTCACTGACAGTGTCATTGGCTTAGTTAGAAAAAAAAACTCAAATCTTTACAAAATCATATTATATATACAGGTCAAATTAATTACGCCCTTATAGATACTTACCTAGGTCTAAAATAAGTGAGAAATAAAATAATTTAAAAAAATTAAACCAGGAGCCCGCATGGTGAGTAAGAAGGAAAATAAAATTGTGTGCGTACTTCTAACTGGCACCGAACTCAAAAAGTGTTGTTGTTTAAAATATTAGTTTTTCTGCTGCCTAGTGCGAGCATCTTTAGATGTTGGTAAAGGCTCTTGGAGATTAGTCCATTTACTGACACAACTATCGGCACAATAATCGCCGAGTTCACATCCCACATATCGACAATCTCTATGAGCTTGGCCCAAATATTTAAACTCCTTCTCTTTTTCTGCTTTTACGAGATTACTGTCATGCGATATGGTAAGTAATAACGTCTATCAATGTGAGTCGCTCTGCTCGGTCGATCACTACAACATGACGCTTATTGGCTACAATAAACCTGTCTGTAATGATAGACCTATACCAGGACAACAACGTACGACCATTTTTTCGAGAACTGGGTCGGGCACAATCTTTATCTCTAGTACGGTGAACCAATGAGATTATATTTAGGGACTAGTTGCTGATGGATTATCTTGGCCACTTGATTGTGTCTGTGCAAATACTGGCCATTGGCAAAACTCGAACAACCGGATACTACATGTCTGAGAGATTCCCCGGGCTGGTCACATGCCCGCCATATGTCAATCGCACCGTCCCTCAGTATATACTATCTATCGGTAGTTGTTTGTCATGACAACTTCGTCCATAATTATGAAGACAAAACCTTTGGTATCTCCGAAGAGAATAATAGAAATAAGAGAATAGAAATTTAATAAAAGTTATTACATAAACCTGCAGTACTGCAGGTTTATGTAATAATTTTTATAAAAGTAAAAGACAGAGGAGGACTAGTCTCACCATCAAAATGTGTATTACTTATTTCTAAAGTTACAGTAAAGGTTGTACTTGAAGGGAGCGATAGCCTGTGTGCGTTAGCTGAAAGTTTGTGATGATCGATGAAAAGACTTTTCTTGAGATATATAATACTTATTTTTCAAAGAAAAATTGCAATATAGTTTCTTCATCACAATAGTGCAAAGGCTACCTTTTTTTTTGCAATAACTGTCACCCAAATCGGCGAATACGTGGGCTGAAGCTAGTCTGTAAAATAAAAGTATCGATAAAGTTATATCGTCACTATGTTTATGCGTCACAATCTTTATGCGAATAAATCAAAATGTCTATGAACGTAGTATCAAAGTTTCAAATGAAGTTCTATAAAATTTTGACGGGTAATGGGGCTCACTACGGTGACCTATGTCAGACCTATGAGTGATCACACAAACAAATCACCTTTATTGGCTGGATACTTCTATAATTGTCGTTTTAACTGTTTAAAAAATATATCTGCAAAAAGTATTTACACATACAAACTACTTAGTACTAAGACATAGTAGTACCTCTTTGGTAGTACTCGAAATGTTATCCGGTATCAATGACGTTTCGCTAAAGTGGCCAATATGGCGACTGCGATTAGTCTATCAGAAACATTAGAATTTAACAAAATACTCGTCAATCCGAATTTTGTGGAAATATGTTGTCGACTCGAAATCTTTATTTTTTAATGTTTTATAATTCAGGTAAGGTTTCGATCGATTCTACCGTATCCCTTGACGAAATAATTAATGTATATTTGACACTGCGATGGTAGCGCTTTCCGTCGCTTCCAATGTGAAACATTCCAAAATCAACAACTACTTACAAATTAAAAATTAATTAAAATACATTTTCCAGGGGGCTAAATTGTGAATCTAAACCATTCTCAAGTCCCCTTGAACAAAAAAAAACATCAATATCGGTCCATTCGTTTAGGAGGAGTTCAGTGACATACACACGCACACAAGAAATATATATATATTATAAAGATAAACTTTAGCAGTGTAAACGATAGCCTAGTGGAGATACCAACAGATTGCCATGCAAAGGGTACTGAGTTCGAGTCCACGGCGCGCACAGACTTTTCGACGTTATGTGCGTATTGAATTATTAATAGCGTTTGCCCAGTGGCCTTTGGGTTGCAGAGGCCAGACTGGCAGTCGCTCTGTTAAAAGATTATAGTCAGTCATATTCAGTTATACTCGTTTTGCAATTTAGGAAAACGTTAGGAAGATGAATATAGAAATAAGTTTACGGAATATCTAGTACTCGCTTGAGATAAAATTCGATTCAATATTTGATCTATTCATGTTTTTGAGATTTTAGATACGTTTTTATACAAAATATGTCAAACACGAACCTCGAATCTCAAAATTGAATCTCAAATATTGAAACCGGCCGTAAGCCGTTTAACTTATTGAATCCATTAAAAAGCATTCACTTAATTGATTCCTAACAAATAACCTCTATACGACATGTTACCTTCACGTCCACATCACCGCAAATCTCTTACCATTAAAAGCTTGAATTCACCAATTCTTTTTCATTTCCCGTCTTTTTCATTTTATATCTGAGGTATTTTATAAAGAATCTGCGCAAATAGCACTGTTTAGTTACGAATTTCATATTGAGGAGTGGCCAAACATCACAGCTTGAATTATTCAGACATCGGATATGATGCTACTGCAATAAAAATGAGTAAGTGAGTATGTTTTTATAGCGAAAGCGTATAAGCTTGAGTGCTTTTGTATTTCGTGTTGCCGCTTTAATAGTGTTTCATGTTTTCATCTACGTTTATGCTCCAAGTTTGATATTAAATACTTTTTGAGGAGTAGTTGATGAGTTTTGCGATTTTTGTTTATCATTGTAAATTCGGAATTAAAAATTAAAAAATACACTTTTATCTAGCCAGTCTTAAGTAGAACGTTCATGGTCACGGAAGAACAGAATTCGGTCGAAATGTCGGAATAAACTGAGGTATATATGCCTTTAATTTCTTAATTATCATTATAGAGACCTGTTTTTTACTCTGCTGTGCTGGAGGTTGTTGATAAGACTTCAACTAATGCAAGCGCGGTAAATTGCTTGACAGTTGGGTGCTATTTGTTTAATAAATCTGTAAGTACTGTATGTTTATCAGTTATCAGTTTTCCAAATACCCTACCTCGCTTGCGATCACACCAGGCAGATATCGTAAAGTAACCTTCACGTCTGTTTTCCATAATGTTCCCAAGTAACATGTGAAGTCTGTCAATGCGCACTTTGTCAGCATGGTGGACTATGGTCTATTCCTACTCATGATGAGAAACATGGACAAATTTTAAGCAAGGCTGATGATGATTATGACAAATTTCTATCGCGAGACATACATATGTCGGACACTTAATCCATATTAAGATACGCTTTTGTCGACTAACTACTTAATCTAACTACGCTTTTATCTTGGTTTTATTTAATAAGTGTTCTTTTCACATTTGTTATCTCCGCTGTAGTTTATTAGCTAATTGGCCATCTGTATTGAGTCAAATATAAACGGCGTGAAAATAATTTTTTAAAAACTTTATTTTGAAGTTTACAAGTTATGTGCTCAGCGTGAGCAGTACAATGAGAATGACGAAAATGACAAGATACATGGTTTATAAAAGGCTTGCAAGCTAAGGTGGGGTACGGGGGGGTACCAAGCATGGGACACCTCTGACATGGAGACATGGCTACTGTTACTGGGTATCGTCTGCTAATTGATTAATTACAATAAATTTAATGATGACCAAAACAATAACCATAAAACTTAATATTAGTGTTTGTTCGCCTTCATGGAACTGTTATGGTGCGAACCGTGCGAACGGTATGTGGGGGCTGCATAACTCCTCCCTCCATAAGATCAAAATCATCATTTGAAGAAGGGTGATTTTGTCCAAAATTACGTAGTAATTTAAATCTATATTTATACACAAATGCAAGAAATACAATGATTAAAATTACGTAAATTATTAGAGTTCCTACACTGATGCTATGCATATTCACTATGTTCATAGACTTTTCACTGTTTAACACTTCACTTTCACTTTTCAGGACGTGTGACAGCAACTGAAGATTTTCCACGTCGATTTCATCGAGGCTGATAGATTTTCTTTGCAGGAAATCTGCTGGCGTTGTTATACTGGGTAGATTTATACACGGTGTGCTTCTGAAGAAAGTTTGTGTTGTTTGTAGCCGACGTCTTTTCAAATTGATTGTTCCAATCTTCACAGTGCATGTATCGTTAGGAGTGACGATATATGTTCCCATGATATCTATTTGGGTGATATCATTTTCACAATGTTTTGTTAAGAATATGTGTGCGCCGGTGTATACAATCCATGAGTCTGACTGTATGGATTTTATCTTGACATCGGAGGTTTTGACGGATAGTGGAAGGCACGATGTGATTCTGGTAGAGTAGCTCAGCAGATCTACTATGCATTTGTCTTCCTGACCGGATGACACGCTGGTTTCATGACAAAGGTACTTTCCTTCATCTATTTCTTTGCAGGGCTGTGACAGTGGTAATACTTTCGACCCTTTCGCAAGGATGTAGGAATATTTAGGGGTCAAAAGGAACGTTCTATTGAGTTTAGGGTTGTACATAGGAAAGGGATGTAATCTATAGTAGTTATAGACATCTAATTGGACTATCGGTACTGATGGAATAAAAGTAATTTTTTGCTCTTTACATAAGCTTTAATGTCTAAAGAATGTTCTAAGTTAATAAGATTGTCTAATGTTACAGGAAAAAATAATTTATCGGTTTTCTCTATGTCTTTAAAAATAGAAAATATTTCATTTGTGTCTAAATAAATATCGACTGGTGTAAAACGTTTACCCTACTGAAAGCTACTGCGGTTTCCACTTCATCTAATTGTGTTAATATTATTTGAAAATTATGATTAAGTAAATTGAAAGTATTTAATGCTAAATTTTTACTCCTTTGGAACATAATAAAGTTATATCTTGAGTGATTAGTGTAATTAACAAATGAACCAATTATTTCTGTCACTAATGTCATTTTATTCAAGAGTGCATGTTGCTTCGATTGTATACTGTTAATTGTTTTATCATACCTTATTGCATCTTCGTTATCCAAATTACCAGTTATTGCTTTTATCATTGATCCAATAGTATTAACTTAACCTCTTTTTATTCTAATATTAATTAACTGATAATACCTTTCTATTGTAGTGTTCATAATATATTGAGCCTGTAAGTCGGCGTCTATTAAATTACCATCTAAAATATATATTTTTTTAAACTATCATGCATGTAACTAATAATTTCCTTATATTTTCCTATGTTATACTCTAACGATTTACTAACTAATTCTAAGTCTAATATTTTAACTATGTTTCAATTATAAAAACTAATACTAGCTTGACCTTCTCTCACTGGGAGAATACCTGGGTTTTGTTCAAGTCTTTGAAGTTGAAGGCCCCGGCTGGGGGTCGTTATTGTCACTACCACCAGGACGTACCTGTGAAGGACGCTAAATGTCTTTAAGTGGGACCTTTGATAGCCGATTTTGTTTCTGGACTGTAACTGTGTTTCTATTGGGGCTACTAGCTACTACAGCCTTTTGATAACGTGGCTTGTCCTTACTACGCCTAATGTTGACGCCTTTAATAAACACATTGTCGCCCGGCTTAATCCTAAACTGTTTTTCTCCGCCGCGCTTTTCTCAAAGAGCTATGGCAGATTTTTAGTTCAGTGCAATAAAAGCATCTTAAAAACTCATTACAACCAAAATTCATGAAATATTTTAATACGATTTTCTATATTTTAGTCTAATTTAGATAAAGATAGGTAAAAAAGTATAAAATTAAAAATAGCTATTATGTTAATTGATTGCCGGCTTTTCGTAATGGCCATTTCTTTGGTTTGTCAGAAAGCCACAAGTTTGCCAGAGTAAATAATTATTTTTCTAAGATAGAATCACGAATGTTTATTTTATAGATTAAGAGATTTAAATAGTTAATTAATATTAATAATACATTTTTTTTGCTTTTTACGTTTATTTCTATGCGGATTTTAAATAAAGTACAGTATTAATAACTTCTTTCGACATTTAAAGTAAAACTGGGCGCTGGCTAAAAGATGGCCATTCAGAGCTATAAAAAATACAACATGACAGTTGACATTTCGATTATTTTCACATCATCTCGCTGTCGCCCGCGCTTGTTTGTTTGTGTTCTGAGTGTTTTCGCTGCTTTTCCCCTGTTTTCAATATTCTTTTTGACCCGCATTGCCCAAGGACTCTGTTTTCGCTTCTTGTTATATGACTCAAACTGTTTATGGACTCTGATATTGTCGGACTGTGACTTGTGCGTGCTTAAGGATTCCGATACTGCCCTGTTTCTTGGATATTGTTTTGTACCCGGTTTCTACAGCCAAAATGAGTGTTCGTGGTCGTGGCCACGGCAGTTGAAGTCCGTAGGGAACATAATATAGAAACAACTGAATATAACCTCAGAGGCAGATGACGCTATTTTAATAAGAGGTAGAATAAAATCAAGACACATAAGTCGGAAACAATATTATGTTTATGTTTTGATTGAAAATATAAATGAACGAATAGGAATCACTGAATATTGCTGTAGTTGCCTCGTTGGTCGGCGTACGCTAGGATGTTGCGCTCATGTAATGATCATCGTTTGGTATTTGGGATGGGCTAGACATCAACAAAATATCTTTGCACCAGCTGCCTTTTGATGTGCTAGTATATAACTAGGATGATGAATAATAAAATATTGTAAAATGAAATCTTGTGTTTTTACTATTCACCAAACCTTTTTCATACATTAGGGAACCTGAAACATCTTTTTATCCTTGGTAATCCTATGTAAGTAACACGTTAAGAAACTGTCGTCGGCTCACTATTTTACACGACTGCCCAAAAAAGTAGTGTAAGTATTTTTTTTTTATAATCATAAATCATATTTCATTTATTCATGCACCATGAAATAAAAATATACATACGGTTATCCGCAATAGGCTTCGTCAAAATGTCACAGAGAATTGCAATATGAAATGTATGTGAGTTTCTTTATTCCGCCATAACTTCTAAATGCCTGAACCGATTTCGGTGAGTGGGCTATTGTTGGAATCCTCACGTGACATAGGCTATATATTTTTTGGGAAATCAGTCGTGTTTTATTTTTCTTTGAAAAAACGTTCAGTATGTAAAAAAATAGTCAATATTGATAGCATATGTTTAAAGCTGCATAAGAGCATCTGATTTTAAAGACTGATATCTATGTATGTACGAGTTACATCGTACAGCAAAGGTGCAGCGTCAGCATTTTACGCCATGCATGAATTTATGCGATGTAGTTCGATCAGTGCTCACGTAAACCGCGTCGCGTTCACTCATATCATTTGGCAATAATTAAGTCATACTGTATCAATTACGTAAAACTCAATACATCAGTTTTATATCATAAATCGCGGTATTATTTATCATAACCCTATGTTCTGAGTGAACAGCTCAAACATCACTGGTCCCTCGAGGAAAAAGAACTAGCATATCAAAGCCACGCGTTAGTTTTTCGGTCTCGTGGTGCCACGCGGACAGCATTTATCGTACCACGTGCACAATTCCAACTAGTGCTGGTGAAGTGAATCAACTCTATCAAGGTTTTTCATCAAATATATCATAAAACTACTATCAGTGCATCAGTGATTGTGCAGACCAGGTACAAGTACCCAGGATTTCCTCGCACCAGGTTCCAGGGCGCGTATCGATCATAGTCAGTCGCTGAATATATCAAGTAAGATCTTTCCATATTTATATCATATTATAAACAATCACTATGGCGTCTCAGATCTTAGCAACCCAAGCTCAAATTACCGAAGCTATCAGCCAGCTCGGTATCAACTTTAAAAAGGACGGAGCCGAGCGAAAAACTCCTGACTATGTCAAGAGAAGGTTAGAAAATCTTACGGCTTATTGGAATGAATATCAAAGGAACCATAGCCATTTGAGTGAAAATCTCGAGCCTTTACACTCTTACTTTACTACTAATCAATTCGATCAAACGCGTCAATCATACGACACCGTACGCTCTATGATTGAACGTTACCGAGTGGAATCTGGTATTCGAAGCCCTTTGCCGTCGGTAGGGAAGCAACAACTTTTGGTCTCGAATCCTGTAGAGAGCAGGCCGTCAACTCCGACTCAGGTCACCCCAAGCACTGACACGGAGTGTGCGGGGCCATCGAGCTTAGCCAATAGGTCTCGAGGCACTAGTAGCAAGGTGGAAGAAATGTTACGTAAACAATCGAGTAACTTCCGAGCCTCCAATCGCACTGTATCAGCGATTAATTTAGATAATTTATCAGAAAAATGGGCTCTAGAAGATGCCCTGAACAATCTTCAAACACGTTGGTCTACTATAGATAAGCTGCATTGGGACATCGATAGTGAACTATGCGGCGAAAATAAGACCTATGAGCAAACTTACTCTAACCAGGAAGCTATTTATAACACTATAAAAAATGCTATAAATAGTGAACTTTGGTCAACGTCACATCGTGAAAAGTCTACCCCAAAGGTAGAACTGCCTATTTTCCATGGATCTTTTCAACAATTTGTATCGTTTAAAGACCTCTTCTACGTAACAATCCACAATAACCCGTCGTTGTCACCTGCTCAGAAAATGCAGTTCCTGAAGGGCAAGGTGAAAGGAGAGGCCGAAAAGCTTATTCAACACCTAAAAATAAGCTCAGAGAATTATCAAACTTGTTGGGAAATTCTTAACCATAGATATGACAACAAGAGGCGCATATTTTGCTCATATGCTGCCAGGATATTGAACCTGCCGTCGGTTCAACAAAGGTCCTTGACGCACATCAAAAGGATACACGATACGACCAATGAATGTTTGCATGCCGTAGAAAATCTTGGCGTTGACATATCTAATTGGGATCCGATCATTGTATATTTTCTATCGTTGAAATTAGACCCAGAAACCCACGACGACTTCATAGAATCAATGAAAAACCCTAGAGAAGTATACAAGTTGTCAGAGTTTTTAGAGTTTCTGGAAGCTAAGTTTACATCCTTGGAATCATCGAGAAAGAAACCCGAACCGTCAACCAGTTCAAGCTATCCTCGACAAAATTATAACAAAGAGCCAGTCGTTAACGTGAAAAAGCAGCAATATTCAAAGCCTAATGCCTGTATTAATCAAACTCAATTAGTTAATAATAAATTATATAGTTCTAATAATAGTAAATGCGCAGTTTGCAACATGGGCAGTCATAAAATTTTCCATTGTAAAACATTTATTAATATGCCAATTGACGCAAAACTAAAGTTAATTGCGAAACTGAAACTCTGCAAAAATTGTCTATACAATAATTACGACAAGGCTTGCATTTCAAATTCAAGGTGCCGTGAATGTAACGAAAATCATAACACATTATTACATTCGGCTTATTCAACAGTATTATCAAGTAACACAGGGTCGGCTTTGGGTAGGAATTATTCTAAGCAAAATACATTCGCAATGGGAGAAAATAATCGTGCATCTCACGTGTCACAAAATTTCACGGGTACGGTTATTTTAGCCACCGCGCTAGTTAATGTTAGAGGATCAGATGGTTCATATCATACGCTGAGGGCTTTGATAGACCAAGGCTCACAAATTTCTATCATAACCGAAAGTGCAGCTCAATTGTTGAGTTTGCCAAGAAAAAGAAACAAGGGTGTAGTATCAGGTATAGGAGCTAAGGAAAGTACTTGTAGGGGGACTCTTTACTTACATTGTAAATCATTGCATAGTGATTACGAATTTCAGAGAGAGGTCGTAATTATGCAAACTTTAATAAAAAATCTTCCCAATTATACTTTCAAAAAACCATCTTGGGAAATTTTAAGCAATATTTGCCTTGCGGATCCCGAATTTAATATTAGTCGGCCCGTCGATCTACTTTTTGGTGCAGACATGTTTTCAACAATAATATAAGAAGGTATTATCAACTCCGGCCCTGCACAACCGATTGCGCAACAGACCCGACTCGGTTGGATATTGTGCGGTAATGTACAGACGTATCATTGTAATGTCATCCTAAATACAGATGACTTACGAAAATTTTGGGAAATCGAGGACGTAACTGAACTATCAAATTTATCTTCCGAAGATCAGCAATGCATAGACTTCTACTTAGCAACTACCAAAAGATTAGATGATGGCAGGTATGAAGTACGGTTACCTCTCAAACCTGACCATGAGGAAAAATTAGGATTATCACGGCCATTAGCTCTCGCACAGTTTCGCAGCCTAGAAAGGAAATTTGATAAAAATGTACAGTTTGCATCATATTATAAATCTTTCATGGCTCAGTACGAACAACTGTATCATATGACAATATCAACTTGCGTTTCGCCAGATAAAGAGTACGTCATACCTCATCATGCGGTTTTACGAAAGGATGCTGTAACGACTAAACTGCGCGTTGTCTTCAACGCATCTGCGAAAACCAGTAGTGGGTACAGCTTGAATGATGTTATGTACAAGGGACCGAACTTGCAGCAAGACATTGCACGCTTGATTTTAAAATGGAGGCAGTATCCATATGCCTACGTAAGTGACATTGAAATGATGTTTAGAAAAATAAACATACATTCCGATGGTCAAAAACTTCAAAAGGTACTGTGGCGTACATCAAGTAATCAATCTATCAATACCTATCAATTGACCACAGTCACCTACGGAACTACCGCTGCTCCCTTTCTGGCTCTAATGACTTTAAGACAGGTTGCATCAGATGAGAGGTCTCGGTATCCAGAAGCTGCAAAAGCGGTCGAAGAATGCTTTTATATGGACGATTTTTGCGGAGGACACTACTCCATAGAGAAGGCTAAGCAATTGAAATCAGATTTAGTTGAACTCTTAAAATCTGGCGGGTTCAATCTCAGAAAGTGGACGTCGAATGAGCCAGAGCTTTTATCAGACCTCCGTAAAGATCAATGCAATCCTCAGACCTACCAATTTAAGGAAGCGGATTCGACGAAAACTTTAGGCTTAGGTTGGAATCCTCATAAAGATGTATTCATTTTTAAATCCAAGATTGAAATATCTAACCGCATGCCCACCAAAAGATCCATGTTGTCCGACATTTCAAAATTGTTTGACCCACTTGGCTGGCTTGCACCCATCATTACAAGCATGAAAATATTATTGCAGACTGTCTGGCTGTCGCAATTAGCCTGGGATGATCATTTACCTGAAGAGATCAATAAGAAATGGATCACATTAAGAGATGAATTGAGAGATATTGAGTCTTTTGAAATCAACCGGTGGATAGGCATACAAGAGCAAGACACTGTTGAGTTGCACGGCTTTTGCGATGCGTCCAGGAAGGCGTATGCAGCCGTGGTGTATAGCAGGATCACACGAGCTAGTGGGACGAAGGTGTTTTTAGTAGCAGCCAAGACACGCGTAGCTCCCTGTAATAAAACAATTTCAATCCCAAGATTAGAACTATCAGGAGCACTTCTGTTATCAAAATTAATGCAGACTATCAAGCAATGCTATTGCGATCATAACATTAAAACATATGGCTGGACCGATTCAACTGCGGTGCTGGGTTGGATTCAAGGCGAACCAAGTCGTTGGCAAACGTTTGTTGCGAATAGGGTGAAATCCATCACGAAAATTATGCCTGCAGATAGTTGGCAATACGTTAACACTAACGAGAACCCCGCAGATTGCGCCAGTCGTGGGTTATCGGTTTCACAACTTAGAAACCATACGCTATGGTGGAATGGCCCGACTTGGCTGCCATCATATATGGAAAATCAACAAAACATTCCCAAATATACCACTGAACAAGAACTGAAAGCAAAATTCGTAAATATAGTTAGCAAGCAATCAAATATGGTTGAACAAATCATTATTAATTTATTACATAAATTCAGTACGTTAAATAAGATTATACGTATACTAGCATGGATACTACGTATATCTATAAAGAAAAGCGAGCGTCAGCCCTATCTCACATTACGAGAATTGAGACGCGCTAAACATATGATTATTAGATACGTACAACAAACGGAATTCCTTACAGAAATAACGTATCTAGTGAAAGGTAATAGATTACCTTCGAATAGCAAAATTACAAGTTTCAGCCCATTTATTGACAAGGAAGGACTTTTACGTGTAGGCGGGCGACTTAGGAACGCAAATATCACAGAGGACATGAAACACCCCATAATAATTCCTTACGATAGCCAGTTAACCATCTTACTTATAAATCAAGCTCATCAACTCACATTGCATGGTGGTCCACGCGTGACTTTAGCAAATTTACGTCAAAATTTTTGGATTATCAGTGGGAACAGGGCCGTCAAAAAACAATTGAGAACTTGTGTCACCTGTCGTAAATAACCACGCCCCCACGAAGCAATCGCAACTTATGGGAGACTTGCCCATGGCGCGTGTCAATCCAGCACATCCTTTTTATCATACGGGTGTCGACTACACCGGCTTTGTAGATGTAAAAATTAACAAAGGTCGTGGTGTAGTCACTAGCAAAGGATACGTTGTAATATTTATATGTTTAGTGACTAAAGCCACACATATAGAAATCGTATCCGATAGTACTAGCGCTGCATTCATATCGGCACTCCGGCGTATGGCAGCAAGAAGAGGCACACCGTCTCACTTATACAGTGACAACGGAACCAATTTTGTTGGGGCGAATAGGATCTTGCAAAATAATTACTTTGAGCTGAAAGAAACTTTGGACGACCATTTTTTCAGAGTGATTACTGACATAAACATACAGTGGCATTTTAACGCCCCATCTTGGCCTAGTGCAGGCGGCTAATGCGAGCGAGCGGTAAGGAGCCTCAAACATCATATTAAACGAGTTGTAGGAGAACAAAAACTGACCTTTGAGGAATGGTCCACAATACTGGCACAAATTGAGGCTTGTTTAAACTCTAGGCCACTTTGCCCCCTGTCGGAGGATCCAGAAGACCTGGACTTTTTAACACCAGCCCATTTCCTCACCGGAAGATCAGGATTAAATGTCATAGCAACGGAGCATGACGCTCGAACTAGATGGCACCTTATCTCCAAAATTAAGCAAGATATCTGGAATCGCTGGAAAAGCGAATACCTAACGCAGTTGTCAGCAAGAAGTAAATGGCTAGACAAGAAAAGTAACATTGAAGTCGGCGATCTAGTTGTTATCCACGAAGATAACATACCGCCGGGTAAATGGGCTATGGGTCGAGTAACACAGGTTCATCCCGGAAAAGATAATTTAGTTCGAGTGGTTACCTTAAAAACAAAAAATGGGTATATAAAAAGGCCAGTTATCAAGTTGTCTGTATTGCCCCTTTCAGCAACAAATCAAAACAATAAGGTATCACAAGATAAAGATAACAGCCAGTCTAGCCCGCAATCATATCAAACTGTCAAACCAAAAAGGCAATATCCCAGGACAAGCTTTCTGTCTCTAGCGCTATCATTTATATTATTTTTTAATATCATAACAACTGTTTCATCTTCATTTAACATTAAAACTTTACCTTTGAACCAATCACTGTACTTTGAACCTATTTCGAAAATTCAACTCATTCGAGACAAGTGGATTCTCGTGACATATTTCGATATGGGACCCTACTGGGAAGGTAATCAGGCCTTCTTTAAGATATCAAATTATTTAGACAATTTATGCGCGAAGATAAACCACGAAACATATTGTAATACTAGAGGACGCCAGCAGCTACGCCTGCATTTTTTTTAAATTTACCCGTTTTGGCCGATCCCGTGGGAATTTCGGGAAATCCCTTCTTAGTGCACCCCTACGGTCCCCAAGTAAGATACATGCCAAATTTCAGCTTCCTGCGCCCAATAGTTTCGGCTGTAGCGTGTCTGTCAGTCAGTCAGTAACGCAAGGATTTTATATATTAAGATGACTTTACTACAATTGCGTCACGATTACAACGAAATGCAATACTATAATGAGTTACTGCAAGATCAGCACTTCTCGGCGCACACCAGACGGCGTCGGCGCCGTGGGCTTATCAATGTGGTCGGCAGCATTGCGAATGACTTGTACGGTGTACTCGATCAACGGTTCGCAGAAAGATACGAACACGATATTTCGCAGTTACGAAACAATGAACAGTATATGATTCACTTATGGAAAAATCAGACCAGTATTGTAGAAGCTGAGTATAATTTACTTAAAAGAACTGAAACAACTAGTTCCAAACAACACAAACTTGTGAATCAACATATAAACCTACTAGAACAAACAGCGAATTACGCCCAGCAACAAATAAATAACTTAACTCTTATACAAGATTTTACATTAGCAACCATCACGGCTACCTCTATGTTAAAAAATCTTAAATCCATACAAAATACTCTTTTAGATACTCTGACCGACATTTATCAAAATCAATTTAGCTTTAATTTATTACATCCTAAACAACTTGAAAAAGAATTGCAAATAATCTCCAAACAACTGTCTAGGGATCTTACATTGCCCATTACTAACTTGCAAAATGTAAGAGATATTTATAAGTTCCTGAACGTCAAGGCGCGAATGACGAACAAATACTTTATATTTGAAACCACTTTTCCGCTGATAAGTAGAGATATTTATCAGTTGTATAAAATAATACCCATTCCGCATCAGTTAGATCAGAATATGGTGCAAGTGTTGTCCGTCGCTGAGTGTATAGGTATCAATTTAAGCAGAGATTCTTATTTATCCATGTCTATAAATGAAATACAAAAGTGTAAGCACAACCACGACGCCTATTTGTGTGACTTGCCCAAACCAATAATGCATTTAACTAAGGATGAGAAGTTTTGCCAAATAGAAGGAAATCAGTGCAAACTTGAAACATCTAGTTGTAGGAATATATGGTTAGAATTGAATGAACCGTCTGAATACCTCTATTTTTGTTGCAATACGTATCAACTACGATTCATTTGCGATGATCAAATTGCAAAACAACAGCTTAGAAATGCAGGCATTATTAATATAGGCTTAACGTGTATTGCTAAAGGCGACGACTTTTCACTGTATCCGCAGAAAAGGAACTTTAATATTCTGAATATTGCACCTGACGTAATGACACCGAAGGTCAATCGGTTAGATCACATATTTAACCTATCTATGCCCCACTTATCAATTGACAATAACGTCACAGACTATTCGGTAAATATAGCCTTGCAAAATCTTCACCAGCAAATCATAGGAATAAAAGAAAAGGCTAATGAATTGCCCGATGTGTTGTCAACCCATGATATCCATCACTACAGTGTTAGCTACGCTTTGCTGGCCGCCGCTATTATCGCTGCGGTGATCTTCTTTTGGAGGCGAAGGCGACGAGTTGTCGCATCTCGGCGGTAGGCAGCTGCCTCATGCTCTTCACCGGCCAACAAGAACAGTCACAGTGATGTGTGTAGTGAAGTGTAAAGTAAAGTTTCTAAAGTAAAATCATTCGCGACTTCGGCGAAAGCCTCCGTGTTTGTTAACTCTTTGTTAATATTTACGTATAATATTACTCCGTGGTCCAGTGAAAAGCGTATGCGACTGCTGATTGGAGGTCCCGGTTTCCCGGGTCGGGCAAAAGTGTTACTGGGTGTTTCCGAATTCTCAGTAGCAGCACGGAGTCTGGTGATGTGCCCAGTAAGCAGCCAAGTGTCGTTCATTTTAGTGCGCAAAGTGATCGGAAGGCCTCGGCTGGCCAAGTGTTCTTCACGAATTCAAGCGCGAAACTATATTGTGATAGTTGTAATTCGCCTATACCGATCAAACATGACCTTGAAATAGAAAAGACACAGATGTGAACTTTACATTACTTTTTATAAAACTTTATACATATAGATATCAATTCTATTGTAAATCATAATCATTATTAATTGTTTTTCACTACCTTTAGTAATTTGGTTTATCATTTTTTATCATTAATTTTAATGTATCAAGATATACATACGATTTATATTGGTTATAATTATTAATTTTAATTTCTCATAATATCATCATCTCTTCTGCGGCTGGGGAGCATGTACGAGTTACATCGTACAGCAAAGGTGCAGCGTCAGCATTTTACGCCATGCATGAATTTATGCGATGTAGTTCGATCAGTGCTCACGTAAACCGTGTCGCGTTCACTCATATCATTTGGCAATAATTAAGTCATACTGTATCAATTACGTAAAACTCAATACATCAGTTTTATATCATAAATCGCGGTATTATTTATCATAACCCTATGTTCTGAATGAACAGCTCAAACAATGTATGTCATGATAACAGACTGGTCTCTCTATGCACAGAGGAGCTTAGGACAAATCCAAGTGGTGCCCACACCTGGGGTTGCTTAACTTGCATAATCGTCAATAATGTTTACTAGTGGGCATAAATAGTATTATGCTATCGAGCTCCTTCAGTTTTATATACCAATAAATTATTATTTGATGCAGCAATATACTACATAGATGGTTATTAATGACATAACCTATAAAACTTCTAAGCATAATAACTCAAAAACCTGACCTCCTACAGTTACAATTTTTTTACTTTTAGAATCAGCAATATATATTCTATCAAACAAGGTTTATTTCATTTATAGATGCTAAATTTGGTGACTAACTAAAATCATGTATGGGAAGCTGCCATAGCTCTTTTCTCTTTAGATGCTAACATTCTTTCAGATAAGTAATCGTATAAGTATTTAGTGCGCTTAACATGTTCTCTAACTAATTGCTGTGTGTATTAATTGTTATAATCGACATCAAAAACATTTGAAGAATCTGTATGACCGAATACCACTTCGAAGGGTGTAAGGCCCGTTGTACTATGAATCAATTGATTGTAAGACATAACTGCGTATGTCATCACGGATGCCGCGTCTGTGATCTTTCTTTCGTACTTAGCTAGCCTGTAAATTTCTAATATTGTAGAATGAAAACGCTCTACTAAACCCATAGAGTTAGGGTTGTGAGGAGTACCTATGTGTAAATCAATCTTGTAAAAACTAAGCATTTGCTTTAACAAACTATTATTGAATTCAGAACCTGGGTCCGAACTAATTTTCCTTGGTACACCGTATAGTGAACAATACTTAATTAACGCTCGGATTATTTCAGGGGTCGACCTGCTTGACACTTCGAACGCTTGTCCGAGTTTACTGAATGCATCTATTATAGTGAGAAAATAAGTTCCTTCAATTAAGAATATATCTATAAAAAGTTCTTCAAACGGTTTCGACTGCGTTTGTGTTCAATGCAATTCCGGTTTTAACGGATTTCTATCATACTTCATTTGTTTGCATAATTCACATGAGTTTATAATACTAGCTACAGTTTGACTTAAATTATTCCAGTAAAATGTTCTTTTAAGATTTGCAATAGTTTCCTTAATGCCGCGGTGGCATGTTTTTCCTACGTGATATTTTAAAACAATTTCCTTTTGCTCGTTTTCATCTTCCACATACACAACTCTTTCAGTACACTCATATAACTGAATAGAATCCTTTTAAAGAGATTTGTGATTACATTACTAAATTGTTCTCGGTGACGTGTATCCTCGAAGTATAAATAGTATTTAATCTTAGGTCGTATATATTCCTTTAAAAACTGCTTTATTAAATCTAAGTTGTCTATTAGCATATGTACTTCTAAAACCTTTTGTCGATCCCTAGAAAGGTTTTTGACACTAGTTTCATTTTTATGCCATGTAAATACAAAATTTTGGTTTGGTTTAGTATCAATCGCCTCATGGAGTATTGGTATATCCGATGAGTCGGTATTTTTCTCCGAATGTACGGTGGCTATTGTATACTCAGGCTTTTCTGAAGCTGTAGCTGTCCTACTATCTAATGACTTTATTGAATATGGGGAATGAGGTCTATCTGGGTTGTACAAAGGGTAAACTTTGAGTATCCTCATCTGACGAGATTACTATAGGACTTGGGGATTTCTTATCTACGTTAACTATCATCGACTCGTGGTCGTCGTTTAAAATATTCAGTTTTATACGGGAAAGTGCGTCCGCGTTGCAATTCTGTTTACCTGGTTTATGCTTGATTTCATAATCAAACTCCGCTAATCTTAAACGCCATCTAGTCAACCTACTACCGGGTTCTTTTAGCGAATGTAACCACGCGAGTGGTCTATGATCGGTGACTATGGTAAACTTATTACCGTATAAGTATGGCCTGAAATGTTTACAAGCCCATACAACAGCTAATAACTCCTTTTCTATTGTACTATATTTAATTTCCGCACCATTTAATGTCCTACTTGCATATTTTATAGGTCGGTCGCTGCCTACAGGACCCTGCGAAAATACTGCACCAAGCGCAAAGTTTGAAGCGTCTGTGGTCAGTAGAAAAGGATTGGAAAAATAGTTAATGGCTGAGTTATTTTTGAGAAATCTTTGATAAATTTGCGATAATAACCTACTAGTCCTAAAAAGCTCTTAATTTCCGTGGGTGTTTTAGGTAAAGGAAACTTTAATAATGCTTTAATCTTGTCATAATTCGGCTGTAAGCCATCTTTCGATATTTGGCAAAGTTTACTATCATATGGAAAAATTTCTAAAGGCTTATTAAATGAAATAATAGCTTCTTTGTTAGTCACGTTTTGTATAACCGTTTCCGCAAAAGAATCGATACATTTAACTAAAGCATCTGGCATACGAAGGCCTGGGGTAAATTCTGTAAAATGAAGTATACGTTCGCCGTTTTCTAAGGCTGGTTTTAGTCTTACGCTGACGGCACGCGCACCATCAGCGCTGATGGCCGAGATATATGAACTGCTAGGAAGCGTTTTTGAATGACGCGTAGCTATCAGCGCGAACGGTGGTCAGCACTGACAGCTACGCAGATGTACGCGTCGCGCGTCGGCCCCGCGTAGCTGTCAGCGCTGACGATCGCTCGAGCGCCTCTGCTTTCAGTGAGCGTTTTAGTGTCGAGCGGAGCGGACGTCATCAGCGCGTACAGTCATGGCGAATCGCGAAGTGGATACAGGTCGAGTTATCGATGAGTCGTTCAATCGGTGGTATAGCACGATTCGTAGGCTGCAATGGACCAGTTTATCCTGTATCTTTGCCAGTAATTCGTCAAAAGTTATATTTGACATTCAAAAGTAATTAAAGAATTTACTTTTGTCAGCCCTCAAAGTGCCATATGACAAGACATATTCTCCTGCAACGGCTCTCTGCTCAATCAATGGATGAACATGGAGTCTTCGTCGTCGCCGCTTTTTATTTTTTTTGTGATAGATAGTACAAAGCAGCAATAATTAATACACTCCGCATTTTGATCGTCGACTGTACAGTAAGGCGGTCAGTACGATACTAAAACGAGCCACACTGAGTCTCAGCCCTGACAAACGACGCGCTGAGCTATGAGCGCTGACGGTGAGCGTGAGACTAAAATCAGCCTAACACGGTTGGTACTCTAACGCGATTTTCTATCTAGGAGGCACTTTAATTTCATAAAATGGATTATATAATATTGGTATATTTGTGTAACAAGTTTTCAATGTTTGGGTCTGCATATCGACGTTAGCTCCTAACTGTTTCAATAAATCAGAACCTATCAAACCATCATACTGTGGTGCTACTTTATATACATAAAACTTATGACATAGGTCCGTTCGGAATATGTCGGGCAATGGTATGCGTACAACTTCGTTATGTATACTACGCCCATGCGTACTTATAACCTCGAAGGGCTCTATCTGCTTATAATACGAATAAAACTGTTCTACCTTTTCAGGGCTAATAAATTAGCGCATACTACCGGTATCTATCATAAAAATAGATCCTATCTCTAGTATTTCAATATGCGGTAGTCTCAGTACACCTGAGTGATTAATTTGAATTACTTCGGTCGATGTGTCTGCGAGGCTACTATAGGAAAATTTACATTATTATCGTAAGAGGTAGAGGGAAAATCCTGACTATCTGTAGATTCGTTAACATAATACTGCTCGTTTGGGTAATAAGGTGGAAACGATTCACCTTCGCTACTAAAATTGTCTGAGTATGAATTACTGTACTGCGTATTATGCGAGTTGTCGGACTCACACAACATATTGTTACGAGCCGTTCTCATTGAAACGTCCGTATTCTGTTTCGGTGGCATTTGGTTAGGTATGCCGAAACGAAACTGCTGATTCGGATTGGTTTTAAGGAAACCTGATTGCTTGTAATTGTTCAAAGCTCTAGGGAATTGTTGAGGTTGATTATTACCTATCCCAAATTGAGGTCTATGTGATGCAAAACCTTGTTGTTGTATTATTAAACTTAGGCACTGGATTATTATTAAATCTAGGCATTAAGTTCTGAGGTGTGTTATACCTCTGCGGGTTATTCTGGAAGTTATTTCTAAATGGCTGATTTTGAGGTATACCAAATTTAAATTGATTTAGCGTTATAGGGTTAGACTTAAAATGATTTGCTTGATTACTACTACTATGCCCTGTATTCAACTTAGTTTTATTTTTAGAGTTATATTGTGTTAAGAAGTTTACTTCTTCCATAACGACACTAAGGGCTGACTCGAGAGTAGTACATCTATTTAATCTAACAAACCTAATCATTTCCTCAGGTAAATTGTAAAGATAAACGTTTAACGCTGTGTTATTGTAAATTATCATTTTAGCTGCTTTGGTACCTTCATCAGTTAATAAATTTACCTTTGACATAAGCGAACTCCTAGTATTTTGGATACGATGGCAAAATTAAATGTATGATTCGCCGTGTTTGATTCTAATGCTCTCTAATTCGATAGCAATGCACGCTTCCGATCTAGGATCGCCAAAATGTTGTACAAAAAGCTCTTTTAAGCCTTCCCAAGTATTAATAATTTCTCGTTCACTTATTAATACAGCGGCTTTGCCTACTAATTTGCTTGTAATGCAATGGAATACGTAAGTCTGTTGAGCTGGATTATTGTCCCCTCTAAAATTTCTAATGACATATTCACACTTAGAAATAAATAAATTTAAAAGTTTTTCATCTCCATCAAAACGTGGGATGATTCTCTGAATTTCCTTAGGGATAAGCTGAATTTGATTCATTTTAACAATTTATAAAATCACAATTAAGGCAAATAAATAACTTGTTTCTCAAATATTACGCGAAACTTAACTAAGTAACGAGTGTACCGGCGATGTTTGTCAGTAACACCGTTCTAAACCGAAATAACGAGTATACCGGCGATGTTTGTCCAGTAATACCGTTCTAAACCTAAACTTAACTAACTATACGTGTTTTAGCGATTTTTGTCTAATAACACGATAAAATGCGTTAACTAGCAATGTTCAGTCCAATTAAACGCTAAGGATAGACACGGGAAAGGAACAGTGCGAATAAAGGGTCTACTCACATTAAACTGCCCGTTGCCATGCCGATTCTCGAAGTGCTGCTGTTGCTCGCCGTAGTTGACAAATTTGTAAGTTCTTTTCGGATCCGCTGGTAAACGACGACGCCCGTAAGTACCGATTTATGTGTACCGAACGCGATTTACTTTGTTTGCGAAATCCGCCCCGACTGCGCCAGTCAAATATAAACGGCGTGAAAATAACTTTTTAAAAACTTTATTTTGAAGTTTAAAAGTTATGTGCTCAGTGTGAGCGGTACAATGAGAATGACGAAAATGACAAGATACATGGTTTATAAAAGACTTACAAGCTAAGGTGGGGTACGGGGGGTACCAAGCATGGGACCACCTCTGACATGGAGACATGGTTACTGTTACTGGGTAGCGTCTGCTAATTGATTAATTACAATAAATTTAATGATGACCAAAACAATAACCATAAAACTTAATATTAGTGTTTGTTCGCCTTCATGGAACTGTTATGGTGCGAACCGTGCGAACGGTATGTGGGGCTGCATAACTATTGTCTTTTTACTACAAACTATTAGAATATACTAATTTATTTCGTTCTACACCAGAGTTTAACTTATAATAACAAAGTAAGTTTGACGCGATAGTTACTGTGGTTACGGAGATTTCTACCGAGAAAGCTACCTCACAAGGAATAACCAAGATGGAAACTAATTTTCTGCTTTAGACTACATTGTATATGCAATATTCACAAAATTTACTTTGAAGGATTAGGTAACTATATAAAATTCTGCCTGGGCTAATACAATGAATTTTTTTATTAATTTCGCTACGAGTGGTTCAACTTTATGACCGTTATGCCTAACGAAAGTCGCGTCGATGACTTGTTATAGCCCGAAGTATAAAATATCTTTATTACTATACATATTGTATAATTTGATTTGTAGGAAGAGGAAACGCGATTTATATGGTGGCTCTATAGAAATGTGGAGCACTTATTTGAATTACAACACTGTCTGTCAGGCCATTCCATCGACACTTGTGGGTGTTTTGACGTTTTCGTTCGTCAGTATGTGCGAAATAGAATTATTAGGTGAGGAAGATGTTTAATTTTGCTGTTACATAATGCTGGTTATATGAGAAGCTGCTGATGAATATGTACCTTATCCCTGTGACCATTGGAGAAGTTTCATGATGATGTTTTATTATGGTGTACCTAATGTAGTAAAGATGTAAATCAACACAACTAAATAATGATTTGATATATAATGCTTTAAACAAATTCAAGTTTCGTAAATCTATCATTGTACCTTTTTTTTTGTTTTACGAGGTGGAAAATCCCTTCGGATCTCCGACTCTTGGGGAAATGTGAGCAGGAGTATGTGGTGTAACCACTAAAAAACACCTCGACTTTCTCATGTACCCGTGTGTCGTAGGGTAGGGAATTGCATAAGCATTCGTCGCTACCCCCCGATGGGTGTTGGCCCGCCAGATGGTCAGGCGGGCCCCGATCGAAACCCCCTTGGCGGCGGATTAAGGTATTGGGCTCCGCCGCCAAAACACCCAGCGGCCGCAGAAGATAGGGATGACGGCAACGCAACACCGCATCTCCTCTTCCTCTGCGGCCCCACCGCGATGCATCGAATGGTGCGCCCCCATTTGGTCGCGGGAGACAGGGCGCGCGGCAACGCATCATCGATACGCCTCTCCTCCCGCGACCGCGCCCGACTGCGAGGGACAGACAGAACTGTCCCCCGCACCCGCACCGTTGGACGCATCCTGCGCAGGCCTCTCTAAGCCCACGTGGAGCGTCCACTCCTGGGATATCTCTAAGCTTCACCGCGGGTGTCCAATCCACAGTAACTGAGCCCCCCTACCACGACAAGGTGGAGATCCTACGGGGGGATCTATCATTATACCTAATATAACACTGATACGTTTAGCTCTCAGATAGATTGTCGGGGTTCTTATAGAAACACTGCTTAGAAGGAACAGGTTTGTTTATTATGTCTCACTACAGCCTACATACAGTATTACTAGGCAAGCACTGGCCTAAAGGCTGGAGTGTAAACTCCTGCTGCTCTCCGACGCTCGCAGGGTAGACTGCTCGTAGGGTCGCCGGTGAGCTGGCCGAAGTGCACGTTAGGTAGGCAGCTCGGTGTTCGAGATGTAGGTTGAGAGGCAGGCTCAGGCGGTGCAGGTGATGTAGGCTGAGCGGTAGGCTTAGGCGTAGGCTGGTAAATGCACGGCGCCAGCAGCTCGTAGGTCGCAGCTAACAGCAACCGGTGGTAGGGACCGGTGTATGTATACCCGTAGGGGGATTATAACCCGAAGGGAAAACTGGAATGTAGCATTGAGAATACACAACAACCAGTCAGGAACAGGCTGTCTTTAGATGGGCTATTATACTTAGGAGAGACAGATACTACAGACAGAATACATAGGCACACAGATAACTGCAATAAACTCACCCTCAGCGGGAGAGTAGATATAGAAGTAGAAGGCAGAAAAATACGTAGTAGTAGCAGCAGTGTAGCGACGTCTAGGGAAAGTGAACGATTTATATCAAGCACTCATGTTATATAGGTATAGACCTAAAACCTAGCGAAGCGCTCTTCGGACTAGGCTGGCTCCGCCTACTGCGTTAAGCGCCTGTAGAGATTTTAACGCAATACGGAGTATTACTTTACAACAGACGAAGTTCTCTTATTTACATGACTAGAGGATGCCCGCGGTTACACACGCGTTATTTAAGGCTACTGCTCCGCTCCCGTCGCTCATAGCGCGATGTTATATAGCCTATAGCCTTCCTCGATAAATGGGGTATCCACTGAAAGAATTTTTCAAATCGGACCAGTAGTTCCTCTTAACTCTTCAGCTTTATATATTAGTATAAGATTTGTCATATTTACTGTGGAGACAGACGATAATACATATTTCTGTAACACTAGACGAATATTCACTTTCAGAATAACCTTCCAGCATTAAAACTCTTCCATCGATCAAGCGCAAGTTAGCCAATCTTCGGCACCATTATCAAGAGCTTAAAGAAATTATTATACAGGTTTCCTCGCTACACATAGTACTACTACACTATATACTAGAATAGCTCACACTTACACCAGAATTAGCAAATTACGTTAATGTATCCACTATTTTACGTGGAAGGTGACATAGCGTGCTCTGTCACGGAATCATGACAACAATTTCGTTGAGTGCGGCCTGATTTAACCCTGTTCGACTGCGGTTAGAACGATGCCAGTGATATTTGCTAGCCTTTGTGTGATTTCGAATTGCGTTCGGAATAGATCGCGAATAACGTTGGAAATTCATGGATGCAAGCGAAAAATGCCGAGTCCAGGTTTCTAAGTTGAAAAAGTGGCTGACTTTACGTACGGTTTGTTGTAGTTTTCACGGGTAAATAATTCTAAAGTTTAAAATTGTATCCAGTACATACAATATTTCATCAATTAAAACACGTGACACCTCTCGTACTGTCTGTCAGCAAGTCGGTAGCTTTAACGGCTACGCCATAGACATGGGGCGACATATCATTGCATTTGATGTTTAAATATCAGTGTCAAATATATAACGCTAAAGAAAGCTGACATTGGGTTTAGTACCACATTCAACTTGAACAATAATTATCACAATATTATAATAGTTGTACATTAGACGTTACCTAGGATGCATAATAATATAAACCACAAAAACAGCCACAAAAATGCACAATGAACACAAAATAGTAAATATTTTACCGCTCAAATGTCCCCTAAACCCCCCATAAACATTTCTTGAAAGTTTACCAGAAATAACGTAAAAATCAAAGTATCTTCCTACTGGCTGGACGATTCACTTGTTCAGGAATAGAGTTAGAGTGCTACAAACACATAAACTTACGAGTACATATTTTATACTCTCTGATACTGCCAGACTAAGACTTAAGTATTCATGTTCATTAGTCTAATTTGGATTGGCTTCAAGTCTAACTGAAGCCATTTACTTGCTTAAGTCAACGTAAAGTGATTGCTTTCGGACCTCTAAGCTAAATACTGATTTATATTAGATGCTGTCTCGAACTGAGCTACTACCAACTACACTTGGAACACCATAAACTAAATGTGACTTACTTTGCCCGATGGCTACATATAACTTATGCTTTAAAGTAGGCTGCTGTTGTTGTTGTGTTATTTATATACGCCTTATATGTACGTACATATTATATGTTTAGTAGTACGACTGCGTGTATGGCGTAGTAGTTTAAGCAGTTGCTAAGATATTTATAGTTCCGAAGATTAATACATGTTGTCTTGATGAACACGTGGGATCCAGAAAATATTGTTGTTTTGAGTCTTTACTGTATTTTGCGCAACTAAACTTTCATGAAATGCTCGATCATTTCAAGCAATGGGTATTTTTATGAAATGACTACTACCGATACATCTTTGCTGTGCAATGCTCTATATGTAACGACACTCTGATAATAATATGGATATACAATTGGGATATTGGTTTCTTAAATTATGATAACTTTAATACGAAAATACGATCATGATCAATCCCAACACATTCAAAACACAACGCGACACATTATTATATTTACCTCCACAAAAAAAAACATTCAAATGAGCAATCTAAAAGTCTCTCCAAGCCTTGGATATACATCTTTTCGTGAATGTCAATCGAAAATTCCCAAACAACTTCATTCGCGTCCCTATTCACCTGGCTACCAAAGGAATATTAATACAATCGGAGTCAATTTATCCTGCACAACGAATGAATGAACGGATATAAATTATTCATGTTCAATTAAAAGAAACCGCGGACGTTTGGAAATTTATTATATTGTAATGTTGGCACTATGGAGATTGGAAAGGCTTATTGATAACGTTATCGCATAGCCCTCCTTTGTTGCTTAGGTGTGAAAACATTATGAAAATAATAAGTGTCCGGGCAGTATTTTTTTACCCGACTGCGCGACGCAAAGGAGGGTAATGTGTTTATTATCAGTCTATGTATGTATGTATGTATGTTTGTTTTTATGTGGCGTTCTAGAGACCAAATGCGTAGGCCGATTTTGATGATTCTTACGTCAATCGATTTGTCTTAACCTTGCGAGTGTTACTAAAGACATGACAGTAATCAAAATTCACCACAGCGACAACCAGACGCCATATTGTCAAAATGAACAAAAAAGGTCGATGAACTATGTCAAGTGGGGTGTCGTTGAATTGGTATTTTAAAATCATTTTTAGGTTTCTTTAATCATTTTTCATTTTAAATAATAGTTTAGGATATATAACGATTTAAATTTGTTCAAAAAACAAACATTCTCGCTAATTTTCTTACTTATTGATTTAAGTAAGTTTTTATTTCAAGTATAAACGATATACAAACAAAAAAACTGTGAATAACTAAAAAGTATAAAATAAAAAAAATAATTTATAGAAAACAAAAAACCCGACTGCGTAAAAACTAATCTAAAAAAATAAGTGAAAAATTAACTTAAATAAAAACTAAAAAGAAAGAAACAAGCCCACTAGTTTAGAATTCTGTTAAATAATACTTAATAACTACACAATTGAAATAGTTTTATAATCAATACCCATAATTATAAAACAAATCATAAATTCTAATGCAGAACAGAACAACTCACAGTCGGGGCCCCTTGGGAAGATTTGATTGGTAAAATTTGAATGGGCCCCGACTATAAACTGTCTAGTTGCTTGTACAGGCTCTGCCTAGTTTGGTATCAGATTGCCGTGTAAGAATTGTCGCAAAACAACTTTAATACATAATAAATATATTTTTGTAAACTATTTCTCAACATGCAGTTTCCAATTTTATAAGCTTTTTCTGAAGACTCAAATACAGATTTGTGTGACAAAGCGAAGTAAAAATTAAAAATATTTTACACTAAAATAAAAAATCTATTTCTGCTGAAGCGAAACAATACCGAGTATACTTTGTAGTGTGCTATACGTTGCCAAATTAAAAATAAAAATACATGGTGGATTATAAATGAACGCTTCAGAAAAAGGCTACGCGGTCAGTGATAAATGAACTGTTGCAAACACAATTATATAATAATAATAATAATAATGCTTATTATGAATTACAGAAACCATAAAATACATAAAGAAAATAATTACCAAAAATATTGTGAAGATGACGTCTAATGTCAAAAGAAAATCAAACAAATCATATATAAACAACAGATGTAAACAAATAAACAAATAAAATAATGAGAAAATGTTGACGACAGCAGCTGCTGCACGCATGAGATCCCCGGACTTGTCACTCAGCTCCGCCTCGCAGCCGCCGGCACCTGCACCAGCGTCATCGGCGAGTGTTGAGGCGTCGAGCTCATCGTGCGAGGAGTATTTCTCGCCGCCGACGTCGCCACCACCTGTACGTTAGCAAGGGAGAGGCCGGCCACCGACACGCTTGGGACCCCGAGACCCACCGGTCTCGAACAGGGCCCCCGCTACCGGTGGTGATGTGCACCGCATGAGATGGACTAGTTTAATGAATGAAAACGTCATGCGGGCATATTTTGTGGCCACAGAGGGAGGAACTAACCTCAGTGCATACCGTGATCGAATGCTGCCTTTGTTTCAGGCGCTTGAGCCAGCTGTCAACGTGTCAACACAACGGCTATCGGATCAAGTGCGGGCCATCCAACGGGGTCGCCTGTTAGATGATACCGTGCTTGAGAGACTTCGCTCTGACGTGCAGAGAAGTCTCCACATCACTTTTTCAGCGCAGACTGACACAGTGGTTGCGCAGCAACAACTGTTAAATCCGGCTGCTGAAGAGGTAGATGAAGAGACTTCTCATGTAAGTACCCAGTACAACGATCAGTTAAGGAGTGCTTTGGAATGTGCTATTGCGGAATACCGATCCATGGACCCAAATTTTCGGCCTCGTTTGCCTCGTTTGCCCATGCATAAGAAAAACATAGCGCTGGTGAGTGCCCTAGATGCATTACTGTCAATTTATTTTGAGAATAGTGAAAATCTCAGCGACACACACTCAATCCTGTATTGTGCGGCGGTTGCGGCGTGTCGAGTAGCGGGGGTTAAATTTCATGTAAATAACACCGCTATTCGACAGACCGCTGCTGTGCCAGGTTGGCAACGCAGGATTGAGCGTCGTATCGCTGAGACTAGGGCACTCATTGGCAAGCTCTCTTGTTTTAGGATGGGCAATACCCGACCGAGAGTGATGCGCTTTGTAACTCGAGCCTTTGCGGGAACTAATATCAGTTCCCAAGATTATTTATCTCGGGTTACAGAGTGCATCAACACCCTAAAGCAAAAACTTTATGCATGGGCAAACCGTATAAGGCGATACAAAAAAAGAGTGGATCGGTATTGCCTGAATCGCACATTCCAGAGAGACGAGAGGTGGGTGTACAGAAGATGGGAGCGACCCGAGTCCACGGCCGGTGACGTTGATGGGGGTCGGTCGGATGATGATGCTACTAATACATTTTGGCGTAGCATCTGGTCGACGCCTGTCAGCCACACGGAGAGTGATTGGATTGGGACTGTTGAGCGAGTATGCGAACAAATACCAACAATGGAGCCAATATCAATAACAGATGATGATATAGCCAGTGCAGTCCGTTCGTTACCAAACTGGAAATCAGCGGGACCGGACGGGCTGCACAATTTTTGGCTCAAATGGCTCCATAGTTCGCATACTTGCTTAGCATCTCAATTCCAGTCATCACTGGAATCGGGATCGCTACCAGATTTTCTGACATCCGGCGTCACTCACCTACTCCATAAGTCTGGTAGTGCCACGGACCCCAAGAATTACAGGCCGATAACCTGTTTGCCAACGATGTATAAACTCCTTACATCCATTTTGAGAACGAAATTGTCGAAACATGTAGTTGATAATTCAATTTTATCTGTTTCTCAAAATTGATGTAGGAGTGGGGCCCGTGGCACGAAGGAACTCCTGCTGATAGACATGGCCATTAGCCAGCAGGTGCGCCGTAACCGAAAGAATCTATCGACATTCTGGATAGATTACAAGAAGGCCTACGACTCCGTGCCACATACATGGCTTTTGAGGGTGCTGGAGTTGTATAAAGTAGATGCAACTCTATGCACCTTTTTAAGGTCATGTATGGGGCAATGGAGGATCGTACTGTGCTATCCAGGGTGTCGATCGAGTTTGGGTTGCGGTGCTCCAATAAGGATCGAGCGAGGTATATTCCAGGGTGATAGTTTGAGTCCTTTGTGGTTTTGTTTGGCCCTGAACCCCCTAAGTACCTTGTTAGAGGCTTCAGGGCTAGGCTATCGGTTAAGGAGAGGAGGTCATGTTACATCTCACCTCCTTTTCATGGATGAACTGACATTATTTGCCCCCAACAATTTCCAACTGACAGCATTACTTAAGGTAACCGAAACCTTTAGTAATTCTATCAGGATGGAATTTGGTGTGGATAAATGTGCGGTCATGCATGTGAAGAGAGGCAGGATTATGGAATCTGCAGGGATACAACTCTTAGATTCCATACAACTTAGACCCCTCTCCCTAATCGACACCTACAAATACCTGGGTATGTCGCAGTCTTTGAATATTGCTGAGACTGACATGAAACAGACGTTGCAGGCACGTTTCTTTGGCCGCCTGAAAAAAGTACTTAACAGTCTTTTATCACGTGGCAACAAGGTGCGGGCCTGCAACGGGTGGGCCATGCCAGTCCTAATGTGTTCCTTCGGCATACTCAGGTGGACCCAGACTGAACTAGATGCCCTGGATAGAAAAGTCCGGTCAATGCTGACTGCATTTCGCATGCATCATCCACGCTCATCGGTAATGAGGCTGTACATCCCGCGGAAATGTGGGGGTCGAGGCTTTCTATGTGCAAAGACCCTCCATAACCGCGAGCTGTACAACCTCAGAGAATATTTTCTGGGAATGAGCGTGGATGTGCACCGCGATGTAGTCGCCGTTGATACAGGGCTTACCCCGCTCGCTCTGGCTAAAGAGAACTGGCACAAACCTGCAGTACTTAGTACTGACGACCGACGAGAAATATGGAAGGGCAAGGAGCTGCATGGACGGTTCTATGGAGCTTTACATGACCCAGACGTCAATTTTAAAGCTTCCATAGCCTGGTTACGTTTCGGTGATCTCTTCGGAGAAACCGAAGGTTTTGTCTTTGCAATTATGGATGAAGTTGTCATGACAAACAACTACCGAAAGTATATACTGAGGGATGGTACGGTTGACATATGTCGGGCGTGTCACCGGCCCGGGGAATCTCTCAGGCATATAGTATCCGGTTGTTCGAGTCTTGCCAATGGTCAATATTTGCACAGACACAACCAAGTGGCCAGGATAATCCATCAGCAACTAGCTCTTAAATATGATCTCATTGGTTCTGAGGTACCGTACTACAGATATGTGCCCGACCCAGTTCTGGAAAATGGTCGTGCATTGTTGTACTGGGATCAGTCTATCATTACAGACAGGACTATTGTAGCCAATAAACCTGATATTGTAGTGATAGACCGAGCAGAGCGACTCGCAATGATAATCGATATCACCATACCGCATGACGGCAATCTCGTGAAAGCAGAAAAAGAGAAAGAGATTAAATATTTGGACCTAGCTCACGAGATTGTTGATATGTGGGATGTAGATTCGGCGATCATTGTGCCGATAGTCGTGTCGGTGAATGGATTAATCGCCAAGAGCCTCGACCAACACCTAAAGAGGCTCACACTAGGCAGCTGGATCAAGTCTTTGATTCAGAAGGCAGTTCTTCTCGACACGGCGCGCATCGTGAGGAGGTTCCTGTCTCTGAGGCCCTAACCACCGGTGGCTTGGTCCCTGTACCCGACACTGGTGGGTCTCCGTGGTCCCTTTTATATTTCTAAACATATCTTTTTGTAATGAAATGTATTTTATTAATATAAAAGAAACTATGTGAAAGTTAATAAATGGAGTGAATAATAATAAACGGTTTAATACCCAAGAGCCTCACCTAACATCTTAGGAGGCTCGCGTTGGAACCTTGGGTCAGGGGCCTGATACAGAAGGCAGTACTGCTGGACACGGCACGCATAGTGAGAAGGTTTCTTTCTAACCACCAGTAGCTTGGGACCTGTTCCCGATACTGGTGGGTTTCCATAGGATATAATTATATTCTTAAATGTATTTTGAGCCGTGTGGTTGACGGCATAGAATACAAGTGTCACATTATCTTCCTGTCGTGGGTGTCGTAAGAGGCGACTAAGGGATAACGATGCAAATACCATCTTTGCGTAGAGACGGAAAACTCGACATCATACCCTATACGACTGCCTCGTTGGTCTCGAGGCATAAATGTTCGCGTGGGATCGGGAGGTCCCGGGTTGGATTCCTGGGTCAGGCAGTGTTATTGAGTTGTTCTGTCACGAAAGTCTCAATAGCAGCACAGAGTCTGGAAATGTGCCCGGTACGGCAATAGGCTCGCCCCTTATTACGTGGGACTAAAGTATATCTGGCGAAATGTGGGTGTAGAAATACACTTCTGCCTACCTCTTCGGGGTTATAGGCGTGAGACTATGTATGTATGTATGTAAATGTATTTTTTTATATCATATATTTGTGTCATTATTTTATGAGAGAATAATATTCTATAATATATAACTTACACACATCACCATCAAGTCCTAAACTAAGCAGAAGCTTGTACTATGGGTACTAGACAATTGTGGTAATCATCCCAATGTACCGCAGCGTGTGTGGCAAATTTAAGCTCTGTGCGATACAAATGTGTACTTGGTACGTAAACTGTTTATGTAAACTTATAGACATTTTCTATGCTGTATAATTTTGTGAAAAAGTCTTATGGCGCTGATACACCTGATCATTCACTTGTAACAGAACAGCGCGCATTCGCCGTTTTCTGTTTTGTCAAACCAAAAATTTTCACGATCATTCTAACTAACACTCTAAATTCAAATAGTCCGTAGCATATAGAAAAATACAGAAATCGCACTATAACAGCAGTTTTACCCAATATGTTTATTTCAGTTTAACTTATAAATATAAACAAATGACGTTTCTAAATAATAAAATGCAGATTTTGCAGAAGTTTAAATTTGCTATTAGTAATTTACATAAGAGACTGTTGCACAATTAAACTAATAATAATTCATGGATATTTTAAAGCAAAGCTGTTTCTTTAAACAAATTCTCGAATATTCCGCAAATCTCCCTTTCTGGACAAAACTGGTAAAGTTATAACGTCAACAATAGTGCGTTTCAATACCTCCTTGACACAAAATAAATTCGAAAATTTGCTACTTTGTTTAATTTCCTTTCATAGTTCATCTTCCATATGCAGACTCTACAAACTTATATACCACCACTGTAAAAATTCACAAGACGTCTATAATATATCTGACTGTAGATCACGCTCTGTCTTGAGGCCTTGTAAAGTGTATCAAGATATCAAGGGACCTTCAAAAATTACAAACTTTGAGTAACCCTCAGTCTATTCGAAGTACCATATTTGTATACAGACTTTGATGAAGTGAAAATTAAGCAGTTTAACATGCTATATTTGTTCACGCCTACCAAGGTACAATAACTTCAATTCTATACTATACATTAGGAAACTGACTTTCATTCTATAGCAGCATGTAAGCAGTAAGTGTACTGTGTCCGAACAATAGGATGCAATCTATCTTTTTAATATCCTGTTACAATACATCACGGCGATCTATTCACAGTTAACACTTTACAAAATTTATATTTACCATAATCCCGAACCCGATATCGGGTATGCAAAAATATAAGTACATAATATGTATATCCTTTGAATTCGTCATTTTTAGAGCAACTATGGCTCAATAAAATGGCCTTTTATGATAACCTTTTGTGCACCAGTTGTGTGAGTTAGTTTAGTACGTTTTGGCAAAGCTGATAATTTTCGATGCAACTATCTTAATATTTTGTGTGTACTATGCTTTGAAAAGTTTCGAATTGACACGATCGAATAGAGTGATGATTTTAAAATGTCTACTAATATTTGAACGGCAATAATAGATGATGACGGTATTACAAGCGAGCTTCAGAAGGCCGGCGGTACACCCGCTATGGAAGCCCTTCGAAAGCTATTTAATTCCGTCATTCTCGAGGTTGAAACGCCACAGGCGTGGCATAGAGGTGTGGTGGTGCTTTTCTTTAAGAAAGGGGATAAAACCCTCCAAAAGAACTACAGACCCATCACACTTCTGAGCCACGCCTACAAGCTGTTTTCGAGGGTCATCACGAATCGTCTCGAGAGCAAGCTAGACGACTTCCAGCCTCCCGAACAAGCCGGTTTCCGTAAAGGCTATAGTACCATAGACCACATACATACGCTGCGGCAGGTTATACAGAAGTCCGAGGAGTATAACCAGCCTCTATGCTTGGCGTTTGTGGACTATGAGAAAGCCTTCGATTCGATCGAAACCTGGGCGGTGCTACAGTCTCTCCAACGGTGCCGGATTGACTAGGTACCGATATATCGAAGTGCTGATGTGTTTGTATGAAAACGCCACTATGTCTGTCCGCCTCCAGGACCAGAGTTCGAAACCTATTCAACTTCATCGAGGGGTCAGACAGGGGGATGTCATATCCCCGAAACTGTTTACCACTGCGCTGGAGGATGTTTTCAAGCTTTTGGACTGGAATGGACTCGGCATCAACATCAACGGCGAGTACATCACTCACCTTCGATTGGCAGACGATATCGTAATCATAGCATAGACCATGGAAGACCTAGGCACAATGCTCGATGGCCTCTGTAGAGTCTCCCAACAAGTAGGTCTTATGATGAACATGGAAGGAACGAAAATCATGTCTAACGTCCTTGTTGTACCTGCTCCTATTCAGGTTGGGAACTCTCCGCTCGAACTTGTCGACAAGTATATCTACCTGGGACAAGTAGTCCAATTAGGTAGGTCCAACTTCAAGAAGGAGGTCAATCGTCGAATCCAACTCAGTTGGGCAGCGTTCGGGAAGCTACGACATATCTTCTCGTCCGATATCCCGCAGTGTCTCAAGCCGAAAATCTTTGACCAGTGTGTGTTGCCAGTGATGACTTACGGATCAGAGACGTGGTCGCTCACTATGGGCCTTATCAGAAGGCTCAAGGTCACTCAGAGGGCGATGGAGAGAGCTATGCTTGGAGTTTCCCTGCGAGATCGAATCAGAAATGAGGAGATCCGCAGTAGAACCAAAGTCGCCGACATAGCTCTCCGGATAGCCAAGCTGAAGTGGCAGTGGGCAGGGCACATAGCTCGAAGAACCGACCCGTTGGGGCAAAAGGTTCTGGAGTGCCGGCCAAGTACCGGACGACGCAGCAGAGGTAGCCCTCCCGCAAGGTGGACCGACGATCTCGTCAAGATCGCGGGAGGCGGTTGGATGCGGGCGACTCAAGACCGGTCTGTGTGGAGAACCTTGGGGGAGGCCTATGTCTTACCGTGGACGTCATTTGGCTGATATGATGAATTATAGATGATATTGTTTTAACTAGCATGTTTCTGTAAAGCGCATATTTTCGTAAAAATATTTCATCATCAGCCCTGTGTATAAACTGTCCCACTGCTAGGCACGGGCCTCTTCTCACTATGAGAAGGGTAAGGCCATAGTCCAAACGCTCCCCCTCGTGGGATCTCATCCTTGTCGTCGTGGGGGGGCTCAGTAACCGTGGATTGGTCATCCACGGTGAAGCTAAGAGGGATCCAAGAGGGGACGCTCCGCGTGGGCTTGGAGAGGCCTGCGCAGGATGCGTCCAACGTTGCGGGTGCGAGGGACGGTTCTGTCTGTCCCTCGCAGTCGGGCGCGGTCGCAGGAGGAGAGGCGTGTCGGTGTTGCGTTACCGCACGCCCCTATCTCCCGCGACCAAATGGGACGCACCATTCGATGCGTCGCGGTGGAGCCGCAGAGGAAGAGGAGATGCGGTGTTGCGTTACCGTCCTCCCTATCCTCTGCGGCCGCCGGGTGTTTTTGCGGCGGAGTCCAACACCTTAATCCGCCGCCAAGGGGGTCTTCTTTGGGGCCCGCCTGACCATCTGGTGGGCCAATACCCGTCGGAGGGCAGCGACGAGTGCTTCGGCGATGCCCTACCCTCCGACTCACGGGTACATGGAGAAAGTCGAGGTGGTTTTTAGTGGAAACACCACATACTCCGGCTCTTATTTCCCCCAAGATTCGGCGATCCGAAGGGATTTTCCACCTCGTAAAACAAAAAAAAATAAGTCCAATACGCTGGCCTAGTGCGATTTCGCAAACTCTTTAAGAACATTATGGAGAACTGTCAGACATGCAGGTTTCCTCACGATGTTTTCTTTCACCAATTAGCTCGCGATAATTAACAATTTAATACGCACATAACACCGAAAAGTCATTGGTGCGCACCGAACCCGAACACTGCATAGCAGTCTGTCGGTCTTACCACTAGGCCTACTAGGAGGTATACTCTTTCAATCAAAACAAGAATTTTCGAAATCGGTCCAGGCGTCTTAGATAAATCGGAGAACATACATAAAAAAAAGATTCCGATTAATTGTTAACCTCCTCCTTTTTTTGAAGTCGGTTAAAAACTCTTAAAACTACTCATATTTTCCTAAAGTTTTATTTTGAATGCCATTTGCACTAGCCATCAGACGTGCTACTGCAAAGCCATTCACTGCTTATTTTCAGAAGATCCAAGCTTCAAACCTATCATAAAATAACTAAATTTTCTTATGAATAAAACTTTGAAATTGCATCAGTGTGAATTCTGTAAAGTTCTAAAGTCTACTTAAAAAATAACACTTCACATAAAATCACGCATAGCACAGAGTCATAACGCCATCTGACTTCCCAACAAAAATTATGCCCGCACGGCCAGTCAATATGCCTATGACTCACACTTTCGTTCTTTTCTAAAACATTGCGGTTGACAGAGCTGACATGGGTAACTTGGGTCCAACTTGTCCGCTTTTACCAGAATTTGGTTATTTAAATAAGATAGCTACAGTACAGCCGTTTTACGATGGCAGGTCTGAAGTTCGCCCAGATGGCTGCGCAATAATCCTTTTAAGAAACTACGCTGGGTCAAGAAGCGGGATGCGCGGGGTGGTTGTCTAGACCAGTGATGCACCTTATGTAAATAAAAATTAATACTTTATCTATAGATATAAAAATGAATTGCTGTTCGTTAGTCTCGCTAAAACTCGAGAACGGCTGAATGGATTTATCTTATCTTGGTTTTGAAATGTTTGTGGAGGTCTAGGGAAGGTTTAAAAGTTGAGAAAATTCGAATAATTGCCAATCAAAACAGCCCTTTTCTATTTCCTATACAAACGTTTTCTAAGTAAAAGGAGAGTCAATTTGTAATTTATTACCGCTGCATAAAGAGATACATATAATAGCCCAGTTATTCCGGGAGGCTATAGGCTATATCACATAAAGCTTCGACCCTTTGGGGCCGAGCAAAAGGCTAAAAAGGCTAAACGATAATGTCGGCTAATCTCAGGAACTAGCAGTCGGATTTTAAAAACTGTTATTGCCTATGATAGCCCAATTATTTCGAAAGTCTATAGGCTATATAAAATTACGCCACAACTTTTAGGGGTCAGACAAACATAATGAAACGGTCAAACGAGAAGGAGGAGGGTTGGGTCAAAGGTAAAAAAAGGCTAAACGAATAGGATACAATCTATATGGGTATCGTTTTCGAGATTTTCGGGACGCTGATTAATAATATGAAATTTATTTAGTGATCCAAGATGGCGGACGGGAAATTAACACGTTCACAGTGCATGTACCATATGTGGGCCGCTATGAAGACACCATCACACGTGCGTGCACTACAAATAGGCCACGAGTCTATATCCAACTGCGCCAGTTTTTATGATATACACGTATGAACAATGAACCATATAAAATAAATGTCCAAAACACCGTACGAAATTTCGTCAGTGTTGCCAGGCAATCGAGGTTGGAAATGAAACCAATTTTTATAGGCAAAAATTAATTAAAAGATAAAATAACGAATGAACTAATTATTGTAAAAGCTATATTTTGACTCCTCCAATTGTTCTACAACTTTCTCTTCACCCTCGCTATCCTCCAAACTCCTCTTCCGTCAAAGGCAATGAAGATATCAGCCTCAAACGTTTCATAATGAACCAAGATGAAAACCAAAATAAAAGAAATCGGCAACACTTCCTATGACCGGAGCGTCACGACTTCGTAAAAACTTACTTAGTTTTGAAAACTTTTACTCATACGCGCGTTATCGTCTAATGGGTCGGCATAAATGTTAGATTGTACCCACATTTTTATGAATGAGAACAAAATACACGTGAGTGGCACATATATGGGGCACGAAATCTATAGCATGCATGTGAGTGCACCACATGTGGCCCACCTGAAAAATACAAAAAAAATTATAAGGGGCATTCTATTTTTGTTTTTTCGTATGTTAATTACCTATGCTTATCTTATCAAATTTCCGCAAAACATATTTGCACGTGATGGGTATTTTAATAATTTATATCTGCACTGTTAACGTGTTAAAGATGGCGGATGAGAAAATTTTAGAAATCAATATGGGTATCGCATTCGATATTTTAAGGGGTAGAGAATCGAAATACAACATCTGTTTCGAGATTCAAGATGGTCGATGGGAAATCAAAGATGGCGAACGGGATTTTTTTAAAGTCGATATGGGTATCGTCTCCGATATTTTAAGGAATTGGGAATTTAAAATCACCATCTATTTCGTGATCAATGATGGCGTATGGGAAATTTAAAAAAAAACAACATGGCTATCCTCTCCGAAGTTTAAAGGGATGGTGAATTTAACATTTATTTCGTGATCAAAGATAGTGGATAGGAAATCAAAGATGGCGGACGGGATTTTTTTAAAGTCGATATATGGGTATCGTCTCCGATATTTTAAGGAATGGGGAATTCAAAAACACCATCTATTTCGTGATCAAAGATGGCGTATGGGATTTTTTTTAAAATCAATATGGGTATCGTCTCCGATGTCTAAAGGGATGGGGAATCCAAATACAACCATCTATTTCGTGATTCAAGATGGCGGATGGGAAATCAAAGATGGCGGACGAGAGAATTCTATTACCAAACTATATTTTGACCGAGCTATTCTTACTGATCGGACCGTCCATTATAATAGACCTGATATCACCCTAATAAACAAAACAACTAAAACAGGATACCTAATAGACATTGTCGTACCAAACACACATAATATTCAGAATAATATAGCAGAAAAACTCACCAAATATATTGAGCTCAAAGACGAAATCATAAGACTATGGCACTTACAAAAAGTAACTATTGTAACTATTGTTAATTCTACAACAGGAGTCATACCAAGACAGTGACACCAATCTCTTAAAACTTTAAACTTACCAGCAAAAACCTACTACCTGCTACAAAAAGCAGTAATACTTAACACTTGCAGACTAGTAAGAAAATTCCTACAATGCGAACCGGACAGTACTCAACCTCTGACCAACATTAACTCCGCACACACCTCACAGTCTAACACTCAAACTATGTCTGAAATACGAATTGACTTACAGTTAACATAACATTAATAATAATTTTGTCAATTATATAGCTACAGTCTATCGGCAAGATACTCAGAAACACTGAAATAAGCCTTCTCAATTAGTATACCTTTTAATTAATTTTTAAATAAGTCCAAAGATGTGATGTCCAGAATCCGTTGTGGTAAATGATTATAAATGCCAGGTGCCATGCAAAGGATACTATTATTGAATAAAAAGGTCTTATTACTAGGGCAGGCTATCTTATTTTTATGTCTTTTGCTCTTATACGGTTGGAATATATGTGTGTTAGATCTCACGAATTTCAATACTTCATAGATATATACAGGAGAGCGTTATTTTTTGCAGCTATCAGTTTGTTTTAATTTACATATCGACCTAATGATCGCTTTTGAGCCTTAAACACAGTATCTTTTTGAACTGAGTGTCCCCAAAACATAATTCCGTATCTTATTATAGACCCCACATATCCGTAATACGCAGCTAATACAGCAGGACGGTCTACTATTTTAGTTAGCATGTACAAAGCATATGATTGCTGATTAATCTTTGCGCATAGATCTTCAACGTGTGCCTTCCAATTTAGGTTGTAATCAATATTCAAACCTAAAACTTTGTAACGTCAACTTGATTTATTTTCTTTTCAAAGAATTAATGTCTATTTCTTTTATTTTCACTACTCTATTTCTAAATATCATAATATTAGTCTTGTCAAAATTTAATTTTAATTTGTTTGCTGTTGTCCATTCTACTATGTCCTCGATGGTTGTATTTATGTCATATTCAAGTTTTGTTTTTTTTTGTATTGTGGAATACTACCGTACAGTCGTCGGCAAATAAAAACGTCGGATGTTTTATAGATTTGGGCAAATCAATTAAGTAAATATTGAACAATAACGGCCACAGCACACTTTTCTGTGGTATACCTAAGTTAGTTCGTCGCAGTTTTGATGTGTAGTGTATTTCTTTAGCCGTTTTAGGACATATGCGTGATAGTTGGGTACACTGTTCTCTGTTCTCAAGATAGGATTTTATCAAATCAAGTACGTTGCCACGAATACCGTAGCGTTATAAATTTTTCCAATAATATAGTATGATTAATCAAATCCCAATCAAAGGCTCTTAAGTCCATATATAGCGCGCATACTGGTTTATTGATATCCAATCAAATATAAACGGCGTGAAAATAACTTTTTAAAAACTTTATTTTGAAGTTTACAAGTTATGTGCTCAGCGTGAGCAGTACAATGAGATCGACGAAAATGACAAGATACATGGTTTATAAAAGGCTTACAAGCTAAGGTGAGGTTCGGGGGGTACCAAGCATGGGACCACCTCTGACATGGAGACATGGCTACTAGTACTGGGTATCTCTGTATCGTCTGCTAATTGATTAATTACAATAAATTTAATGATGACCAAAACAATAACCATAAAACTTAATATTAGTGTTTGTTCGCCTTCATGGAACTGTTATGGTGCGAACCGTGCGAACGGTATGTGGGGGCTGCATAACTATCTATACTAGTTATAACATTTTGTATGAAGCCATGAATTGCTGAAGTTATTGTTTTATTTTTCCGGGATCCAGCTTGTTCTTCGGCTAAGAGATTATGGCCTTCAAGGAAAGAGTTTAAGCGATTGTGTATAGCTTTCTCAAATACTTTTGATAAGACTGGTACTAAAGCTATTGGGCGATAACATGTCATGGAAAGGTTATCGCCTTTTTTAATAATAGGTTTAATGACAGTGACTTTTAATTTATCTGGATAAACGCCACTAAATAGGGTTAAATTTATTATATATGATAGCACATTGCAGATATTCGATGATACTTGTTTTAGAATTTTTGTTGTTATATGATCATATCCGTTGCTATTTGTGTCTTTCATATTCAATATTATTTTGCAAATTTCCCTCGGACCAGTTAGATGCATAAATATAAACTTACAGTTATACGGTATATAATCACTTAATTTGTAGTTATTATTTATTGCAATTGTATCTAAACTTGATAAAGAAATTATTAAAAGAGTTTGCTATCAATAGTGGATCTCTTACGACCTTATCATCAATGTTAATTTGCTGAATTTCTGTTTTTGGGATAATCATGGTAGTATTCTTTATAATTTCCCACGTTGCCTTGCATTTATTATATGCCATGTTTATGTCGTATTTATTTTGATTTTTTCTAGTTGAATTAATTATATGTTTTAGTCTTAGAGATAAATCCTTAAATTTAGATTTATTTGCCTGAGTTCGTTGTAGACGATAATTCCATAATAAAATCCGTTTGCGCGCATAGCATTTTCTAATGCTCTTTTTTACTTAGCCATCGTGGTCGTGATGGTACATTAATTTTAATGAAATTATTCGGGAAACATAAATAGTAAAATAAAGTTAATAATTCAAAAAACATGTCAAAAGCTTCATTAGCTTTATTATTACATAAAAATACATCTGAAAATGTCAAAGATTTAATACACCTAACTTTACTGATATTTTCTTGACTATAGTCACGTCTTTCAATGTGCCAGTACTTTAATCTGCAACTCCGTTTTACCGGGCATGTTAGAAGTTGGGCCGTATGATCTGACAAAGCCAATTCAATGATCTTAGTTTTACATCCACGAATATTTGTCATAAAATTATCAATGTACGTACCACTGGCAATTCTGGTAGGTTGATATATAGTCAATTTTAAATTGAAACTCGATATAGAGTCTACAAAGTTCGTCGTAGGTGGATTTTTATCTAATACATTTATATTAAAGTCTCCGCATATTATTACTTGAAACAGTTTCTCTTTTTCTTAAAACAGTGTTGTGCAAGCAGAGAATTAAATGTACTAAAGAATTGTTGAACATCATTCTTGTTTGCCCTGGGTGGGCGATAGATGCATATAATAATAAGACTATGTTGTAAAAGCTCAATGCCCGAGCATTCAAGAATACCCTCGATACAGTATTTATGCAACCCATCGAGTTGTTTAAAACTGTGTGTATTTCTCACTAAAATACATGAACCTCCTCTTCTGTTTTGCCGTGAGTAAAATGAAACAATAGTGAAGTTAGGAATTCTCAGTGAAAATGTATCTTTACTAATCATATTATGACTTATAACTATTCAATAGATATTTTATGTCTCACTGAGCACAGTGAGACATAAAATATCTATTGAATAGTTGTAATTGTCCTGAATAGACTCTAAAGATATCGATAGTAGATTTGCTTTTGCAATAGGGCCGTTTATATTCTGGTGTCGGATGTTAACTTTATTATATACGAAAAAAGTTATTATTTGTTTTTAAAGAACAAGGTATTTTTTCTGTTTTTGTATATGACAAGGAATTTTTGATTGATTATATGTTTTTTTGTTTATTATTTCTGCAAGTTGTTCGAAAATGATTTAAATTCCATAATTGTTAAGTACTCCACGGTATGTCGAAAACATTGTGTAGTCATATGATAAGTTAAGATTTGAGTCAAACATTATTGCGGAGTCGTGAGTATCATTGTCTTAATATAGCGAATTGTTAAATATTTAAATTCTCCAATTATAAACAGCAGAAAAATTATTACATCTAAATGTGGGTAGACACAATATGATGTTAGTGTGTTTTAGAGGGAGTCGTTTTTTTCATATTGCAATAACTAATCTAAAGTAATTGTTTGTCTTCTTAAAATCTTCTTTTCCAATAAATATTACGCAATAGTCTTCTTTCGTGTAGCCAGCAAGTTTATCTTATTATAAAATCCTTGCGTTACTGACTGACTGACAGACACGCTACAGCCGAAACTATTGGGCGCAGGAAGCTGAAATTTGGCATGTATGTTCCTTGGGGACCGTAGGGGTGCACTAAGATGGGATTTCCCGAAATTCCCACGGAATCGGCCAAAACGGGTAAATTAAAAAAAAAATGCAGGTGTAGTTGCTGGCGTCCTCTAGTTCTCTATATTTTCTAAGAGGGTTTCTATTCCACAGCCAGGTGTCAAGTAATCAATCAATCAATCAATCATTTTATTTGCTGAATAAAGGTGTACATAGGTGTTTTACATAATGTTGCATAATAGTAGTCGTTCTCTTTATTCTGCCTGTCCTGCATGCAATTTTTTATAATAATAGTATTATTAATTTAAATTATTAATTTCAAAATCTCATTCATTATAATTTTGAGAAAAAAATACATTAAATCTATTTCAATTAGTAACAATATTAAATGTCAATCAAATGTAGTCAATCAATAATAGCATTAGTAAAAATAGTGATTAAAATAAGTGTAGACAAGTTATATAAATTAAATTAATATGATATACAATATGTAAATGTTTATACAATTGAATTTACAATAATAAAATACAAAACGTTTTAATTGTTAATTACAGTAGTAGTTATAATAGCAGTCAAAATTAATCAGGTAAGTTATATAATAATAAATGTATTTATATGTCAAAATGAATATTAAGTTAAATTGCCTTCAATAAAGTAATTTCTTTTATAATAGCATTTATCAACTAGAAACTTATGCAAATGATTTTTAAACTGATTTACATTTAAGATTTTAATTTTGTGTAATAAAGACGTTTTTGATTTACATATACGAAGCCTGTTTTGTGTTATTTGCCTCCTGTTTCGAGTGATGGTATCCAATAGAGTGTCAAAATGATCGGGATTCGATTTTAGAAAGACAGCTGTGTCATAGATAAACAATGATGTAAGCGTTAGTAACTTAATTTTTTTTAAATATGGAACACAGCTATCGCGTGTATGTAATCTAAACATTGCTCTTATACACCTTTTTTGTGCCCTAAATACTGTATCTGTGTTAGTTGAGTTTCCCCAAAATATAATTGCATATCTCAAGTATGATAGGGTTGTTCCATGGTATGCTGTGAGTAGGGCCTCATGGTTTAAAACAGGTGCAAGTTTAAAAAGAGCATATGCTGAGCTGCTAATTTTTTTACATAGGGCTTTAACATGGGTTTTCCAGTTTAATTTGCTATCGATAACAAGTCCTAAAAATTTTGTTGTTGTAACTTCACTAATTTTTATATTATTGTAATTTATATTTAAGTTATTGGCGGTAGCAATTCTTTGGGAAAATTGAATAATATTTGTTTTACTTAATCTTTCAGTTATTATTTTCTAGCCATTCTATAATATTTTGGAGTACATGGTTTATATAATTTTCATATTCTCTTGTGTTTTCGCATTCTATGGCTCCTACGTTATCGCAAATCTCTGCAAATAGTGTAATTGGATGATAGTTAGCTTCGGGCAGATCGTTAATGTATAAAATAAACAACAAGGGAGCCAATACACTTCCCTGCCCCACACCATATTTTACAATTCGCGTGTGAGAGACGTATGTTTCTTCTCTTTTATTATTGTTATTGATGTATTTTAGTTCCACAAATTGCTTTTTATCCATCAAATTTGATTTTATAAGAGAAAGTATATTACCTTGAATACCATAGCTTTCAAGTTTTGCAAGTTAAGTATTATGTCACACATAATCGAAAGCTTGGGTCGTATAACACATAATAGCGCATTTAGGAACCCCATTATCTACTTTTTTCATAATTACTTGCAGAAAGTCATATATTGCTCTGTTCATACTAAGGTTTGGTCTAAATCCTTTTTGCTGTATTGATAAAATATTATATTTCATAAGATGACTATACAGTTGTTTAAGGATATATTTCTCCAAAACCTTTGAAAATACCGGCAATATCGTGATAGGTCTATAGTATTTCATAAGCTCTCTATTTTCCTTTTTGAAAAGGGGTTTTACTACGCCTATCTTTATTATATGGCTCGAATGCCCGGAAATCATTGTACTTATTGATTTAACTATTCCAGTTGATACTCCATCATATCCCATACTATTTGTATTTTTTAAAGATGTTATAATTATTCAAGTCTATGTCGCTAGGAATACACGGAGAAATAAACATTGAATTTTTTATTGACTCTATATATTTTGTGACATTGGTGCTTTGATTATTATGTATTGGAGTAACTTTGGTAACAAAGCAATCATTAAAAGCGTTTGCTATGTTTTGGGGATCAGTAATGGCTATATTTTCATTTATCAAAATTTTTGAAATAATATCGGGGGGTCGATTTAATTATGATTTATTTATTATTTGCCAGGTGGCTTTTGACACATTTTTTGATGTTTTGATCCTGTCTAGAGTTTGGACTAAGATTGGGTAGTTTGCAGACAGTGGAAGCGATTAATTCATCCAGTCTTAGCCCAAGGCAAAGGATCTAAACACTATTACTGTGATTGCACAGCGAATTCAAGTAATAGGAAGGTATATGAAAATTTTACCTTATATCTCCTGGTGTTCCTGATGATGCTCATGAGTGGACCTTTAAGATTAACTCATTATTTTGGCCAAAATAACAAGAAAATCCAATAAATACCACAGGGTCCAGTTCGGCGTTCCACTCCTCGGGCACCAACCAGGAATTCACACACGTGTTTTATAATGTTCGATAAGTTACAAATGTTTGACTTTTATCACAGTGTACCGATGCCGGCAGATCAAGAAGCGGCCTTCAAGCGGGTTCCAAATTCAATTTTATATCATAAAAGCACGCAAGATGCAAAACGTGGATTACAAGATACGGCGTGGTCAAGACAACTTTTTATACCGGGTTTTTTCGCTGACCGCGGTAAACGAACAAACTATTCACGAAGCTACCAGTGATGTGCTTTTCAAAAGGCGATCAATTTATTTCAATTACAAACCCACGCGAGAGAGACCAGACGGCGTCAGCCAATTTTCAGAAACGGAAATTGACAGTTCAGTGTGACCATAGTCAAATTTTACAATAGACTAAACTAAACGTTACTAAATCGATATAATCGACTTGACTTATCATAAAAACTATTTCTATTTCAAACATCCACCCGCCCCGGACCGGCCTACCGGTCCGCTAATCAGTTGGTAGACGTGACAATGTTGCAACCGCTCTCCTCAGAATCGAACCGTCCACCAAAACCTCAGCAAATTGGGGAACTCCATCAGCCCCAGCTACCAAACGAAGAATGCGCCCCCTGCGCCATCTGAGTGGCGGAAGGTTAGCCTCCTTGATCAAAACGAGGTCTCCAATTTTGGGTGGATCGGTCTTGTCGGTCCACTTAACGCGTTGCTGAAGTATGTGCAAATATTCCAAATTCCAGCCAAAAGCTCTGAGTAATCTGGCGTACCAATTCAAAACGCAAGAGACGACTAGGTCTCGTATCAATAAAGGGGTACTCAGACAAGGCGACAAGTGGGCGACCAATCAAAAAATGGCCCGGCGTAAGGGCCTCCAAATCATTCGGATCTGAGGAGATCGGGCACAATGGCCGAGAGTTCAAAACGGCCTCAATCTTACAAAACACAGTTGCGAGTTCCTCAAATGTAAGGAAAGATTCACCGATTGTCCTACGCAAGTAAGTTTTGGCCGATTTTACAGCGGCCTCAAAAATACCACCCCAGTGTTGACAATTTGGTGGGAAAAACAACCAATTTCTCCCACGTCGGGCAAGCCTATTGCCTATATCAGTCTTGTTGGCCTTGAAGTTAGTGCCGCAGTCAGAACGGATCAAGGAAGGCAGCCCTCTGCGGGATAAAAATATGTCAAATGTGGCTACAAACGACTCGGTCGTAAGCGAGGAGACCAGTTCTAAGTGTACGGCCTTTGTGGAGAGACAAACAAAAACACACAAGTAGGCCTTAACAGTCTTGCTGTTTCGAAGTGTCGACGTTTTCACCAAAAAGGGACCAGCGAAGTCCGTGCCAACACCGTCAAACGTCCTGCTCTCAGTAACGTAATCTGCCGGTAAGTCTCCCATCAAGGGCTGCATGGTAGAAGCCTTGAGCTTATAGCAAAGGATGCAGCGAAAGACTACACTCCGAATAATTCTTCGGGCCGACAAAATCCAAAACTCGCGTTGCAAAATGGCCAAGAGCGCATTACAACCAGCATGCGAATTTTCAAGGTGACGGTCAGTTACCAACAAAATCAACAAGCGTACAAGTAGGGCTGCTCACGAGAGCTCCAATTTCGGGATGGTCAGAGATGTCCGAAGGGGATAACCTTGCTCTTCGCCATGATCAGGGAAACCCTCACCTGACCTGAGGCACTAACTGTGCGCAAGTACACCACGGCCGCGTGACCACGTTCCAAGGCATCACAAAACCCGTGAAGGGTGGCCTTGTACTTCCGGGGAGGAAGTATGGGACGAGGCAAGGAGATCTCGTTGACGGCAGGAAGTGAGGATACAAAAGAGGTCCATTCCTCAACAAGAGTGCCGTGTAGAGGTTCGTCCCAGGTCAATCCTGCTGTGCAAAGCTTCTGCAAGAAGCATTTTGCCAAAAATATGACAGGACAAATCCAACCGTTTGGATCAAAGGTTCTAGCGACAGTAGAAAACACGAGACGTTAAGTCCAAGAACAAGGCAATTTCAGGTCTACGTTATACGTAAAGATGTCTTGGACTGGTCTGTACTGGACGCCGAGAACAGCCATCATGGCGGGGTTGTCAACAATCTCAAACAAATGTGGATCCTGCTGATGATCCTTCCAAAAGCGCTGGTGAGTTGGAAACCCATTTGCGCAACTCATAACCAGCGGAGGCCAAAATACCTATCAATTCGACCCGCAGGAGGATCGCCTCGTCCGCTGTGGAGGCGCCCGATCAAATGTCATCGACGTAAATATCGTTTTTCAAGATGGCGGAGGCTTGTGAGAAACGTAAGACTTCGCGGTCTGCGAGCTCCCAAAGAGAACGTATTGCCAAGTAGGCGCTTGACCTTCACCCGTACGTATTAGTATTGAGCTCGAAGACGACCATGGGATCGCGAGGAGTCCCTCTCCAAAGGATCAGCTGTAAACGACGGTCATCAGGGTGGATAATCGTCTGCCTGAACATCATTTTTATATCGGCTACAAAGACAACCTGATGTCGTCGGAAGCTGGTGATGACGTCACAAAGGTCCTTGACCAACTTGGGACCAGAATGCAAGCACTGGTTCAAAGATAAGCCGGTTGAAGTCTGCGCAGAACCATCAAACACCGTGCGCAGCTTGCCAGTTGATGGCTTCAATACCGCGTGATGCGGGAGAAAATAGTGCTCCATCGAACGCCAACCCAAATTTGACACAGACATGTGTCCCAATTGTTCATATTCTGTCATGAACTCAATATACTTCTGTCTGAGCTCCGGATCACGACACATGCGGCGCTCCATAGCAAACAATTTCCTTTCGGCTAAAGGTCGTGACTCACCAAGCGGAGGCCAAACAGACAGAAAAGGTAGCCTCGTAATGATCCAAAAAGAACGGAGTCGACCAGTGGTGTTCTGGTAGAACAGCTCGCACTCCTTATGTTCTAGATTCAAACGGGCAGCTTGAGGGGGCTCCTCTACCTCCCAAAACCTCTGAACCGCATCAGAGAGAGCGGAGCCTACAGCCAATTCGGGTGGAGAGGGGTCCCTAGGTACAGGGCCCATCAAAGCAAATCCAAATATGGTCGGGATGGCAGTCAAACCATTTGGCACCAAGACCCGTTTCCCACCAATCAAAATTCCACCGAGGACATCAGAGCCAATCAACAAGTAGATTTGTCCCGGTGTGTCAAATTTGGGTCTGCCAGATCCAATCCCGATGTCAAATTCACCACAGCAGCAGGTAACTGCTTCTGTGGACGCATACCCAAAATATTCTTCAGCACAATAGCCGAGGTTTTAATTCTCGGGTGTGAAGATTCAACAGGGCCAAACAGAACCTTAACTTGCCCTTCAACATTAGAGGCTACGTCACCTATGCCCCGTATACAATTTGGAAAAGAGCCCATGTTTAATTTAACCTGCCCTACCAAATAACTGGAAACAATGCAACCTTGTCAACCTGTGTTCAATATAGCACGGACAACAACAGAGGTCCCCGTGGGTCCCCAGACCCTAACAGCATCCGTTTGTAGGATAACGGTCTCAATCAAAGGTTGGCGTTATAGGGCAGGGGTCAATGACCTATTGTTGTCTGGGCGGCGACCGTTGGCCAGGACCAGGCAAGTCAAAATGAGGGTGCGGCTTGAAGTCCTCAAAAGCGCGATGACTCGATCCGCGCGCCATCTGTGGGGGGTCATAATGACGCACCCGCCCAAAACGAGGTAGGCGCGAGTCAAGGCGGGGACGCTCCGCCAAAGGAGGGGAATACCTGGGGCAACAGTCATGGTGCTGGTGACGTTGAGCGGTCGCACATTCAGGTGCGTGAGAGAGAGGAGGCGTGCGCACGCTACGGTTCTCCAAGCGGGGTGAGCGGCGATCAATTAAGCAAGGCGACTCTTCGGCTGCGCGCCGGTGAGCCTCGGCTGCCACCTTCAAAACACCCGCCCGTGCGCGGCGTCGGCTGATTGGATAAGCGGCCTACCTCTCTGGCATTCATGCAGAGAATGTCCAAATGCTGTCCTCCACAGTGAGGACAAGGGCGAGAGTTTGGGCAGTCTCGCTGGTAGTGGGACCCCAAGCAAGAGAAGCAAAGGCGGCGGGCATTCGCGATGCGCCTACGAGAGGCGACATGCAGGTCCAAGAATGCCCTACAACTGGCCGTTCTGTGCCCCGTGACCTTGCAATAAGAGCACTCCGCTGGGCTCTGCGTGACTGCAAAGCGAGGAGGGCGCCGGTCAACATTTGCTCGGATGTGAACGCGAGCCTGCTCCTTGACCTTGGGCGGCTGCGTCTTAGCCGGCGTGTCACTACCGGAGTTGTCCAAGACCCGGCACTCATCCTCGAAGAACCTCTCCAGGTCAGCAAAGGGGGGCAGATGAGTCGCGCTATCCCCACCAAAGCGCTGCTCAAAACGCGACCTCAGGTCGGCAGGCAGCTTCTTCAGCACAATGTGCACGAATTGATAGGACCATTGGTCCACGGGCAGGTCAAGGCACTTAACTGCATTGATTGCCACCAAAAGCGGGTTCAAAAGTTGGGTGCGCAACCCAAAGACCTGGGTGAGCGTGGGCAAACCTAAAATCTGTTCAATATGCGTGTCGGCGAGGCCACGCTTGTTATGGTACCTACGGGTAATTAAGTCCCGAGCCGTCTGGTACGCCTCGTCAGACACGGGCAGATGCTGGATGAGGCCTTTGGCCTCTCCATCCAGAACCGACATCAAATATGCCAATTTTTGTGCCTGCTGAAGGTCAGCCCTGTCATTGACCAGGCTGTCAAACAAATTAACGAAGCCCAGGTAGCTCCTAGGCAGCCATCAAATTGGGGGAGGTCTAAGGTAGGAAGCCTACTCACCAGCCCCGGTGCTGTCCTAGGAAGCTCCTGCTTAAAGCCGGGTTGCCCTTCCCTATCGGCAACTAGTTGTCTTGCACTATTGGAGACAGCATCATACAGGTCTAAGACCTGGGCATAATCTTCGCTGACCTTATTTGGCTGGTCAGCGGTGAATTCATTAACTGACACTTCGAGACAGCAAGCACTGAAAGTGCGGAATTGCTGTTCCACACTTGCCAGGCGATCATCAATCCGCTCATTCCTTTGTAGTAAGGCCTGCTGGCGATCAGGCCGGTTCACCAAGGCACTGGCCGAGACAAACCAGCGCAAATCTGATGCAATAGCACAAGCAGCCGTACGCAAGTCCTTGATAGCTGACAAAATCAAATTTCAAAAGAGCCCGGACAAGCGTTAAATAATATTAACAATTTAAACTTAATATTTGTTAATTCTTTGAAACCAACAAATTATTAGCCTGTTTACTGCAAGTGCAGGCAAGTGACAGGTATCTACTGTCCAACGAAATTAATACATACATACATTACATACATACATACATAGACTCACGCCTGTTTCCCGGAGGGGTAGGCAGAGACTACGGAACGCCATTTGCAACGATCCTGACATACCTCACTTGCTTCACTCACTCCCATCAAGTTTCTCATGCATGCTCTTCTGTTAAGGGTACTTCTGACTTGTCCTTTTTTCAGGATGTCTCCAATCTGGTCAGAGAACGTTCTCCTAGGTCTTCCCCTTTGTCCTGTCCCATTCACACTAGCCTGATATATCTTCTTTGTCAGTCTATCGTCATCCATCCTCTCCATGTGCCCAAACCATCTTAACATGCCTTTCTCAATGATTGTCACCACATCTTCTTTTACCCCACACCACTCTCGTATCACACAATTCTTTACTCTGTCGGTCAAAGACACACCACACATACTTCTCAGTGCTCTCATTTCTACAGCATTTATTCTACTTTCAAATCTCTTCTGCCATACCCAACTTTCACTACCATACATAAGGGTAGGCACTAACACACCTCTATGTACAGCCAAACGTGCCTTTTTGGACACGTTTTGACTGTTCATAAACGCCTTCAGAGCTCCATTCACACAATTACCTGCATTAACTCTCCTTTCAATATCTGCTTCATTCTTACCATCTCTTGTAAACAACGTACCTAAGTAAACAAACTCTTTCACTTGTTCCACTCGCTGTCCATCGATCAAAACATTACAAGCCGTAACGCTTTCCTCCTTTTCAAAAACCATAACTTTCGTTTTACTTACATTCACTTTCATTCCTTTCCTTTCTAACGCACGATGCATGATTGTTACCATCTCCTGCAACTCCTCCGTTGAAGATGCAAGTATAACCTGATCATCAGCATAAAGGAGGCATTTGACGAGTAACCCATTCATCCTTAATCCGCAGTCACTATGTTTTAAATCTTGCAAACAACTGTCCATGAAGAGGTTAAACAGCCACGGCGACGCTACACATCCCTGTCTAACACCTTTATCGATGGTAAACCAGTCAGTGTATGCCCCGTTTATCCTCACACAAGCTCTAGAATCCTCATAAAGGGATTTCAGAGCTCGAGTGAGGCTGCTGTCCACCCCATTCATTGACAGCACCGACCACATTTCATTCCTCACCACTTTATCGTAAGCCTTTTCCAAATCCACGAATGCGCAATAGACCTTTTGACCTTTGGCCAAAAATTTTCCGGCTATGCTTCGCAAGGAAAAAACCTGATCCGTGCATCCCATACCCTTTCGGAATCCCGCTTGTACATCCCATATTTTCTTGTCGGTTACTTCCATAACTCTTTCAATAAGTACCTTTGCATACAATTTGCCAACAATGCTGAGAAGGCTAATGCCTCTATAGTTTTTGCAGTCTTGTTGCGAGCCTTTTCCTTTATGAAGAGGCACAACTACAGCTGTGGTCCAGTCATTAGGTACTCGGCCGGTGTTCCAACACAAGTTATATAACCGCTGCAACTGACCAACTATGATGCCCTGTCCAGCCTTCAGCATTTCGACTGTAATCCTATCATATTCTGCAGCCTTACCTACTTTCATACTTCCCAGTGCCTTCACGATCTCATCCACGCCAATAACGCTTTCATCATTGCTATCATTACAATTCACTTCAGCTATCGGTGTCTCTATCGCCGTTCTTTCGAATAAACTTTCAAAATACTCTTTCCATCTCTTCAGCACGCACAATTCACCATTTACTATACTTCCATTCTCGTCTCTGATAGATGTGTGTTCTGAGGATTGAGTTCTTCCTCGAACTGCACGAACGGATTTCCAGAAAAACTTTATGTTCCTCTGGAAATCGTCAGATAATCTGCTATCAAACTCATCTTTTTTTTCCTCTTTTTTCCTTTTAACCATTTCTTTCACTATTCTTTTTGACCTAACAAACTCCTTTTTTGCTTAATCTATGTCTACACTCGTTGCTTTTCCCATTCTTTCGTTTGCTCTGGCAGCCAACCAATCTGACCAAGCTTTCTTCTTCTCTGACACTGCTGATTGTACATCCTTGTCCCACCATGTATTCTTAACCTTTCGTATTTTCCTTCTCGTGATCATACCACATACTTCAGACGCTACACATACTACATCTTCTTTAAAGGCCTGCCATAATTCTTCAATATCATTTATGCCATCGAATCTCTCAAATCTTGCTGTCAATCTTCGTTTATACTCATCTTTCACATCTTTCTCTTGTAGATTTTCTACTTTTATTCTTTCCAAGACCCTATTTTCATTACGCTCTCAGTGTCGCCATCCTTTAAAGAGCCCACTTATCCGGCTCAACACCAAGAAGTGGTCTGTGTGGATGCCGATCCCTCGATATACTCTTGTATCCAACACATTCTTTCTCAATCGTTCATCTACTATCACAAAATCAATCATACTTCTTCTAACATTTTTCGCCTCTCGCGTATACATATGTATCCTTTTATGATCAAACATGGTGTTTGTCACACAAAGGCTCCACTCCAAACAAATCTCAAGCAGTGCTTTTCCATTTTCGTTCACACTCTCATCACCAAATGCACCTAACACCCTTTCAAATCCATCTCGCTTTACTCCCACCCATCCATTGAAATCCCCTAACAAGATCAATCTTTCATTATCCTTGCAGTTCCTCAAAATCTCTCTTAAACTCTCCCAAAACTCCTGCCTTTCGTCTTGCTCATGTTGTGACATACCCGTAACTATATTGACCGGGGCGTACACCCCCACAATAAAGAGACGAGTAAGTCCTACTTTCATTCTCATCCACAGTAGCCTAGCATTTACACATTCAAACTCTTTTACGCACTCATTCATTCGCGCAGACAGTACTACACCAACTCCCTTACAGGCTCTGGTGGTACTATCTACCCCAGACCAATACGCCGTATATGCACCATGCTTGGTGGTGTCACACCCTTTTCTTTTTGTTTCATTCACACAAAGAACATCAATCTTTCTATCATCCATCATCTGACATACTTCATCCAATTTGCCGTTCATTCCTCCACCAACATTCAATGTTGCAAACCTGCTTTCCGTAGGCCGCTTTTCGCCCTCGCGGGAAACGAGACGTGACGGGTTGCGAAGCGCGTCGCCGCCGTATGGAGAAGAATAAGTTTTTGTTCCCATAGCGTTCCCACGAGATTTAGGGATCTAGACGGTCCATCCCCGCAGAGCCCTTTACGGGGGTAAGGCGGAATATCAGCTGTGCCCTGTGACCACCAACACAGGCACCCTCCGTATACGACCAGCTTGCCCTCTGGCCACGAATCCCTCGGCACGGGTCGGTTCACACCTTAGATCGGGGTTTTGTTTCGGGTATGCTCCCTGAAAGTTGGTTTAAATTCGGAGTTTTCCTTCTCCTAGACAGGTTGCCAACCAAGGCTAACGAGGCCCATCTCCCCGAAGAACGAACGAACCTACGAAATTAATAGTTTCAATATATATTGACACAAAACAAAGTCAAAGTTATCAAAAGTTGAAACTTCAAATAAGTTAATTAGTTATTTGCAACAGACAGTCTCACTGTGTTATTTGTGATATACAATAGTAATTAAACACAGAATATGTGTTGCCTAACAATATTATCTATATATTATAACAAAACAAAGGTTTATTAAGTTCAATTTATCAATGTGACCCGCCCAAGATGCAAGGTCAGGTTTGAATGTTATAATGTTTCAAACCCAATATATGCAATAAACTAAATTTACTAAATTTATTGATACATACAGCTGTAATATATCCAAACAAACTGACTTATTGATGCTAACAACAACAATTATTGCTAGATTTCAACAATACAAGTCAAACAATTACTGATTAAAGTTATGTATGACAGTGTGTTTAAAGTTATGTAGGTCAACTTAAACACATAAATATAATGTATTTTAGGCAAAAACTGACCTGACAAACAGTACAATACTGTCGACAAGGTGATAAGATACAAGCTTATACCAATCTGAGTTTAGATACAATCAACGGCTAAGTTTCAACCACGCTCTGCTACTAAAAATTATGTCTAGAGTTTGGACTAATATTGGGTAGTTTGCAGACAGTGGAAGCGATTAATTCATCCAGTCTTAGCCCAAGGCAAAGGATCTTAACACTATTACTGTGATTGCACAGCGAATTCAAGTAATAGGTAGGTACATGAAAATTTTATCTTATATCTCCTGGTGTTCCTGATGATGCTCTTGAGTGGACCTATTAGATTAACTCATAATTTTGGCCAAAATAACAAGAAAATCGAATAAATACCACAGGATCCAGTTCGGCGTTCTACTCCTCGGGCACCAACCAGGAATTCACACACGTGTTTTATAATGTTCGATAAGTTACAAATGTTTGACTTTTATCACAGTTTACCGATGCCGGCAGATCAAGAAGCGGCCTTCAAGCGGGTTCCAAATTTAATTTTATATCACAAAAGCACGTGAGAGGCGAAACGTGGATTACAAGATACGGCGTGGTCAAGATAACTTTTTATACCGGGTTTTTTCACTGACCGCGGGAAACGAACAAACTATTCGCGAAGCTACCAGGATGTTCTTTTCAAAAGGCGATCAATTTATTTCAATTACAAACCCACGCGAGACAGACCAAACGGCGTCAGCCAATTTTCAGAGACAGAAATTGACAGTTCAGTGTGACCATAGTCAAATTTTACAATAGACTAAACTAAACGTTACTAAATCGATATAATCGACTTGACTTATCATTAAAACTATTTCTATTTCAAACAGATCCTATGGATATTTTGAGACCGTTTTGTTAATTTAATAATGTTTTTGTACTTTCGTAAATATGTCGTGTATTTTAATTTATTTACTTCGTTAGGCTGTAGTCTGTATTTCCATAGTAGTTTTCGTTTGTTTTGACTGCATTGCTTGATACCTCTTGATATCCATTTTGTTTAATTTGTAGATTTAATGGTAATAATTTTATATGGAAAGCATAAGTTATAAAATAATGTTAACGTATCTATAAAAATATTGTATGCTGCGTTTGGACAATTTGTAGAGTATATTTCGTTGAACGATATATTTTTAGGGCATGATTTAAATTTGTTCATGTTCTCTACGCAGTAGTCCCGCTGTACTTTACGCCAAGATATAATATCTCTTTGCCTTCTAACCGGGCATTCCATCAATTGTGCTGTGTGGTCAGACAATGAAAGTTCTTTTATTTCAGACCTGCATTTTTTATGAAAATTATGTATAATATAGTCTATACAAGTTCCGCTTATTATTCGGGTCGGGTTTTTTATTTCAAGTTTTAAGCCATACTCTAATAGCACACACTCAAACCTTATTTTTGTTTTATTATTTTTTAAAACGTCGATATTTAAGTCACCTGCAATAATTATCTTTTTATTACGTTTACCAAAAATTATTTTGAGGAGGGCCTCCATCCTCTCAAAGAAAATATGAATGTTTCTAGTTTTCGGTACCCTATATACACAAACTATTATAATATTACTTTCAATCAATTCTATATCTAGGATATTCGTTAATTCTCTCCACTGATGTCCTTTTCTAATCATGATGCATGCTTCACCTCTTCTGGTATCTTTCCTGCTGTATATTGAGGCGAGATAATAGTTAGGTATCATTAGAATGATCTCTAGACCTGACTATATAAAGTGTTTGGCAATGCATAACGTCTACGATGATGTTTTTTTCACTCAGTTCTTCTAAGCAGACCGTAAGGCTATCTGACTTATTTAATAAACTAGCAATATTTTGATGTAATATATGTATATATTCACTACAGAAAAAACGATTGTTTGATTTCTTTATCATCACGTTGATAATCATTTTTACTGGTGCAGCTTCATTTATTGAGCTTTCTATCGTCCATAAAATATCGGTGAAAATAATGTAATGTAATGGCAAATTTGTTTGTTTTGAAACGTCTCCTCAGAAGCTGATATTATTTGTCTTGTTGCTGCTTATTATGCAAAGTTTACGTTTTGTTGAAGGTATCTTTTTCGTTGTTGTGGCCGGTAGTGGTGACTGTAGAAAGCTTTTATCATTTATTTGTGATCTATGATCACTGTTTATTTTTGGTGTGTCATTTGGTAGGCGTTTTTGTTTTTGTAGTAGTTTTTGACCTTTGGGTTTGGGTGTTGCCTGTTTCAAGTTTTTATTTGGTGTGATTAACATTTTTGTTGCTTTCATTACCATATTGTGTTTCACGGTCATATTTTCGATGGTTTTCTTTAATTCCATATTTTCTAGCGATAACTTATTGATTTCGTCATGTGCTGCATTTAAATTTAAGTTCAATTTTTCGATGCGTAGTTTCAACTCACGTATTTTGTCACTTTCGTTGTCAGTCATATTTTGTAAGCTGTTGGTGGTGCCATCTTGTATCAAATCATTATAACTGCAATCGTCAGTTGATGTTTCTGATACTGACCGAGTATTACTGCGCTTTTTGTTACGAAGTGTGATATTCTCGAAAAAGTTCATATTGACTTATTAGATTATTTAATGTATTCCAAAAAGTGCCTCCGTTCAGTAGGATCGAGACAATCTCATTAACGGCCACTTAATGTACGTATCCTAACACAGAGGCAAACATTTAGAATTAAGTTTATACTTGGAAAGCCACAATATTAAAATTATGTGCATAACGGAACACTGGTTAAAGGATTATCAAATTAAATTTTTAAATAACATGCATTACACTGTGCAAATTGCTTTCACTGGGAGTCAAGCTATCCATGGTAGATCCTTGATACTAGTTTCAAATACCATACCATGTAAGGAGCGAAAGAACATAAGCACCTTGTCTGTAGAACGAAGTATAGAAATGTCCTGCATTGAGCTGGAACAGTATATTGTTATATGTGTGTATCGCCCTCCTTTAAGTAAATATTAATTTATGTGTTTGAGTCTACTATGGAAGATGCAATTGGTAAAATTACGACCAATAAAAAAAGTATCATAGTTTGTGGTTATTTTAACATTTATTTATTAGATAGTTCGCCGATGACTAGTAGGCTTTTAAACCTTTTTAAATCATTAAACTTGACAAATTTATTTTTTGAACCTACAAGAATAACAGCATCATCCTCCACTTGCCTTGACAATATATTTAGTAATCATACATTATCACATAAATTAGTTACTACTGACTTAACTTCGGATCACTGTGGTCAATTGGCAGGATTTTCATATATTCATGAAAAAGTCGTAAATAAGGTGACAGTAAGGCCATTACCTAGGCGTAAATTTATTGAATTTAGGAACAAAATTTTAGTAGGTATTAATCCTGATATGATGGAGCTTAAATCACCTAATAAGATTTATGATACTATGTTTAATATAGTGCAAAACGAATTTAGAAGTACTTTTAAGACCAAGGAAAAAGTAATCAAGGAGTCTTGAGCATTTAGTGAGTGGGCTACTGTATGTATTCACAAAAGCAGAGCAAAGATGTGTGAGTTGTATGGTATGAAGAAATACAATTTTAATGCGAGCTTCACTGAGTATGTCAGAAATTATTCTAAAATATTTATAAAGGTATGCAGTATAGCTAAGGCAGTATTCATTAGTGACAAAATTAGGAAGTCTTCTAATAAAGTTAAGGCCACCAGGCAAGCTATTAACGAAGCAACGGGCAAGACAACCTTAAGGAACACCAATGTTAACTTGCTAGATAATAATAAAATTATTAAAAATAAAGAAATAGTTGCACACACATTCAATATTTTTTTTGCTAGCATACCTATTACTACCACTAGAGGTCTAAACTCATCAGCTTCAGGTGCAGAAAATTTATTAGAATCTAGTGTACAAAAATGTGATGTATTATTTAAATTCAGCCCTATTAGTTCTTCTGACATTATAAACACCTTTCAATCTCTAGAGTCTAAGAATACAGGTGATCTCTGGGGAATATCTGTTAAGATATTGAAAAGTATAATATATATAGTAGCTCCTTATCTTAGTAACTTATTTAATAAGTGTATAGAATCAGGCGATTTTCCAGATTTAATGAAACATAGTAAGATAATACCTCTGTTTAAATCCGGCAGTAAGACTGATCCTTGTAATTATAGGCCAATTTCAATACTACCTACTTTTAGTAAAATCTTTGAAAAGATCATACTCAAGCAACTTCTGAAACACTTTAATTTAAACAGCCTCCTTCATACTGAGCAATATTACTAAGGGTCACTCGACGTCGGATGCAGGAGTAGCGTTACTCAAACACGTCTACAATGCATGGGAGAAATCTTAGAATGCTATTGGTGTGTTTTGCGACCTTTTGAAAGCATTCGATTGTGTCTGCCATGATACGCTCTAGTGCAAACATAAACATTACGGCGTCCAGACTAAAGCATTGGATGTTATTAAGGCATATTTAAATAACAGAATCCAATATGTCGAAATAAATGGCTCAAAATCCTGTGGTTTACCAGTACAATTGGGAGTGCCGCAGGGTAGTATCCTGGGGCCTTTCTTGTTTCTTGTTTACATTAATGATTTGCCATTTTACCTGAGAAATATTTGTGACGTGATATTGTTTGCTAACGATACTTCATTGATATTTGAAGAAGATAGAAATAAGGAAAACTTTACCGAAATAAACAGTGCTCTTATTCAGGTGACTAAATGGTTTACTGTAAACAACTTAGTACTGAACGCCAAAAAATACAAATGTGTTAAGTTTGCTTTGCCAAACGTCAGAAACCTTGGTACTAACATCGTTTTAAATGGTGATGTACTGGAAACAACTGAATCTACGTTGTTTCTAGGAATAACACTTGATTCGAAGTTGCAATGGGGCGCTCACATTACATATCTGTCAGCGAAACTTAGTTCGGCTGCTTATGCCGTTAAGAAGGTGCGTAGTTTAACAGATGTCGATACGGCTAGGCTGGTATATTTTGGCTATTTTCATAGTGTTATGTCATAGCATATTACTATGGGGTAGAGCTGCTGATATCGAAAGTATTTTTATATTGCAAAAAAGAGCAGTTCGGGCCATTTACCAATTACGAACAAGAGGTTTGCTCAAGGAAAGATTTAAGGACATCGGTATTTTAACTGTAGCGTCTCAGTATATTTATGCCAGTGTTTTGCATGTGCGTAAATATATAAATTCATATTCAAAGAAAAGTGATATTCACGTTATTAATACAAGAAATAGACATAAATTATGTGTTCCGTATTTCCGTTTGTGTAAAACTCATAATTCTTTTATAGGACAAAGTTTACGTATCTACAGCAAGATACTGATATGTATTTTAGACTTGCCGTTTAGCGCATTTAAGACAACGATTAAAAATAACCTAATGCAAAAGGCTTATTACAATTTAAATGATTACCTTAATGACAAATGCGCTTGGAAATAATCTGTTTCAGTATTCACATAATTATTGGGTAAATAGGTAGATAATATTAAAATTTTCATGACATGTAATTAAATATGATTCTATTCGCAATAAAATTATATAAGTAAATTATGTTTTTTGGAATCGCCACCACATCATTAGATGTCTTTCATGTCGTTAGATAATATTTATTTATTATGTTTAATTTTATTGTCTTGTACTCAATCAGTTGGATCGGTGGTTGTATTTCAAAAGGTATCACGTCAATTAAATATGGGTACTACATTTGCATTTCTTCACACGTTTTCACAAATTTAAGCTAATATTAATGATCTGGAAAATGGAGGTAATTCGCGTTCATGGTCAGTACCAACAGATTGTTAATTTTATTACTGCCGGTTCGTATACCGTTGTCGTCATGCTCACTAAAATGTCATTTCTTGTGGTGGTGTCGTGTGTCGGGTCATCCCTGTCCCTCTGATATGGCGAGAGGGATGATGGCTGGCACATGCGTCATACTCGTGAACGGGTGCTACTTGCGATGACTGGTCGATGGCGGTCTTATGGGCTGGTATAATTTTTTATTTATATTTAACTTCATCATTTCCATCATGGTTCTGAACATTTGCGCGGATTGCCTGCATTGTTAGGTGCATAATGTAAGTGGATGACCCTGTTTCACCATGTCTATGTTCAGGAGGCTAACTAAATGAACATCAAAATTTAACTTGATTATGCTTGAGTATCATGTAAAGTAAATATATGCAAGTAACATAGAAGGTATAATAGTTGCAGCACCTTCCAAAAGTTTAATTGTTATGTATTATTAAAAATTTGGCGATGAAAAAGAGTGACCGTGAGTTTTATTGCCCGTTCTTTCTCATGGATCTACGCCCTTGCTTTGCGAACGTGGCAGTAAATGTAAATGTAGAAGCATACAGTAATAATGTTTAAATTTGACGTTCATAAGTGTCACTTTGTGATCTAAATGAATAAAGGATTTTGAGTTTGAGTTTAATTAAGTTTTTAGTTTTATTCACTCCATCATTCTATCTACTACTTTTTGCTTGTCATCTCGGGTCGTGTGCACGATTATGGTAAAAGTTTAATATTTTACCATATAAAATATATATCAACGTAACAGTTTCCATCAGTGTCTTCATTTCTTCACCTTGAACCAGTTATCGAAGCTAACAAATTGGTCCTTCGAACCGGATCTTTTTTAAATTTTATTAATTCACTTTTTACTTTAAACACACTTCGCATACCACGTTGGGTTGGTCTTGATACAGCAGTCACGTACGAACTACACACATTTACAGATGCCTCGTAACTTGCATACGGGGCATATGTGTACGTCAGGTCAGTCGATGACCAGGACAGAGTTTGTGTTCGCCTTCTTGCTTCTAAAAATAAAGTAGCGCCTTTAAAGCCTGTCACCATCCTCAGGCTGCAGTTATGTGGCGCGTTACTCGGTACAAAGCTTTGCACTAAAGTTCTACATTCACTCACAAAAACATTCAATAATTGTTATTTTTGGACAGACTCGATGATTGTCCTCGGTTGGCTAAATACATCACCTAGTCACCTAAAGACTTTCATTCGAAATAGAATCGGTGAAATTCAAAGTACTACAAGTGCTAATAGTTGGAGCTACGTGCCATCGAAATTGAACCCTGCAGACCTGGTCTCTCGTGGAGTAAAGGCCTATCACCTCATTGAATCTTCATTGTGGTGGACAGGTCCTAGCTTCCTTCATCATACAAACATACACGCCCCACAAACACCAACAAAACAGAAAAACATACCACTTCCAGAAATTTTACTTCACACTAAACAAACAATTACGAGTAACGAAAATATTATATTGCTATTAGTAAATAAAAAATCAAACTATACAAAACTAATTAGAACAGTAGCTTATATACTCAGATTTATAAAAAAATGCAAAAATACATCTAATAAAACTGTAGGTATACTGTCATTATCAGAACTTGACAATGCACAGTCAGTCGTGTTACACACGACACAACACGAGATGTTTCCAGACGAAATTCAATCACTTTTATTAAACAAATCATTACCAAAGAAAAATAGACTAATTCCATTATCCCCGTTTATTGATAGTAATGGTATATTACGAATTGGTGGCCCCCTTAGCAACTCATACTACACCTATGATGTCAAACATCCTATTCTTTTATGTTCAAAACATCACCTTACAAAAATCATTTTTCACAAATTTCACACAGATTCCTTTCATGCAGGGCCTAACTTGCTACTATCTCACGTCAGACAAACATACTGGCCATTGGGGGGGAGGAGCCTTGCCAGGCGTACTGTTCATGGCTGCGTACGTTGCGCTAGGTTTAAACCAAAACCTATTCAGCCCATAATGTCTGATTTGCCGCGAGATAGAACGCATCTTGTTTATCCCTTCCTACATACAGGTATCGACTATGCTGGGCCAGTGCTGATTGCCGATCGAAAGGGAAGGGACTGTAATCTTATAAAATCATATTAATGTATTTTCGTTTGCTTCTCAGTTAAAGCTTTACATTTGGAGCTCGTAACAGATCTTACCAAAGAATATTTTCTAGCCGCTCTTTATCGTTTCATGGGTCGTTGTGGTAAGCCTCAGACCATCTCCTCAGACAATAAAACGACTTTCATTGGCGCAAGTAACGATATTTATAACTTTTTTAAATTCAGACGATATACAGACAGAAGTTGCGACTAAAGGTATCCATTTCAAATTTATTCCTCCCTACTCTCCACACTTTGGCGGATTGTGGGAGTCAGCTGTTAAATCAGTCAAACATCACCTAAGACGCATTCTTTCTTTAACTCATTTAACATATGAAGAGATGTCAACCTGCTTAGTACAGATAGAGGCCATCCTTTATTCCCGACCTTTGATACCTTTATCATCCAATCCTTCAGACCTATCCTGCCTCACACCAGCTCACTTCCTTATAGGCCGAACTTTTCTCACTGTTCCTCAGCTATCACCAAGCAATCGAAACATTAACCAGCTGGAACGTTACGAGAGAATTGAGAAGCTCAAATTAAATAGAAAGGCATTATTCAGAGAGCTTACAACAACATATGCCTCTCTGCCGATTTCTACCTGTTGAAGAATGCTTCAACCCCCGGGAGTTTGTTACGGCTTTGCTTCACCGCAAGTGAGCTACGAGCTACGATCCACCCTATTCAACGGTCGCGCATTCACTCCATCATGTATTGTAAAAGTTTAATATTTTACCATATAAAATATATGTTAACGTAACAGTTTCCATCAGTGTCTTCATTTCTTCACCTTGAATCAGCTATGTTGTTTATCACTTTATGTTCAAGATTACATTTACACTGCTGCTTAATAGTTACACAGACGTTTTATGCACAAAATTATGTAAGTTTAATTAGTAAAATACTTTTAAATACAAATTTATATGGAGCGCAAGGTATACATGAAAGCTACTGCCATCTATACTCCAACCTAAATACCTTGGATTCTAGGGTACACTTTTTAGGAATTTGCAACCCTTTTAGGTAAAAATAGTATAAACACATATGTTGTACTATACATATACTGAAGCCGAAATGTCTATCTGTGTCTGTCTTTTGTGGGCATGTCCCGTGCTAATGGAAATTTTAAATGTACCCGTCTCAAGGAGCAGACGCTCTGGAATGAGGGATTTCCTTGTTTTATTCATTAGAGGAAGAACAGACAAAACGGTGTTAAGTTGAAAGATGTTTGTACTCAAGGGTAGCTTGCAGTATCTTCAGTTAATTTATAATGCTAATAACTTTAACCTTATCATAATAAGAAGAAGCCCGTGCTCAGCAGAGGGACAGTTTATATACAGGGCTGACGATGATAACTGCTAATAAATAGAAATTATCATAAATAGAAATTATCGGATAGATGTGGGTAGTCAGATCAAAAGCACAAAAAAAATTTCGCTCAGTATTTTTTATTATTTAAATATAGTAAATTAAATAATTTTCAATATTAAATGTGAATATTTATATGCTGACATAAATACCAACCAGTTTGGTGTTAATTCCTGCTTCAGAATATGATTTACATTTTGAACCATCACTAAATTGCAATGGACAGCGTTGAGGCAATGAAAACATCTTTCTCCACCACTATGGCTGGCATCGAGGAGCGCATGGCCAACTTTGAGGCTGAACTGCAGAAAAGTGCCAAACAGCCTAACAATGCACCCAGCATAACAAGTCTGGCAGCTGATTTTTCATCCTTTCGGTCATTTGTGTTGGAGACCATTGGCGCTTTTCAGCGTCAGATTGAGTTGCTGGCGCGCGAAGTGGACAGCATCGAGATGCGCAGCCGCCGAAAAATGCTTCTGATCCATGGTATCGCTGAACATAAAAATGAAGATCCTGTTCAGCTGGTCATTGATGTCACGAAAGATCTCCACCTCACTGAGGTTAATAAGGATCACATCAAGCGGAGTCACCGAGTGGGTCGTCCGTCGGGTTCAACCAAGCCGCGACCTATTTTAGTCAAATTTCAACAGGCAGCAATTCGTGACAAGGTTTGGTTCTCCAAGACCAAACTGAAAGGTAGCGGCAAGACCCTGTCTGAATTTCTTACAAAGGCACGGCACGATACTTTAATGGCAGCAAAGCACCGATTTGGAGTCACAAAGAGTTGGACAAAAGAGGGACATATTTTTGTGTTAGACTCCGACGGGTTGCAGCATCATATTACATCTCTTGGCGAACTCAACAAGATTAAGGCCGGTACTCAAAAGACGCCGACTGTTGAGAAACCTGCGGCTGGGAAGATGAAACGAGCTGCGGCCACGAAGAAGTAGGTAGCGTGCATCACAGAATTCTAGTTGGCAGTAGTTGCGGCATCCGTGGTTTGTTTACTTTATAATTATGTTCTATGTATTTTACACTTTTACCCTATATCTATCTTCAATAACACTAATCCGTAATACCTCCTAATTCGTTACTTTTGACTTCGACTTCCTAACTAATCTACTTCTATAATAAATATTATTCCACCTTCTAGCTATAATATAATAATATTTCACTGTTTCCAACTTCACGAGTTCATGACACTTTAACATCTGTCAACGTCAAAACTGCGTTCCGTTTTCTTTATTAGGAAACGGTTTGAAACTGAGCCGTGAATAAAATTATAAGTAAGACTACTCTTCTTTTTATATCCATTTTAATGCTTATAAATATTTCCTTCGTAAAAATATATACTTGCACTATTTTACTTATTTGTATACTTATTTATTATTTTCTCCCTATTAATAAAAATGTATTTATTGCTTCCTTAATTATTCATACTTTACAATATAATATTTATTATGTATGCCGTACCGTACCGCATTTTACAAAATTACCTACTGTTTTATTTTTTTTCGCCTATTTTAGATGTTGAAACTTTAACTTTTGTTGTTTATTTTTTTTGTTTTCAATCATTGCAATTTGTATAATTATGTTTTTGTTCTGTAATTTGTTAGCACTGAACTGGCAGGTGGATAAAACAGACTTAGTTAATTAAGAAGTTATTACTCTAATTTTATTATATTATATATTTTTTTGTATTTATTTTTATATATTATGTCAGACCAGTTAAATAGTGACAATGATCGTTTTTTTTCTATGAGTAGACATAACAGTAGCTTTAACAGTATTCCTTCTCTTGCTGAAACTTAACAGTGCGAGTTTGCCGATGTACCTGGGAACTTAAATGTCGTTCATATAAATGCTCAGAGTATTCCAGCCCATTTCCAAGATATGCTGACAACTTTTGACTGTAAGAATATCCATGCCATTCTTGTTTCAGAATCTTGGTTAAAACCATGCCTATCGTCTGTTTCCTACTCTCTTCCAAACTTCCGACTTACAAGAAATGATTGAACCGGGAGTGGTGGTGGTGGTGTTGCGATTTATCTCCGTTCACACATTCCTTTCAATGTTGTAAATGTGTCACCATAACCTCCAACGCTTAATGCCGGCGAGCATCTCTTTGTAGAACTATATCTAGCTTATACCAAGGTTCTACTCGGTGTTTTTTATTCCCCTAACTGTCGTATAAATTACTTCTCTTCTTTCGAACGTATCTTAGAAAATCTAGCTCCTGCTTACAGTCATACCATAGTCATGGGTGATTTCAACACTTGTTTGCTGAAAAAGGATTCGCGCTCATCTTCCTTGTGTAGTATTGTCGAATCTTGTAATCTATCCATCCTCCCTTTAAATGCTACACATAATTTTCCTAACTCAACTCCTTCTCTTCTTGGTCTCATGTTTGTCTCTTCACCTTCCCTTGTCGCTAAACATGGGCAGCTTCCAGCTGATGCTTTTTCCTACCATGACCTTATCTATCTCTCCTATAAACTTCGTATTCCTAAGACAAAGACAAAAATTCTGCTGCAACGTAATTTTGGTGGCATGAATGTAGAAAATCTTCGTACAGATGCAAGTATGATCGACTGGAGTCCTTTACAGAGCGCAGAGACCATCGACGAGAAAGTTGAACTTTTCACTGATTCTATTATTCGTCTATACGATGTCCATGCAGCAGTCCGTGCGATTAGAGTCAGACAGTTACCTTCGCCTTGGCTAACCACTGAAATAAAAGTTTTGTTGTCTAAGAAAGCTAAAACTAAATATAAATGTCAACCTAACTCTCGCAATTGGGACAACTACATTGCTATCAGAAATCACTGTAAAAAGGTGTTTAGGAAAGCACAACGCCAATACGTCCATAGTTCTGTTGAGAATGAAGATCCAGCTAAGATCTGAAAATTTCTAAAAACGTTGGGAGTTGGCAAATCTTCAAATGATCTTGTTTCTGACAAAATAGATATTAATTCACTAAATCGTCATTTCACTACCTCGTCTAAATTTGATCAGACTACCAAAGCTAACACTTTGCATGATCTTTCATTGCTACCAACCCCAAATGATCCATCTTTCGTTTTCAATCAACTAACTGAGTGTGATGTTAAAAAGAGCGTATTATCAATTGCCTCTAACGCAGTCCGTAATGATTGTGTCAGTCGGAAAATGATCCTTCCTATATTAGATGAAATCCTTCCCATCCTTTGCCATATTTTTAATTTTTCCATGTCTAGGGGCGTTTTTCCCACCATATGGAAAGACGCCCGCAATTATTCCTTTACCTAAAAAATCTAATCCGTCTTCCTTTTCTGAGTTCCGGCCAATCTCCGTCCTACAATTCCTTTCTAAAGTACTTGAGCGCCTTGTCCATGCCCAACTCAGCACATTCCTCAATAAAAACCTTCTTTTCAATCCTCTCCAATCCGGTTTCCGTCCAGGTCACAGGACGGTCACGGCACTGATCAACATTACCGACGACATCAGGCTTGGTATGGAAAATGGCAACATCACTGTCCTATGCCTACTTGATTTTAGTAATGCCTTCAATACTATTGATTTCCATATTCTGCTTGGCATATTGCGCTCTATTAACATATCTCCACCAGTGATTGATTGGTTTCACAATTACCTGTTTGGTCGGCGACAGCGTATACGTATTGAAGACTCTTTGTCTTCTTGGTGTACATTTACAGTCGGCGTTCCACAGGGTGGCGTTCTATCTCCCTTACTTTTCTCAATTTTTATAAATTCTATGTCTCATCAACTTCAGTCAGCCTACCACCTTTATGCAGATGATCTCCAAATTTACACTCAAGCTCCTGTCCATGAGTTGTCTGAAGCAATTCGTATCATAAATTCGGATTTCGAACGTATGCTGCATGGAGCCTCAGATTTGGTCTCCAAATCAACCCTACAAAAACGCAAATTATTGTTGTTGGTAGTCCCAGGTTAATTGCGCGTGTTGACCGGACTTGTTTACCCCAAGTTAACTTTAATGGTACTCCTTTACCCATAAGCGATTGCGTGAAGGATTTAGGAGTGTATATTGATAAAACTTTATCCTGGGTACCCCAAATTAGGGAAGTTAGTAGAAAATTGTTTTTTGCGGCTGGGATGTTGCGAAGATTGCGAAACTTTCTGCCGACTGCCACTAAGATTGTGCTTGCAAATTCTCTTCTTGTACCTATCCTTGAATATGCGGATGTCAACTATCTAGATCTCACGGAGGAGCAACTTGATAAGCTTGAGCGACTTCAAAATTTATGTATTAGATTCATATTTGGATTGCGCAAATATGATCACGTTTCTAAATTCCGCAACTTGCTCAAGTGGCTCCCAATTCGCCTTCAACGGAATACTCACATACTTTCTTTACTTTATAATATTCTCTTTAACCCTTCTACTCCCCATTACTTAAAAGATCGCTTCGAGTTCTTCTCTGATACGAATTCTAGATCTCTAAGGTCGTCGGTGAATCTGAGACTGGCAATACTAATGCATTCCAGTATTTTCTACGATAAATCATTTACTGTCCAAGCTGCACGCTTGTGGAATGCATTGCCGATGTCTATTAAACAAGAAATTACTCAAAGACTACTACTTGACTCTTTAACCTTACTACTCTTGTAATTATATATTTTCTATTTCCTTTCATTTATTTAGCACTTATTTATGTATCATTAATATTAACATTATATATATATATATATATATAAGGTATTTAATAATTATTTATTTCCTATATTTTATGTATGTTCATAGTTATTTATGTAAGTATATCTTTATTTATGTATGTATATGGTTATTTATCTATGTAAATATTTGTATTATTTATCTTCATCAAAAGTTAATGATCACCAAACTACCCTTTTTCTGAATCCGGGTTTTTCTTATCCTTCCAGGTTAGGTTGCTTGTAAGAGATTACTTAATAGTGATAAGGCCGCCAATTATACTAACTGTCATTTTGTTAAGGTTCGTATTGTAAATTTCTTTGGTACAATAAAGATGATTAATAATAATAAATAGAAAATATTATATATCCATGCATTGGCACACAGCACAGTGCTAAATGACTTTTCTTGGTAGCCCTTTTTTCGGGAATATATGCAATATTAATCAAATATAAATCAATACCAGAAAGATAAAAATAAATACGCTTCTTTAAAAGAAAGAAAGCGAAAATTTTAATTGTATTTTGTTATTTAGACCACCCGAAATAAAATCACGAATGCATTTCAGTCACGAATCAAACCTAACGTAGCGCGCCTTTTGAGTCAAAGTATATAAGTATTCCTTCGCGATTCACCGCAGTACTAAAAATAGCAACTAAAGTAATTATGCTGTAAAGTATTTACTTAGATCTGTTAACGCTGTGTGCTGAGAGATGCGGGGCGGACTGTAAACAAGCGATGTAAAAATTGTAAGCATAATCGCATAACTATAGTTATTTATTAATAAACTCTCGAATGCATCACCGAAAAAGTAGGCAAAGGTGTAATATCACACCCACTTTTTACCATGTTATAATTTGTAGCTCCCACGAAACCTATTGCCGTCACTGGGCACTTTGGCAAATTCCGTGCTGCTACTGACAAGTCGGCAAAAACCATTAACACTTTTGTAAGATAGTAGTTGAAATCGAGACCTCTCGATCACCGGACGCATACGTTGTCCACTCTGTTCTAAAATTCATTGTACATGGTTTTAAATAAACAAAATTCTGAATGCTAGATAATACACAAATATTAAATTATTTTAAAGATACAAATCAAATAACTTTGACAGTATCAACTACCTTCATTTCCACTTTATTACCACCTACAGGCGATTATTTAATTAATATGAGTTGCCCCAGTGTGTTACGTCCAGACTTAATATCGAATTGGCATATGCACCTGATTCCTTAAAGTAAATTACTATGAACGTAAACGTATTTGTTACGTTTCGTAAGGAAACATGCATATCTGAGAGTTCTCCATAATGTTCTCGAAAGACATGACAAGTGAAGTCTGCCAACCCGCACTTGGCCAGCCTGATGGGGGCAATTAGGGGGCTTTGAGGGCGATAAATCGATAATTCAAAGAAAAAATGTTTTTCTAAACCAAAAATATAGGTCAAAGGTCGTAATCTACGTACAAAGTACGTATAGATGCTAAGTTTCTTATGCAAACCGTTGCCTGAGAACTCGTTCTCACTTTTTCGCAGCTCTAAAGCAGCAGTTTGTAAAGAGCATTTAATCAGAAACTGTAAGCTCACGAGGCCTGTCGACTCGTATAGATCATAATATGGCTGATTTTGATGATGTCCAACTTAATCTTTATATGTTACTTACTTATGAAGATATGAGGTAGTCGACGACAATATTTTTTTACTTGCGTGAGGAATTGTCTCTGGAGAGTATGTTTTGACATAACAGACAAATCTGATATGGCATGCAATTTTATAATGTTGCCTTTAGGAAAAAAATTAAGTAAGGCCAAAGTTATTAATAACTAGACTGTGTCGATGTACCTATTTGGAATTATTTTTATAGTGTATGGTTTAGAAAGAATACACACTAACTAAGGGATCACAAAACATGATGATCGAATTGATAGTTTAGGAGAAAACGTAACAAAGAAACTTCCACTGGTATTTTATTAGATACTCATTGTAATTAAAATGTATCTCTGTGTACACTACGAACTTTTGTTTAAGGTGACGATATTTTGACGCTGTTGCAAGCGCAGTTATCACCGATCCACCGAAACATCGACACCACAACACAACGCTACATTGTTAAAACATTTAAAAGCGTTAATGACTACAAAATGTTATTCATTTATTCACCATTCGCAAATTTTCGTCTGCTAGCTTGCAGCCGTACAAACAAAACAGCCACGTTCTCGAAGTAAATAGGCTCTTGCTTTTACAAAATACTCGCATGAGAATTCCTTATACAAAATGTTTACTTATGTTGATAAAACATTCCTCCTACAAAAGAAAACTTCGACAAAGGCAGGATGTATGTTGTCATAGCGCTTATTCCATTTGGAATTTTTATTTACTTGTCTTTGCCGTTTTCTATAAGGAGAGTACAGTCTTTATTACGTTAATGAAGTCAAGAGATATTAAAGTTGCTAAGGAAATTGCTTGGATCTCTTAGCAATTGCATTCTTTTTTAAATTTGATGGAAATTCGTAGAGTATTTGAGTTTTGAGGCAATGTTTCAATGAGCAGCACAGGTATAAACTGCACAAAGAGTTATTATTTAAATACATCTATTCACGCCTTTTCCAGTCGGGGTAGACAGATACAATAGAATGCCACTTGCTTCTATCCTTGCAAACCTCACGCGCTTTCTACACTCATTACTCTTTTCATACATGCCTTCAGGTTAAGGGTACTTCGGACCTTTCCGTTAAAAAAGGCGTTAGTATATGTATACATATATGTATGAAGTTATTATTTACATAACACGTGTGTGAATCCGCGGTCGAAAACTAGGTAAATAAATGTAGGCCTGGGTAATTTTTTGGCAGAATTTATTTGTTCTTTCTCCAAACAACATCATAATCGTTCAACACAAGCATTGAGTAATGCAATTTTAATGAGACCATTCATTAGCTACGGTGGGTGCAGCCTTTTATTGGTACCAAAACTGGCATTGAGGAGATTTTATCGGTTTATATATATAGATATCTCCTGAACCAGTAATTTCCCCAGTATGGTGCCGGAGTAAAAAATGATCGTAATGATTGGTACATTACAATGTGAGATTTCAGTTTTCGTTAAGGGTCTTTTAACACCCTGTATGCTCGGTCCCACTGTCGGGCATGAGCCTCTTCCCAATATGAGAAAAGTAAGGCCATATTTCACTACAAAAAAATAAACTTAATAAGTTGTAGCTTCAAGTCAAAATACACAAAATCTCTAGCTGGACCATTCATCATGACTACACATAGATTACACTGAGAATCATCATGTCAGAACTCCGTGGTAACTTTCGATGCAAAATGTAATGTCATACCTTATCAATCAGTTCAGATCAGTCAATGTTAAAGTATCAAAGAGGTCAGTTCTCAATATTACGCTACTATATGATTCATACGATCATATTCAGGAATATTTCTTGTACGCGTACTATGTTTTTGGAGCAGCACAGTATGTTGTTTATTCCTAGAAAATATTTATTCGCTGTGGCGATCGCTGCGCTACATGGAAAACTACATGTAAAATGCATAGGCACGAATTTAATAGTAGGACCTAGTGGTATAATCATTAATTAGCAATATCGCAGTTTCATCCAAATGTTTCGCATTCGCGACCTTTGCGCAAGTGCGCAAAGGTCGCGAATGCGAAAGTGATTTGACCCCGATTAGACAGAATATTTAGCTTTTATGTAGAGCGACCGCTTTCCGCAATCAAAAAAATTTACATCTTTAATTTCGTTGTCAATAAAATATACAAATTAAATTGCATAAAATTATGAAGCTATAAAAACTTCCATATTTCTTAGTAATAACTGATAACATTCAACCAAGGCCTGACGATGATAATATACCCCCTACGCTATGAGTGCAAGATAGGAACATGTCTTATACAAAGGGGTCCACAAGTACCTACGTAACAGAGAATCTCGCTTTAAATCCTATCTTTTGCAAACATATTACCATGACATTAAAGAAGCGTATAGAAGTCTGGTTTCCTCTAAGGAGTCTAAGGCGTACAGAGATTTATCTATGTACCTGGTATGCACTAGTATAATTCTACTAGAACAGAATACCCTGACATATACTCCGTATAAGGAAAAAATGATGATTTTATACTGATTGTGCCAATTAGACTATAATATTCATAGCTAATACAAGACGTCTGTCGGATCAGGTGGACTTCAATAAAATTATTTACAAGGCTTAGGCGTCGTAGGATGCCTTCGCATCACCGTATGCAGTATAGTTACTGTAGCATAAACACCATCCTGGAGTAAAAATCTGATGCTCTGTGTTCTAAACTGGTGCGTAGAAGCGACGGTGCCCACCACTTCTCGCCTTTCTTGTGGCTAGGACTAATTTGTTTGTGAAAATTGTCCATTGAACTTGCTTTTGTCATGAGCAGATTGATATAATTTTCAGCAAAGTGAATTCGCAAATGTTTAACCACCTACTTTGCGAGTTAATTCAATGAAATTTGTAAATATATCCAATTCTGTGTGTGCAATAATTTTATATACTATAATAAAACTGTAGAGGTGAAAAAGTCTGTACATTAAAGATATTTTGACGAAAATTAGCTAAAAAATGTAGGAAAATGCTAAAAAGCAATACTTGATAATTTTTAGAATTTATGTTTGTCTGTCTGTCCAACGTCTTTCCCTATGTTGCTAAAGATCTCTAAAATGGCGAAATTGATTTCAATAAAACTTACACTCATGTACAAAGGATACTCAAACCTATAAAATAGTATATGTTACATCACAATCGGTTGAGTGGTTTTCTATGTGCAGCTTGACCTCTCTTTTGTACGTAGTTCCAAACAAAACAGGGATCATCCAAACTGGTTATATATGTGGTGCCATCTATGATCATTATAAGTTTGTTAGTAAAAGTATAGTTAGTCTAAATAGGTACCTTCAAAGTGTTTTATGGCTATTTACCCGACTTTAAAAAAGGAGGCGATTCTTAATTTCGTCAGTATATTTCTACGTATTTCGATAAATAAATTACTGGAACCGAGCATATTTATAGTTATCCTTCCGACCGATAGATGTCACTATTTTCAAATAATTTTCTAACAAAATAAATGTTTACTATAATAAAACTGTAGAGGTGGAAAAGTCTGTACATTTAAGATATTTTGAAGAAAATTTACAAAAAAATCTAGGAAAATGCTAAAAAGCAATACTTGATAAATTTTTGAATTTATGTCTGTCTGTCTGTCTGTCCGACGTCTTTCCCTATGTTGCTAAAGATCTCTAAAATGGCGAAATTGATTTCAATAAAACTTACACTCATGTACAGAGGATAGGTACTCAAACCTATCAAATAGTATATGTATGTTACATCACAATCGGTTGAGTGGTTTTCGGTGTACAGCTTGACCTCTCCTTTGTACGTAGTCCCAAACAAAACAGGGATCATCTAAAACTGTTTATATATGTGGTGCCATCTTTGATCATTATATGTTTGTTAGTAAAAGTATAGTTAGTCTAAATAGGTACCTTCAAAGTGTTTTATGGCTATTTACCCGACTTTAAAAAAGGAGGCGATTCTTGATTTCATCAAAATATTTTTACGTATTTTCGATAAATAAATTACTAGAATCAAGTATATTTATAGTTAACCTTCCGACCAATAGATGTCACTATTTTCAAATAATTTTCTAGCAAAATAAATGTTTCTTGCAAAAAAGACAATAATTATGTGTCGGGTACCTTTCTGTTATTAAAAAAATAATAGAGTATAATATTCGGCACTTTCATAAACAAAAAGTCTCTGTGTCAAATTTTATTACAATCTCCACTTAATTTAAACGGTCAATCTCATTTATTTTAAATTATTATGTTTATGTAATAGTTATATAATCATTTCATTTTATTTCAAATGATAAAAACATAGACTATAGATCCTTTTTTTCAATAAATTGTCGATTAGTCCATATTATTATCTATCTCGGTCGGTTTGTATATGTAAACATAGTTCTGAATGGCGGTGTTTAGATTCTCCGTGGATTGATGAGGTTCTCGGTTAATTTTCTTTCGTTTTCGTCGGATTGGTGTCTTAGTCGTTTCTTTTGAATAATGAATATGGATGTGTTTCTTTGATTTCTTTCGTTTGTTCGTGTTCTGTACATAAACAGGTGTCTCATTATTCCCAAATTCCCACACCTCACATAGGTACGTGGGAATCCGTGGGTGGGAGACTGAGGCCTGAATTCAGATACCTCTTGAGTAACTCAATGGGGCAATCTTACTTTCGGCAGGGCTGGATATTCGTAGGCCTGTGTGTATTTTCTAAATAAATCGCAGGGACAGACTTGAAACAGATGGAATCGACCCCCCAACATGTTGTTTTTCACATGGTCAGTTATATGTGGCATGTTCACGAGTAAGCGGTATAAATAATGCACATGTTCTATATGAAGGTGGTAAAACAGTTAGATAATGATGTGTATAAAGAAAGTCTCTAATGAAATCCCTACTTCTCTACTAATATTATAAATTCAAAAGTGTGTAGGTATGTATGTTTGTATGTTCCGTTTTCACGCTAAAATGGCTGAAACGATTTTGTTGAAATTTAATATAGAGATATATTGTACCATGGAGACGGACATAGGCTACTATGAGTTGCAAAAATTAATCTGGCAGGTATTGTAGGGAGGGTAGAAGTTTGTATGGCACATATTTACCTCTCGGAAGTAAGAATGCAAGCGCTAATAATTGAGTGCTGCGCATGCGCTATTGCATATCTGTCAGTACTGTCACATCATACATAATGTCATATTGTGCACGGTAATTAAATTGTTCGTTTAAATCAACTAATAAATAATATATTGCGCTTAAACGGATGAAACGATTTGCCCTACTAATATTATAAATGCGTAAATGTTTATACATTTATATGGACATGTATAAGAACATGGCTTTGATATTTGAAGATGATGTTATTATGTACCTTTCGGTAGATAATGTCATGTATACTGACCGAGTTACTTTGTACCCTATAGGGTATCTGAAATCTTAAGAATAATCAGACGTACCTTCACACAACTTGAGACTGATAGTAGATTTGTGTTACTCCGAATTTAACGCGCGCGAAGCGGCGGGCAAAAGCTAGTCATTAATAAAATTACACACCCAGAATTTATATTGTGATCGTTTTGGCCGATCCCGTGGGAATTTCAGGCAATCCCTTCTTAGTGCACCCCTACGGTCCCCAAGGAATATATATGCCAAATTTCAGCTTCCTGCGCCCAATAGTTTTGGCTGTAGCGTGTCTGTCAGTCAGTCAGTAACGCAAGGATTTTATATATTAAGATAAGTTGTTTCTTATAATAAGGTGTAATAAACGTTTAGCTACATTATTGTATTCTATTGATCCCATGATGAGTCCCAATTAACCTATTTGTGCTAGAAAGCCAATCTCAATATTAAAAGGAATAAAATAATAAGGGCCAAAACGTAAAGAAAATTCCGTTTATATTCAAGTAAGCCCCAGTAAAGAGTAGATTCACAAAACAGTTTTCCCTTGTAAAAAGCGACCCGAAGATAATATCTTTACCATTTTGAATTAAAAGTTCCGGTATAACTTTGCCGTTTATCATGGTCACTATTCTACTAAATACGGAGTCACATAATGTAACACATAATCTACTTAGTATTCCACATCTTACAAGAGACGGTTAATATTCACTTTATTGTCGGCTCTGCTGTTCTTGTGGAAGACGCGAGTGTGTTTAAAGGACTTAGTGTTGGGTGTTACAGAGGTTTTGCTGTAGTATGAATAGTGTGTGCGATAATATAGATGTTTTATGCTAGTGTGAGTCTTTTTCAATGTTAGTAAGGCTATTGCTAGTAAAGCACTGATTTGGGTAAACTTATTGAAGATGACGACTAGACGACTTCCAGCCTCCCGAACAAGCCAGTTTCCGTAAAGGCTATAGGTTTTATTTTTTTTATTCCGTAAATATAGGTTGTACCTAAATTGAGCGCTATTTGTAGACGCCCGATACACCCGGGAAAATGTGTAAAATAAATTAGGTATGTGAAGATGTTGAGATTGTATGGGCATTCAAGAGGAAACATATTTCATCGTAGGTTTTACGATTAGAGAGCGTTTTTTCAACTTTTAACATTATGTTCTTTTAATAATTATCAGTTTTGTTTTGTTGTTGTGTTATGGGAGGATGACTGGAAAGCACCTGTACCCGGTCTTGTTCCCGTAGGGTGCCTTTGGTCGGCAGTTTTAGTGGAAACACCACATACTCCGGCTCTCGTTTCCCCAGGAGCTGGAGATCCGAAGTGATTTTACAGCTCGTAAAAAAAAGGTCAAACTATTAATGAAAAACCTCGCTTAAAAGCTTTTGCAGTGCAATGACAAGATTTTTCATTTTGCTATGCACATCTTGCAAACCATGAATTTCATGTATAAGTTACAGTTCCATTTTTTATATTATCTAAATAGTCAGTGGTGTATTACCTATCATCATCTAACTTCCTTGCGTCCTCAGAGAAGCAATAAACCTCAATGTTGCTACAAACTTTCAAATGTTTTAAACAATTATTTCTTAACACACAACAATGGCATACAATTACGAAATCCCGCAACTTTACAAGATCACGGCATTGCGAATTGAAAAATGCATATCGTAAAAAAAATCTTATTTTATAATTTATCTACACTCTTATTTAAATATATTATCTTGTACAACAACATTATAAAAAAATCTCACAATCAAAGTAAAGTACAAAGGATCATCAAACATCGTCGCTTAGAGTTATTTTAAGCAAAAAGCTTTGAACGGAGATACTTATCTCCATTCAAAGCTTTATTTTACGCCTATATTAGTAATATAATATATATTATGTGTAATATGTGTAGACATATTACACATATAATACTAATATATGGTCAATGACTAGACAAAGACAGCGCAAAAACCTTTCATTGCAAGCATGTGGCAAGGAACAAAATGGCTAATAAGGGTTTAATATCACGTTTAACAAAATATTATCTAAGACTTAAAATGATAACACAATGTTTACACATTACTTAGTTCCCTAATAAAGATACATTTCCATTTAGTACCACGTTCGTAATACACATTCGTAAACATGACAAAGAACAAGCGATAAAACTCAGAGCCAATATTTTTACCGTCAAATAACAACAGTAAAACATAACAAAGAACAAGAACATCCTAAGAGGCTATTAAACAGGCTTTTTAATATCGTAAAGGAAACTTAAATCCGCCAGCCAAGCAAATTTGTAATACCTATTATGACAAGTCCAAATATTTGAAGGCTTTTGACGGAGGATTACGGAACGGTGTAGCCTTTATAAAGTTATTATTAAAGTAAAGAGGCGATAGCCCAGTGGTGTACGTAACGGACTGGCGAGACGATGGTTTTGGGTTTGATCTCCAGTTACCCCGAGCACACACCTCTGACTTTTCGAAGTTGTGTGTATTAAAATAATGTGAATTATCGCTCGCTTAACAATGTGCCTGGTAAATGGTAATATGCTCGCGCACTATTACATTGGGTTCGAAAAATAACTGGTGAACTGCCTACCCCTTTGGGGATAAAGGCGTGAAGTTATGTTATGTTAGGATAAAGAGGTGATTATTAATTTGCTATGTGAGATTATGTCGATAAAATGTATGATAATGATTTTTGGCCTATTGTTATCTTAAGCCAAAACTATACTGAAAGTCAAGAGCAGTTATTACAAAACTATCTATATTAAACGTTATCTCAAAGTACCCGAACATTTTTCAACTATTGACATTCAAGACAAAGACAAATAATAATATCACCTCAGTCTGCCGTGAACATGAATCCTGTAAAGAATTCGAAACGTCGGCTAGTAATAAATATGTAGTTTCTATATCATTCGGTTTAAATGTGTGTGTATGGTTTAAATCCGTAAACTGTAGTTTAATTCCAATGTGTAACATTCGCGCAAACCCAAGAAATATTTTGAATATTTGTATCTCTCGCTAAAGATGCATACATACTTGGCAAAGTATTTGTGGCTTACCGTTGGAATGACCCTAATACTAAATCATTAACTTGGCAAGTATTCTAAGAACTACTTTTCGCTTTATTTGCTGAACAAAATATGAGAATGTTAATGGGTATATAGTGAGAAGCTTCATTGTTCATTATAAGCGTGTAATACATTGTTGAACAATATAAAGCAAAGATTTGTAAGGCCGAATGTCACTTTAGGTGAAATTCAAAACCTCACCTAATCTTTAGAAAATATTTTAAGAAAACATGCTATTAATTCTTACTTCTACTAACTTTAACTACCCAATACCTTAAGTGATCAAATGAGATCAAAATATAACTTCTCTTTTATTCAGCTGAAAGACTTATCCAAATTTGAAACTAACTTATAGAATGAGATAAAGACGACTCATAAAAAATGAAACTTATAAAACTTTTTTGCTATTCGTAAAGAGAATAATAAAATTCATTGCCAACATTTTTTAAGTTACAGTAGCTTAGGCAACTTTTGCAGTACTTTATTATTTGGGTGTATGACCGCTACGAAAAAAAGAATTAGAACGTCAGCCTAAGCCATCAAACAGGTTGCCACTATTTGTTTAAATGTTTACTAATGCCCACATCGTACACACAACTTTACATTATATTATTCTGTGATGCTTCAATTATGTTAATATCTATAAAACAATGTTAAGGCAAGAAGTGCCGTAAAATATAGTACTTTTAGTCAGAATTATTTATAAAGTATGGTGACTCAAATATTTAACTTAGTAACCAAATAATAAACCAAAGTAACGTAGCTTATGAAGCTGTGTATGAAGCGCATGGAAGAGACTTATTAACTAAAGCTACAGATAATGTAATACTATACTAGTATTTAACCGATAAAAAGGTATCCAAATGAATCTACCCATACATAATTATGTAAATTTATGTCGCATAAGTAAAGATGCTCAAATTATTTCGCGTTGCAGTAGACAAGCACCAAGTTAAAATAAGATATGCTGCGAACTTTCTACATGTCCGCAGTGTATCCTAAAAGAAAACTCCAGACCAAGTTCTCTAATTAAACAAACTTATTTAATAAAAATACATACAAAGTAATCTTAGAGGATTTTCTTAAAAGTTTGCCCACTTCTGAATAAGTTGGTGGGTTATCATGGCGTATGTTGAGCGTACAAAAGCGAGCCAAGTCCCTTGTGGACTCCATGTCGCGGTTTCAATTATGGCTGCGCGTTAATGTTATGCAGAAGTCTTGTTTCATTTGGGTAACCATGTCACAGACTTTTTGGGTTCATTTTCTGAGGATAACATCATTGTCGAGTTCGCATTTGTTATGAAGACTAATAAAAGGAAAAATTTGGCAAGACTTTTATTATATTATCTCTAATCGTTGTGTTAGGACATCAGTTGTAGAGTTTAGTAGGTCCACGATTTATATTATGCATAAAGGGTCGATTAAAATAGTTATTTTCAACCTTTCGTGAACATAGTTTTGAATGCAATGCAGTAAGTGTGCTGTTTTGCAATAAGAAATAGGCATTTGTTTCATAAAGCGGCACAAAATTTTCAGCACATGAATAATTCAGCGTTCTATTTGTGTGTGCCCAACTCTAGAGTCCGAGTTTATAAACCACTCGAAGGCCTTCGACATGGCCTAAAATAATTTACTTACAAGAACGCGTTACGCCTCAACGTGCTCTGCGTACGTAGGTAATTGCCACAACAAGCGGTGTGTGAGTGACGTGTGTAAACGTTGCTTAAATACGCCAATTGGTAAGACAAGATACACCGTGAACGCTACTGGAGCTATAACATTTAGTCATAAAATACACTATCTTCCCTAGAAAGTCCTCGTGATATAGAAAATTATATTTGAGAAAAGAGAACCATCATACTTACTGTCCGACGGATAAAAAGAAAGAGTATACTACTTAAGTGATATAAAATACCGAATTATTGGCTGAGAAACGATATTGGTATCAGCAAGCATTTCAATCAAAACTGTGTAAGAATAATCTCATTAAAATGTTGCTTCATCTAATATAATATTTTTTTTATAATATTTTACCACATACACACATCACCATCTAGTCCCAAACTAAGCAGAGCTTGTACTATGGGTACTAGATAATGGATAAACATACATATATACTTTTTTTTTGTAAATACATACATATTATACATAGAAACACCCAGACCAAGACAAATATCCATGTTCATGCACACAAATGTTTGACTTGAGCGGGAATCGAACCCGCGACCTTCGGCGTAGCAGTCGCTTACACTCCCGCTGCGCCAACCGGTCGTCAACATATAATATGTGACTAAGTAATTCAATCTCGTTTTTTGAGGTACAGAACAAAATGTTAGTAAGTTTTGACTTTCATGTATTGTAACTGAAATGAAACAAAAAGAAGAAAATACTTTTTATGGAAACAAAATATTTTACTTGGCTACAATAAAAAATAAGATTCACCGATGTAGTGTCGAATGTTAGAAAGCTTGGCTATAGGTAAAAAGCACTTCTTTCTTAAATACTATAGTTTACAGGTAAGGTCAGGTAAGGTCTAGTCATAAGCAGCCAGCTTCTGAATAAACACTATAAACATTCCAGGTGTGTTAAAAGCGCATAGTGCATGTGATGAATAAATGAACGGCTTTTAACGACGTGCACTTAGCAGAGTGCTAGTTAAAAATGCCGCCTTATGATTTTAATTACGTGTCTTCGTATCATCCCTGTACGGTGTAAAAAAATGGCATAATGCTCAGAATTGAAAACAGTTTTGAAGATTCGGTGTCTCATTTTAGTGTTATTAATTGTGCAATAAATAAGCCAGATAAGGCAGAATTTTTATGCTTAAAAACCCAGCCTTTTAAGTTTTGTTTGTTATACCCGGGTATGTTTGTTATATACTAGAATTCTGGGAGTAAAATCTTTCAAGCGTTACAGCAATTACATGTATGCAAACCAAGGTTTTCAAACTGGAAACCTTCTATTTATGGTAAGATTTCTGCAATTGGAGTAATGTTTTTTAATCAATCGTGGTCCAGATACGCACACTTATAACAATGAACTACTTGAGAATTTGAAGATATATTGATGCCAAGTAGACCCAAAACATGGTCACCCTAGTTATTAAGAACTTTGTTCTACCGAATGCCTCAGATGTGACCACAGCACATGTAAATGAGTTGAATGCAAAAATATTAACCCTCTGGGGTGGGGACGGTGGTCAGATGTCGCCCGATCCATTCACACCAAGTTATACTTGTCTGTACTTGTACTTGTGCAAACAAAATGCTTAAGTGAATGAATGTTTCTAGTAGAAATAAGGAGCTTTTTGTGTGCTGTGATTTGATTTTTGCAGTTTTTTTACGTTGGAGCAACGATGGACTAAGGAAAAGTCCAAAAGTTGACGTCTGTCGGCTGATATGATGAAAAGGTTCAAATACGGGTAGAGAATTAGTTTGAAAGGCCGCTTATTTGAAAACTAACACTATGAAAGTGCAGTCAACAGCGACTATTCTAGAAACCTTCTTAATTCAACACTATGCATATCATATTGAAGGTTACAATACAAAATAAACTACAGCCTAAACAGTTGAGTTCCAATAAATCGTTGTTGAGTTAGGAAACATTGAGTGACTGATGTACTCGAAAGTAAGGTTTCCTAGTTCTGTTGTGGAATGTAAAACAGTTAAACTGCAGTTCTTTTAGACTTGTCTAAAGTGTGTAATACCAAAATATATTTTACGTCGATATTCTGCAAAGGTTTCCCACGGCGAGCATGCTCACTTGTGCTGAATATAGCATTATTTAAATAGTACATAATCTTTATTTGTCAAAAAGCATATACAGATTTTTCATAAAATAAGTTAAAGAGAATGTATATATGTATACATACAAAACATAATTTATACATTTTATCATCATCATCATCAGCCTTTAACAGTCCACTGCTGGACTAGGCCTCTCCTTTGAAAGGAGGAATTGGCCTACTATACCACGCTGGACAAACGGGTTGGTATAGGGTTTGTATGTAAAAGTAAGTAAAAGTAAAACTAAAAATATTTTTATTCTAAACACGCACAATAGAAAGCACAATAAGAAAAAAAATATTACAAGTAACTCAATACACAAAATAAGATAAAACACAAAAGAAAAAAAATAAGAATACAATAACAAACAAAAGTGTAACGTGTTAGATCAGTGCACAGTTCAGCATTTGTCAGGCAGATGCCTGACGCTGATTTTCAACTGTGCCCCTATTTTTGAGTGACTCATGCACGTCAAAAAACCATTACATAATAATACAATAAAATAAACATATTAGATTGGATACGTAAACAAAGAATATATAAATAAATAGCATGCATACCTAATTTAAACAACATACATACATACATACATACATAACGTCACGCCCTTTATCCCCGAAGGGGTAGGCAGAGGTGCATTTCTACACCCACTCTTCGCCAGATATACTTTAGTCCCACGTAATAAGGGGCGAGCCCATTGCCGTACCGGGCACATTTCCAGACTCCGTGCTGCTACTGAGAGTTTCGTGACTGAAAAACCCAATAACACTGCCCGACCCAGGAATCGAACCCGGGACCTCCCGATCCCACGCGCACACTTACGCCGCGAGACCAACGAGGCAGTCGTATAGGGTTTGATATCGAGTCCCCCGTCTCCACGCAAAGATGGTATTTGCATCGTGTTATCCCTTAGTCGCCTCTTACGACACCCACGGAAAGATAGGGGGTGGTGACACTTGTATTCTATGCCGTCAACCACACGGCTAATTTAAACAAATAAATAAATATATCGTATAACTACATATTATATATTATTGTAAACATTTCCATATATACACAAAATAAATGCATTGACGGGGAACCGAACGGCAGCGCGGCGGACGCAGGCAACACCGGCCGCGGCTTTGCGTCTCTCGCACAGTGACTAAGTGGCCATCGACGCAACTACAAGCTGCTGAGTGTAAAGCGCACCACACAGCGGGTGCATGCCATAATAAGCCCCGAGCCGCGCAATCAAGTTTTCCGTTCTCTGCATAACATGCTCCCTCTGTCAGCTCTTACGATACTAATGGGATGATATGGGGTGGTGAAATTCCGTATTCTTAATCCGTCACCACACGGACTGATTTATACATATAGGAAAAATATATTACTTAGGAACTCCACACTAGGTCAAGCCTGATTCGTGGAGTCTTTGAGTGGTTCCAGAAGTTAATACAAATTGAACAATTGTGCAAGTATTTGGACGGTAATTAAAACGATAGATTAGAAAGAATAAGGATACAAAAAAATATAAGAAAATACTAAGAATCATTATTCAAATCCAACACGCGGAAACTGGCAAGTAATAAGTCTAGTAATCTTAATATATAAAATCCTTGCGTTACTGACTGACTGACAGACACGCTACAGCCGAAACTATTAGGCACAGGAAGCTGAAATTGGCATGTATGTTCCTTGGGGACCGTATGGGTGCAATAAGAAGGGATTCCCCGAAATTCCCACGGGATCGTCCAAAACGGGTAAATTTATAAAATTGCAGGCGTAGCTGCTGGCGTCCTCTAGTCAAATTGTAAAGTTAATCAACCTTTGACATTCATAGAAATTCGTGCAATTAACTTATTTTGATGAATGCCAAGTAAGATTCTTGATATAAGCGTACCTTTTGATTACATTTAACATTTGAAACACCCTCCAATTCTTGCGCTGGCGTAGAGTCTAGGAAATCAACATTTTTACTTTTATTTCGGGTAAAATATCCACTGCTAAAAAACCAACTATTACTAAAGCAAATAAAAGAGCTCTTCAGAAAAACGACAGTTTTATGCTAAACGACTTTCCTTCGATTCTTTTGTCGGAGCACCAGAACGACACTTTAAGTGGAAGCAATTACTTATTATGTAGTGTCGCAATCGCGGCATCGAAGAAAAAATACTTGTTCTTAAAAGAGAAACGGCAAAGACTTGAAGTGGTCATTAACTTCGTTTTCTGCTCGATGTTAACTTTAGTTGGAGAGGTTTCTTGCCTATACAAGATATTGCTGTCAATAAATGGCAAAAAAAAACAAATTTGTTCGCCAAGTATTTCGGTCTTAACATCTCTTGAGGGTAAGTGGTGGCGTCGTTATACGAAAGGAGGCTCAAATTTGGTGTTATTGACGAATTGTGTTTATTGATTGATAGAGGTGCTGATAACCATATTTTAAGAAGACAAGCAAGCGTACTAGTTATGTACTGTGACTGTAGTTGACGGTAACGATATCCTTTATGATACGCGCGTGAATGAAACAAAAATGAATGTGAAGAATAGTGGCAAAGCATTAAAAAAATATATAACAAAAATAATGTGACATGTTCAAATGAGCCACTTTTATACTATTGATTTCGATATTGCTTAGGGAGGAGAAGCTTTTGTCTAATCAATCAATATACATAAATGCTATAATAATTGCTTAACTGCATAATTGGTCAACTTTCCTGATCATTAGGTTCTTCAAGAGAACTGATTTTAGTCTGCAAACCGTTCTATTATCCTAAGCTTTTATTCTACATTAGTTTGAAATTAAAACCATAGTTTGCACTCATAAGTAGTGCGAAAATATTTGAGCCTCAGTTTTTACAATTCCAAGTCCAACGGATGTTCCAATTCATACAAAAAGGCGAAGAAAGAGCCTTAAACTAAACTAAGTCGGACACTTAAAAGTCCCTTGGTTCACATTTTGAACCGTGAAGTATATTTAAAACCTTTTTTAACAAGAAATTAATTATCAATACTATTAATCTTAGATAATGTAATTCAATAAATCCGTTGTCAAGGGATGTCACTGTTTGAAAAATTTATGAATTCGGTTAGGAACGTCCCTGTGTAGACGTAACTAATCAATGGGAGAAATTGAGACCGTTCAGATGCTCGCCGTCGTAAATGATAAGCGATAAATAAGTGTCTGCTTTTAACGTTTTTGTTATTTTATATGTTATAAAATATGTTTTTTTATATTTTCATATGGAAAATATAAGAAGGGCTTATAATATTATTTGGATCTTTTTTATATGAATAAGTTTTCTGCTTCCATACATCCAATTCCTACAAGGTTTTTTATTATTGTCTTTATTTGTTAAGGGGCTTCTGGCATTTCATTTGACCAGGCCATTCCCATCGTAACCTAAATCTAGTCTATGCATTTCTGATCTTATTTACTATTTTATAAACTAAAGTGGCCGCTGTTAACAAAGGCAACATCTATAAAATGTATGTTTAGTCTATTAATCAGAGTCTCTCTCACGTCTCTAGTTTTGACACATTCCACCAACAAGTGATAGACATCCTCCTCTCCTACTCTCCTCATTATCTCACAAAACACCACACTCTCCACAATTTAAGAGCAAGTTTAATAAATGTGTTAGGAATCGTATCGAGTGCCCCAGCAATGAAAATCTGTTGAAACTTTATACGAATTTAAACTTTCGTCATTGTACTACACTTGAGATAATAGCGCTTGCTGTGCAGAAAATGGCTGTTGAAGCATTAAATTTATAAAAACGTTTCGAAGGCTGACCTAAGAAAATGTATCATCATCCTTTTAGCGTTATTCCAGTTTCAATCTGGGGTCCGCTTTCTAGTCTAACCGAATTTGGCTGAATATTAGCTTTTCCACAGAGCGATTGCCTGTCTGACGTCCGCAACCCGAAGGGATAGCGATATTCCATGGTTTAGACTAGTGTCAGTTTGTTTAGAAGGTACTGACACCCTGTAACGACTGTCAAAGATCTTTTGACAACCGGGACCGACGCGCGGCTTAACGTGCTTTCCGAAGGTAAATTACAGGAGAAAGATTGGAGATTGAACGAAAAAAAACATACATACCTATACTCACGCCTTTTCCCCGTCGGGGTAGGCAGAGACAACGGAACGCCACTTACTTCTATCCATACAAACCTCACGCGCTTCCTCTACATTCATTACTCTTTTCATACATGCTCGCCGGTTCCTAAATCGGAATCCTATCCATCAGTCTCACCCCACAGATACTGCGCAGTGATCGCATCTCAACTGCGTTAATTCTGCTTTCATGAAAAAAAATCACGTATTAAAAACATGATTCCATCATGTTTCTTTTTTAATTTTATTAGTTAACTAGAGGATGCCAGCAGCTACGCCTGCACATTTTTTTAATTTATCTGTTTTGACCGATCCTGTGGGTATTTCGGGAAATCCCTTCTTAGTGCACCCCTACGGTCCCCAAGGAACATACATGCCAAATTTTAGCTTCCTGCGCCCAGTAATTTTGACTGTAGCTTGTCTGTCAGTCAGTCAGTAACGCAAGGATTTTATATATTAAGATTATAAAAATTAATTTTGATTTAACTGTCTCAGTCGTTGCATATTTTAGTGTAGTGCTTTGCTGTCATGTGGTCTGTTTAATAACTTAGATGGCTCTAAATAACTTAATGCGATACCATCTAAATTCTTCGCTCGACTTAAAGCTACATATATCTGACCTTGCGCGATTTTTTTTCCCAAGATCTATCACTGCCCTCTCCAATGTTGTACCTCGGAGCTTGTGAACAGTGACAGCCCAACTTAAAATAAACGGGAGCATTAACCTCTCTACATCACCGTAACCTTTATTCGCTTGAAAAGTTGCAGATGCTGGTGTGATTGATACTAGATCCTCCGCATCTTTTACCCTAGTGCCCACAGTTTGATCATCAAATTTAATGAACACTGCTTCGGGCAGTTCTCCTGCTTCTAGTTGATCACGGCGAAGGGCTGGCCACTTTATTTTTTTAATAATTACCATTGCTCCGTTGACTTGTCCATCTGAGACCGCCATATTCCTTCTTAACATCACCCTGGAGCCTATGCCTATTTTTATGCTGTGTAACAATCCTCCACACTTGTTTGATTTTTATATTTATTTTCTAACTTTCATTTTAACCCGTAAACTAACTTTAAAAAATGTTGACCAAAAAAGTTATGTACTTCTTTACTTAGGTAATACGTAAGCAAATTGTAATTTTATGATTAAACTTAAAAAAAAATACTCGCTTAATATATATGCTTCTCATTCATTTTATAAAAATTAATCTGCATGAAAATTATCAATTCTCTAATAAATAAGTAACGAATTTATTGGGGACCTAGCTTCCCCACGTGTGTATATATGTTGCTTGAAATCGCGTGTGTCGCTAAGGGTTAACATTTATCTATGACTTTCTGACGTGTCCAAAATTTGTTTTTTACATTTTTATGGAAATAAATATATATGAGTTTGAGTTTACACTAAAAAGTATTAAATAAACATACCTACGTTAAAAAAACCGACTTCAAAAACTAAAAAGTAAAAAATAATAAAGATTTACATACATACATAACGTCACGCCTTTTATCCCCGAAGGGGTAGGCAGAGGTGTATTTCTACACCCACTTTTCGCCAGATATACTTTAGTCCCACGTAATAAGGGGCGAGCCTATTGCCGTACCGGGCACATTTCCAGACTCCGTGCTGCTACTGAGAATTTCGTGACAGAAAAACCCAATAACACTGCCCGACCCAGGAATCGAACCCGGGACCTCCCGATCCCACGCGCACATTTATGCCGCGAGACCAACGAGGCAGTCGTATAGGGTTTGATGTCGAGTTTTCCGTCTCTACGCAAAGATGGTATTTGCATCGTTTTATCCCTAAGTCGCGTCTTACGACACCCACGGGAAGATAGGGGGTGGTGACACTTGTATTCTATGCCGTCAACCACCGTTATTTTGAACTATAGAAGTAAACACATGATTCATAAACATAACTACGTTAAAAAAAACCCGACTTCAAAAACTAAAAAGTAAAAAAATAATAAAGATTTAATATTAATTAAATACCTATTATTTATAATTATGTGCTATTTACTACCTAATAGGTTTGAAGTCGGTGCCAAGCCTTAAACAAATAATGATATTTTAATAACTTAAATGAATACGAGCAAATTAATGATCATCATCATCAGCCTGCCGTAGTCAACTGCTGAATATAGGCCTCTCCAATAGCACGCCACTGAGCCCGATTTTCGGCTCTTTGTGTCCAGCCGCTACCAGCCACTTTGCGTATATCTTAATTCCACCTAGCCGGAGGGCGTCCTATACTACGTTTGCCAAGGCGCGGTCTCCACTCTAGAACACGACTAAGTACTCCAACGGTTATCGGTTCTGCGACAAATGTGACCAGCCCACTGCCACTTCAGCTTGCTAATTCTTTGATCTATGTCGATTACCTTGATTCTCTGTCGGATCACTTCCTTACGAATTTGATCCTTCAGAAACTCCGAGCATAGCCCTCTCCGTAGCTCGCTGAGCAACCTAAAATTGGTGGACTAGTCGCACCGTCAGTGTTCACTTCTTGGCACCGTAAGTCATAACGGGTAGGACGCACTCGTTGAAGACCTTTGTCTTAAGGCTTTGCGGTAGGGAGGACGAAAATACTTGACGGAGTTTTAAGGCTTGGCACCGACTTCAAACCTATTAGGTAGTAAATAGCACATAAGTATAAATAATAGGTGTTTAAATAATATTAAATCTTTATTATTTTTTTTACTTTTTAGTTTTTGAAGTCGGGTTTTTTTAACGTAGTTATGTTTATGAATCATGTGTTTACTTCTATAGTTCAAAATAAAACATTGTAAGTCTTTGCCACTTATCTCTGGGATGACGTTGTTTTATTTCATAAGTTAATCCAATTAACGTTATAATGAAAATTATTGACAAATCTGCTACATGTATAGTTAAAAGTTTCGTTCATTATGAGTTATGGGCAATTGGTCAGATTTAATTTTGAGTTTGACTTGCCTTGTCTCGGTCAAAGAAGTTTTAAATAAAATCTGTTTTAATACACGCTCTGGTAATAATTAGTCCTAGTGATTGGAATATAGCTTGAATTAAAAACTTTAAGTTTAATTGTATTTCAGATAACAATAGATACGTAATTATAACTATTGTCTTGATTTACAGTATTAAAAATATTTTGAAAACAGAAAATTACAAGAGATTCAATTAGCTTTAAAATTAGTGAAGTAGATACCTAAATAAAACTAAGCATTAAATTAAATGAAGTATCGGTATTTTATTCATTGACTGAATAAATAACGATGAATTATTTGTAATTGTATGTCTCCAAATGCATTCTTAAGAATCATTCTTATCGATATTTGTTTCGAGTCAGGGGCGAAACAACGACTTGATGATTTCACAGTGTTGCTCTATTTGGGATAAAACCCACAATACCCAGTGCATGGTTAAACGGCAAGGCAACCGCATAAACCACTACGCCATACGTACTGCTAAAATATTAGGTTACCAACAAATCCTTTTCATCTAAATTTTTGCGACATTATTGCCATTACGACTAAGGTCATGCCAGAACCAGACAAAATCGATTTGATGACTATCAAGCAAAGTTGTGAAAGCTGGCTGGATAGACACAGTACTAACTTCTATAGTTAGAAATAAAACATTGTTAGTTTTTGACACTCGTCTCTGGAAATACGTCGTTTTATTTCAATTTTCTAGAAATAAATAAGCCTATGTTACTCAGGGATAATGTCGCATTACAATGGTGAAAGAAGTTTTAAAATCCGTCCAGTACTTTTTTAGTTTATTCGTAACAAACATACAAAAATCCAAAAATACAAATCTTTCCTCTTTATTATGTTATATATAATATAATATATTTCTGGTGTGCGTGTGTATGTCACTGAACTCCTCCTTAACGACTGGACCGATCTTGATGATTTTTTTTGTGTGTGTTCAAGGGGACTTGAGAATGGTTTAGATTTACAATTTAGTCCACTAGTAAATGTCTTTTTACTTATTTTTTAATTTGTAAGTAGTTGTGGCTTTTGGAATGTTTCACATTGGAACCGACGGACTGCGCTGCTATCGCAGTGTCAAATCATCTATTAATAATTTCGTCAAGGAGTACATCGAAACCTTACTTAAATAATAAAACATTAAAAAATAAAGATTTCGAGTCGACAACATATATCCGCAAAATTCGGACTATCGAGTATTTTGTTAAATTCTAATGGTTCTGACAGACAAATCACAGTTGCCATATTGGCCACTCTAGCGAAACGTCACAGATGCTGGATAACATTTTGAGTACTACTAAGTCTTAGTACTAAGTAGTTTGTATGTGTAGGTAAATACTTTTTGCAGTTATATTTATTAAACAGTTAAAACGACAATTATAGGGACTATGCGTGTGATTCAGATATAAGCGAATACATTTTATGACACTCTTTGTCGGTAAAGAAAGACACCTCTAACATTATTTTATATGTAAACACTCTAAAACCGCGAATATTAATTAATAAACGGTGGAAAATTTAAGCGCGAAATTTAAAATGTCGAAACGCAACGCTATTGCCTAGATACCAAAGTGACGACACGGTTCGCAGAGGATATGTCAAAAGTGTCAAAACAGTACAAGACATAAGATAGAGTTGACAGTTGACAACTCAAATGTTGAGAACGCTGCGTCACCACAAAGCGCGCTAAAATGGGGGTGTTTAAACCAGCGTTATGTCATTGCAATTTTCAACATTTAATTCAAAATAAATGTTGACTTCTCCACGTCTAATATTTTTTTACGATATCATATCTACATAAATAAACGATAGCAACAATTAAAAAAATATTCCCTATTATGGAAGGAGATTTGTGTTACCCCGAACATAGATGATATACTGTACTAGATAACCCCGAATTCACGCGAGCGAAGCCGCGGGCAAAAGCTAGTATTAGTATAGATATGGACTACAGCAATTTATAATATTCCTCACGTAACAAGAAATTAGAATTTACAAGTAATGTACCGCCATTATGATCGTCCAGCTCCAGGACCACAAAACCAGCCCCATCGAGTTGCGACGAGGGTTGAGGCAGTGGGATGTAATATCCCCTAAACTCTTCACCAACGCACTCGAAGAAGTCTTTTCGACGCTGGACTGGACTAGACGGAGCATAAACATTAAAAGCCTAAATGGAGCCTCCCGACGGGTCGGTCTCGGCATGAACTTGGATAAAACTAAACTAATAACTTGTTTAGTTAGTTAGTTAAACAAAACTAAAAAATTGCAACTATTTAATCTATTACGTTATAATGTAATATTATCTCCCCAGCAAGATTATCTGTCGGCATGCAATTAAGTTCTCTAACACAATATTTGCGTAGTTCCCTCCTTGTTTAGATAAAACATAAAATACGCTTGCCACTATCTTTGTATATATAAGATAAATATGTTTTATGGGTTTGTGCGAGGAATGTAGCAGGGGTTTCGTTTGTGTTTGAGTTTTGGTTGGTAGTGTCTTTATTTGAGGTTCTTGAGTAAAGATGAATGTATAAAACGATAAATATTATAACAGAATGTGATAAAAAAGATGGACTACTTGAAAAAGAGTGCAATTTTATTATTTTCTTTCTTAAAAACTATAAAAGTTATATTCAAATTCTTATATCTTTATGTAACGCCTCCGTGATTCAGTGCTCAGTGTATACTTATGCTGATCAGAAGGCTCTGGGTTCGATTATCTGTTCAGGCAGAAGTGTTATCGGGTTTTTTCAAATTCTCAGCAGCAGCAAGGAGTCTGACAAATAGCTCGATAATATACAATATAGTAATATTACACCTGCGCCTATCCCTTCGAGGTCACACGCGTGAGTCTATAAAATATATAGAAGAATAAAAAATGCAAGGGGTCTATATCGGGTTATTATTTGAAAATTTAAGTGAAATACCTTATACTCCTTAATTTTAAAACATTTGGGACCAAATTCAAGTCACCTTTCGGACGTTTAAACCAACAAACCTTGTCAAAACTTAAAGCTGAACTCAATATTCATAACAGTAATATACGTTAAAAGCTTGCATAATGAATCTGTCATGACAGTATAAATTACAGTCACAATAATGATAGATCGTAGATCGCACGTCAACTGAAACCCTTCTGAAGGGAGATAAAGGGTGGATTGCATAAGTTTTGTAACCGATAAATAATCTTTTGCCTATATCGGTTTCCCAACACAGTTTGTCTCCAAAGTTATACTTCATGTAAATAGTGTCATTTAAGATCGGTATTTGATGCAAATACTGCGTAAAGCAGAAATTAAATAAAATCATTGGAATTAGTTGGCCTTTTGAAGCGGTTAGTATGGTCAACGAACAATATTACTGAATAATGATTTTTATTACTTACCAGTAGATTTGGAAGCTTCATATAATTTACTCAAAATGTAGTGGCTGTGTATCTTCATCATCATGAGAGACGTTCTCAGCTTAACATACGCTTCTCCCGCGGTGCTCTACGAAGACTCGTCTTGGGCCAACCAAAACCAACTGCTTTCCGAGATTCCAACAAGATCGCGGTCCATTTGTGGTAGGCCTACCACTGCTGCATCATTTGTTACCAACCCCTCTTGAACCCTAAAATGCTTACATAGTTGCCTATCCATACTACTCATCATAAATCCCTGCCAATGCCTAAATCTCCGTGTCAGCACTTTCGCCTTCTTCATTCATTCAGTCCTTTTCAACCTCAGTCTGCATCCATCGCAAACGCGACGCGACCAGTCCTACTATTTCCATAGTGTGCCAGGCTAATTTCTAAATCCTAATTGTACCAGTTCTTTGTTTAATTGTTTTAGCCAGTTTAAATTTTGTTTTTTTTAAGACATTTTCCCGGTCCCGCGTAACAGTTTGTTACGAAGCCGCGCCTCCAGAATCTGCCAGCCCCATCGGATTCTTAGAACTACGTGCCATATCCACCGCCACTCCAATATGACTATTCAGAGCCGCAGACACATAATTCTAAAAATCTTATCTGTCGATTATAAAGCCTTCGATGATCTACATTGTCACAAACGTATATAGGTAGTGTATACATGCATTTGTGCAACGAACTAACTGAAGCACAATTTATTCAGTCTCTCTCTCATAAAAAAGGTTAAACTTCAGCAAGCAGTGTTAACTGCAGTATTGACTATAAATTTACCTAGAGCCCCCTTAACAATATTTAAATGCGAAACTCTGTTTGTGAATTTGTTCTCTTTTCTCGGGAACGGAAGAAGCTACAGGCCGACCCGATATTTGCATAAAAATAGTTTCTGACCCGGGCAGATAGGACGTTTTTTGTCCCTTGCAAAGCTGCCGGTAAAAGCTATCCTTAATATTATAAATGCTAAAGTATGTTTGTTTTTTTATCGTTGTTTCTCACGGTAAACGGCCAATAGAATATTTTTGAACACAATGTGTAGGTACTTAAAGTATTTATGTTTAATTATTTATATTTATTATGTTGTATTTGTCTGTCAGTCAACCTTAGCGTATGCTACCTATGCGTATTTCTAGACACTGTGCCACATAGACACGCGCGCATACGAGACATCATCACCTTAGTGCTATTGTTGCATTCCAGGGCCTTCGCTTTGGTGCCCGGGGTCCGCGTATACACGCACTAAAGAAGTAATAAAATGCACTACAATAAAAATATTCAATAATCTCCGCTCCACATTTTTCATTTAGATATAGGCTAATATCTGAAACGAGATATTCACTATCAGCCGCATATAAGCTACCACTAATGCAAAATTATTTTGCTCCAAAACGTTCATGGTATAAATTGTAAACATAGTAATATTTATGTAACGAGTCTATGTCGCGTATTTATTTGAAAATATTTGCAATATATATTATATTTCCCTCGATGTAATAATTACCTAGACTTGATACGTAAATATCACTTTTTGTACAAATCGCTAAAGTTTGATAGTGTTTATGGTATAGTTTGATCACTTTATTCAATAGATTATGAGCGCCCATGTCCTATCTGACCACTTCACCTAGAGCTTAGCTCATTATTAATCTATTCGGATCATCTATACACGGCCAGAGCAAATAATTCTGCGGCTTAAACGATCAAAGTATCGAACATTGCGATCATAATGTTTATGTAACGATTCATACCTGTTGCTGTAAGTGTTCATGTGGGCTTATTTTTATTCGTTTGGGTTAATGTTGTATGTATGTAGATTTCACCTAGGATGTGTGCAGAAAATTATATTTCCTATTCTTGCTAAAAACAGCAAGGCTCTACTACCAATCTATCTAGGTATAACTGGTATGTAGCAGTTAAAACAATATATCGCAATAAAATCCGTAACTACAGTTGTAGTTAAGAATGTCTTGATTAGAATTTAACTTTGATGAGATTATCATCCATATATTGGTTGCAAACTAGAGAAACAGCAATATGATAATATTGTGTATAACTTGAAATAACACCGAAAATCATCTTCCGTGAACACTATTGTCTTAAATTCAATCATGCCTATACTCCAAAATATTACATAGCACACACGCTATTGCACTTTACCTTTTTCTATACGATCAAATCAAACCAGCAAATCACGACACGAACGACAATCTGTCCACCACATTTACCCATTTCTCGTATCCTTACTTACGCCATTCTGAACCTCGGCCGCTGTCAACGTCTTGTGACGTAAGCGGCGATGTTTTACGATTGTCCCGGTACACAATGATGTTTATAGCTCTGTTTATCACTGATCTCGGGAAATGGTTTAGTAAAACTTTCCAAGTCCCATGATTAGTTGTCTCATTAGTTAGTTAGAGTTTGATGGAAATTGTCGTGTGATTATGTACAAACTTCGTTTGGATGTGTTTTAAATTGGATTCAGTTTATCACATTCAATTTTCAGCATGATTAATGTGTAGCTATTGTGTCGAAATATAATGCGATTTACCATATTTATATAAATATGTATACTACGTACGTATGTATATGATGATTCATAATATAATACATACTAGTGACAATACTACGACTCAATAGGAACGTGGAACGATCTTGTTAATTGTTATGCCTTAAAAGCTGGTTCCCACCTTATACCCTACTTGTTAATTCTGATTAAAAATTGCAAAAACATCTTATGATCTCTTTATTATGATAATAAGCAAACAATATTACAACCACAGCGGCACGATGTCAAAGGAGAGAAGCTAACTAACACTTGTTCAATATCACTTACGGCCGGTTTCCATATTCGATCTATTCATGAATTTGGAGATTTGAGATAGATATTTGACATAAATTTCTTTTAAAAGATACGTCTAACGAATATCTCAAATCACAAAATCCGTGGATAGATCGGATATTTAATATAGCGGTTAACAAAGTAAGCTATATTACAGTGTACAAGTATGTACGCAAACACAAGTGCAATCTCTGTTTCCGCACTCTCATATCCGACACGACCGGGGACAGATTGGACTAACAGTCAAGCTTTAATTTTCAAGGTATGGGAGTGAAATACCAGCCGTTGACTGCCCGATTTTAAGTTTATATTGAATATTTTTTAACATATAAGACCGGTATAACCTTTTGCTCAATTCATGAATCGAACCCGAGACCTCATGATCCGCAGTCTCACACTATCACTGGACCATAGAGGTAGACAAAATTATATAAGCAGGCTTCTAGTACAAGCTACATGTGTGAGTTACACTGCAATTGAGAAAATAATATGATTTTTAGTATTGAAGATTGCATTGATCATTAAGCCTATCATCATCATCATCAGCCCTTTATACTGTCCCACTGCTGAGCACGTACCTCTTATCACTATAAGAAGGGCAAGGCCATAGTCCACCATGCTGGCCAAGTGCGGGTTAGCACACTTCACATGTCTTTCGAGAACATTATGGAGAACTGTCAGACATGCAGGTTTCCTCACGATGTTTTCCTTCACCAATAAGCAAGCTATAATTAACACTTTAATACTTACCTACTATTTAATACGCCTATACTTACCTATAACAAGATTACTTAACAGGTTCCCTGTCCCGTGTATCATATATGATTCATAACAATTGATTTTCTATTGTGTCTAGCGCCGGACAGCGAATGGGTTAAATTAGCTACCATATATATATATATTAAATAATTTTAAATGTAGGTAATTTAAAATTTATTTTCCAATCTGAAAATGTGGACGAACAGTTGAAACTGAGTTTCTATACGGTCAACATCATCCGAAGCGAACTCAAACTTGAGCAAAACAATACATAGGTTCTACTTAAACAAGGCCTCCCCTCGAATACGGTTTTACTTACAAAAACCTTCGCTACTGTTCCCTTGTTACGAATATCCAAATACAATGCCAATATTTATGTGTCCCTTGTGGATTGAAATCGAATTCACAATATTTTGCATAAAAGGCGTTTCGCTGTTCCATCGACGACTTCAACTTTGTATATATTTACATACATACAATGTTTCTCATCTCTTGTTTTTGTATTATTAGTGGTTTTTTATTATTTAGAATTACTTATAATGTCCCTGAAGAGGTAAGCATCATATTACCCTAATTTCACAAGACACGTTTTATATTCGATATAATGATCATTATGACAACAACATAGACCTGTAATTATATAATATAATATTGGAATAAATTGTATATTTTTTATCAACAACTAGGTTTTTGCCTGCGGCTTTGATCGAAGATGCGATGTAATATTACATCAAATAATAAAATCGAGAATAAAAAAAAATATTTTCAGCCGTGACTTTAACAACGTGAGGTCATCTTCCGCGTGGCATGGGTTCGATTTCCTCACGAGATACCAATTTTTTGTGATTTTCTTATAGTTGCTTCGTAATTGGGCGATCTTTGTGTCCGTTGATAGCTTGCTTGTAGAGTCTCCCGTGATAGAGGATCTATTTATATTTAATAAAAAATCTGACGACCAAAACCTGAGAAGAAAGCTAGTACTCTAAGGTTATACTACCATCGCTTACTTAGATTAATTTTCAAGATTGGTCAACTGGACGGCTTCTAGACTGTTAGCTAACTAATTTATCAGTGTCCAACTGAACACAACACTTCAGAATATTTATTATGGCCAGTTTCGCCGACAAATTTGGTCAAGAGGTTTTAGTAAGAATAAGTTAGTTTTCGGCTACCTAAAAGATTTTTACTGGGATATAATTAAAAGATTTTTACAGACTAAAGTATTTGTGATTAATTATATAAATTTTATGTTGCGTAGTGAGCAGCATATGGCTTTGTCATAATCAAGAATCAATAACATTGATTAAGTACTGTGTGTAATAAATAGTAAGTACTCACAGAGGACTTGTTTGAATCTTTTACACATTGAATTTTTAAACATTGAATCTTTTACCCAATAACCTCATTAGAAATTATTGTTACAGGTTCGAAATTATTAAAGTGTAGGATGCATTGCATAGCTTTGAAAAGGACAAATTTCCGGTAATGCATCATACATGTATTGTTTGGGAGGTGCAGAAATAATAGGGTTGTTTCCAACTAGTCAAATCAAACACCTTTGTCTAAAACGACCTTTGCTACGGCGTTTGTATGAAATAAGACCTAGTGACGTCATAGTTTTTTGCTGTCAAATAGAATACTTATTATCAATAAATTGTCGATAAAAAAATGTTAAATAAAGTTTTAACATTAATTGATGAATGAAACTACCATTATTTTGACATATTTCACTAGATAAAAATACTTGTATAATTTATTTTACTTGCAGGAAACTTCCCTATTGACGAAAAACTTAACTCGGCTCAGATATCCGTTTGTTGTTTGTCAAATTTTATAAGAACCTAATACACATAGGTACTTACTTTAATGAACTTTGCAATTGGATTGCAGTTTACTTATGTACATTACGCCATACGTTGTATGGCCGCATTTTTTTAAAGGAAGAAATAATTTGACGCAATATTATGATACAATTGATTTTTATTCGATAATCATATTCCAATTTCGGAGAAAATCGATAACATTTCTAAAAAAAGAATCCACCATCATTATACAATATTTATTTACACATGACAATTATACACACACACTTTTAATCCTGTAATGTAAAGTCAGATGGGATTAACTGTCACACTCTCATTTCATCAATGGCGGCCTGCGGGAGGTTGGAGTGAAGGGAGGCCTTCCCTCTTCGGAGGGTAGCGTGCGCCCCCCTTGTCTCAGCCTCCCTCCCCGGGGAGTTCCCCGTCGAGCCGTTCGGATGCTGGAATTTCTGTTGCCGTAACTCTTGTAAAGGCGGCGAGTTATTAAACTGACTTAAATTCTTCGGCACAGTCGCGTAACCCATTTGCGGATAACTCACGTTAGGTATTCGGAAACTGTTGCTTCTACTGCCTAGTTTACTCGGCAGCATTATGTTGTCCATACTCAGCGTTGGACTAGGCGGCGATTTTGGCACGTCTAAGGGCCCTTTAAAATTCAAATTCGCTAAATGCTGATCTGTATTCATCATGTGTTTCTTCCTATTTTGTCTTTCGACATCCACTACCAAACTCGGAGCGTGGGTCGGATCTATATGGTAATGTGAATGTTTTCCAGAAATTGTCTCGAAATGTTTTTCATTAAACCTTGGTTGCTTCGTCCTTGATCTAGACTTGTCTCGTTGGTAATAAACGCCGGCAAAGATGAGTACGTTTAGGATTAATAGAGAGCATCCAATAGCTATTGTAACGCTGAGGGCCGTCGAGTACGCAGCATAGCCGGCCGCTTCCAAATTAGCCAAAGTGTTTTCCGTAGCGTTCAATGTTTGCAAGTCTCTTCCTGGCAGTATTGTAGTGCAGGTCGCCAGTATCGTATCTACGGTCGTTAAGGCTGTGTCGGTGTACACTGAGCCGTTTGTTCGTCTGATTGCATCGTTATCGTTGACGTTCCTCGCCAATGGATCCGGCCTGACGATACCTTCGTACAAGTCCTGTTCATTGTGGTTTTTGAATAGGTTGTGTCGAGCAGCTACATCCTCCATACCAGCTCTATGTAATTCTGGCACTAGACGCAGCCATACGGAAAGTTGGTGAGCCCGATAATGGTTTTTGAGGCGTGGCTTCATGCCTGCGGAAATAAAAAATATATATGTAGGTGTATTGAATACGTCTGGTATATTTCGTGAGCAGAATAATTAAAATACTATGTATGAAAAATTTGTTTTCGTACATAGTATTTTATTGGTAATTTTATTGTTGCTGTCTGTCGCCAAGCAATAGCTATCATATAAAAGAAATCGAAACTATCAGAGGTTATCAAGGTTATTTCGATATAGTTGTATTGTTCACTTGATTGTATTTTGTCTGGTTGATATAAAAAAAGTTTCGGTCCGTATATTTCTGCTGAATCTATTTGCTTTAGTATGTTGCCACTTCGGCGTTCACAGCACTACTGTGGCAATAATTCGTTATCACTTCATACTACCTATTACTCAAAGATATATTTTGTACCTACTGGTATATGAATTGTAGAATTAAATGTAATAATATGTATCTCACTGAGCCATCCTTTACTTATTTCTAATGCGCCAATAAATCATCTCAATAGTCTATACAAAAAAAACTTATCTGCTTTTGATCACAATCGTCCCAAGAAACTAAGATTTATGGACTAGTGTGCCTGAATAGTTTTAGAACTAAAGTTTGAACGCTATCATTTATAATTCATTGCTCAATAGCCAGAATTGTTTCCCAAACTTTTTAATTAATTAGCTTTATCATTTCGTAACAATGTTGATCTAAGTTTTCTTACGGCATATTTCTTTCTTTTGCTCTATATAAAATTGTCTGCGACATTTTATGATTAATAGTTTACTTTGGTTTCTTTGAATCGATGGATAACTTTATTTCTTGGGAAATTTATTCATATAGCCTATCTACTATCTGACAGAAACATAAACAATGTTTTGTTAGACTTATAAGTTATCGGAAAGTAATTACTAAGTGTTTATTTAAGTAATAATTTGAAAATTCAACACTACAATAATGAATTTATAACAATTATCTCAAAGTTTCTTAATGTTTGGTTGGGAATCAATCCCTTGCCCTTAGCATTCAGGCTCTAATCACTAGACCATTGACGCAGTCAATACAACACATATAGGTACTAATAAATAATTATAGGAGAGGATGGATGACAAAAGACTGACAAAGAAGATATATAAGGCATTGTGAATGGGACAAGACGAAGGGAAGACCTAGGCGAACGTTCTCTGACCAGATTGGAGACATCCTAAAAAAAGGACAGGTCAGAAGTACCCTAAACCGAAGAGCATACATGAGAAACTTGATGGAAGTGAATGAAGCAAGAGAGGTATGTCAGGATCGTTGCAAATGGCGTTCCGTAGTCTCTGCCTACCCCTTCGGGAAGCACGCGTGAGTCTATGTATGTATGTATCTAAATAATTATATTTCCATATAAACACTTCATATGCAGCTTGTAACATAACATTACTATTGACTGCACCAGTACAAAACTTACCTATTTCCAAATATTTTTGGTGTGTAGAATCATATTCTTCCCAGTTTATCCCTCTGAATTTATTTCTCTCCCTCGACGCTGGCAACAAAGACTCCTGTCGTACATTGTCATTCGGGTTCCTGCAACAAGAATTTTATTCTCGTGTAATAAACCTATTTACTTATGTCTTTCCCTAGAGGTATAATCAGTATTAATATTGTGAATAACGGTCACTGCCATGGCCGCCTGGATTTTCTCGTATTAATATTGTGTATAGTGGGTCCTTAGGCACGGTCTCTAATGTTATGTGTTATATCAATGCCGTTACTATAAGTATGTTGTCGCTCTTGGTGATGATCAAATTTCTCGCAAATATGAAAAATAGACGGACTTTGGGTCTTTAACGTTTAATGCCGTCACCGTAGCCAATTTTTGGGAACATAAAATTTAATATGAACCATTGATACGAAGAAGAAGAACGTTTAATTTCAGTCAGGCTATAATAACATAATAAAAAAACTTTATTCTTAAAAATAATTATTTTTTTTCACTAAGCATAATGTCTGTGATAAGTGCTTTTGTTAAATTTTGGTACATTAATGCGTAGGTACTTTATTTATAATAGTAGTACATTATATTTGGTAAATATAGTTATTTTAATGTTTACCTGAACTAGGCTGCAACACCTACATATGCTTCAGGAAAAATCTTAAATAATAATAATAAAGGGCTATTTTTTACCCGACTGCGCGACGCAAAGGAGGGTTATGTGTTTATCAGTCTATGTATGTATGTATGTTTGTTTCTATGTGGCGTTCTAGAGACCAAATGCGTAGACCGATTTTGATGATTCTTACGTCAATCGATTCATCTTAACCTTGCGAGTGTCACTAAAGACATGTCAGTTACCAAAATTCACCACAGCGTCAACCAGACGCCATATTGTCAAAATGAAAAAAAAAATGTCAATGAACTATGTCATGTGGGGTGTCATTGAATAGGTATTTTAAAATCATCTTTAAGTTCCTTTAAACATTTTTCATTCAAAATAATAGTTTAGGATATATAACGATTTAAAGTTGTTTAACAAAACAATCATCCTCGCTAATGTTGTTACTTATTGCTTTAAGTTTTTACTTCAAGTATAAACGATAAACAAACAAAAAAAACAGTGAATAACTAAAAAGTATAAAATAAATAAAATATTTAAAGAAAAACAAAAACCCCGACTGCGTAAAAAATAATAAAAAAAAATACGTGAAAAAATAACTTAAATAAAAACTAAAAAGAATAGAAACAAGTTTAGAATTCTAATGCAGAACAGAACGACTTACAGTCGGGGCCCCATGGAAACATTTGATTGGTAAAATTTGAATGGGCCCCGACTGTGAGTCGTTCTGTTCTGCATTAGAATTCTAAACTTGTTTCTATTCTTTTTAGTTTTTATTTAAGTTATTTTTTTCACGTATTTCTTTTTTATTATTTTTTACGCAGTCGGGTTTTTGTTTTTCTTTAATTACAAAATAATCATGAGCTGCAAAAATGTAATAGGAAATAAACTTAATATGATTTGTTTTAAGTTAGCGTAGGTACTTACACACTATTTTATAACTGTAAGCAAATTCTCTGTATCAGAGTAGATAATTGTCATTAGGTATTTTGTAACAATCAGGTGACACTGCTTATAACTTAAGCTATATTTTAAGGTTTTATTTAATTTATTTTATGTATAGGAAAGGTTCGAGGAAAGCGAAGAATCTATTTAAAAAAGCATGTTTACCTGGACCCCTGGTTTGGTGCAGACTGGATCTTTCCGTCTTTTGCCTGATGGGATTGGTGTATAAGGATGAAGGGTGTGTTGTTTTAGTATGGTTCGTAGAATTAATAATTGGCGCACAGTTAGAACACCGGTGGACTAATATAAGCCATAAGTGGGAAAAATTAAAGGGCGAAGGGTTGCTACCGTTAAGATAGCTCTTTGAGCCCGTTCTAAAGGCAAAAGTATTGTTACGAGTTGGGGTTCGGTGATAAATTATATGCACTATGCCACTAAACTGTACTTTATTTACTAACACAAACACTTTAATTACACACTTAATTTTCAACACTAATAAAACACTATTTCACACTACTAGATAACACTTCTGCCTTACTTAAACTTCGCATTCCTTCGCTTGTTGAAAACTTTCAGTATTCAACTGTAACTGAGTGAATTCGCTCGTCCGCGCGATATTTATACCGGCCGGATAACAAACTAGTTCATTCTAGACGTTTCTGAAATATTCTGGTAACAGTCGGGTACAGTCGATACAGCAACGCCATCTAGTATCGAATAAATGAAATACCTTTAAACCACCGATACATCCAATCTCTTCTAGTTCTCTCATTCACTGATGGATTATTTCGTTATTTTCAATTATCGCCATTCGTAACACTGCCTCGCTCTTAAACGTGTTCGTCTCGAACATCGTTGGACCCATTGTAACGAGCCAACCGGTCCACATGAACCATCTTCGGTGCACCTCACGGTCCCTTCTGGATTCGATAGGTGACGTCGTTCATCCTGGTAATAAAGCGATATGGCCCGTCCCATCTGGCTTGTAACTTAGGCTTAGGCGATTTAACTTTGCTTCGTACTGGGTTATGAAGCCTTACCAATGATCCCTCATCGAAGCCTTTGTTGTTTGCCTTCCAGTCGTAGCGAGTCTTCATCTTCTCAGATATCTGTTGTCCAGATTCCTTGATGTGCTCGTATACGTCGTTCATCCTGTTGCGTAGCTCGGTCGCGTAATCCGTTATATTGCCTGGAGATTCTGGTAGAATACCGGTGATTAAGTCTGCAGGTAAGCCTAACTCTCTTCCGAAATTGGCAAAAGCTGGTGTTACTCCTGTAGTTTCGTGGACTGTACTGCGATATGACAGGAGAAATGGTTGGATGTGCTTGTCCCAATCTCTTTGTTTGCTCTCCACGACCTTCGCCAGGTACCTTTCCAGTGATTGGTTAAACCGTTTAACCATGCCATCTGATTGCATATGATAAGCCGTGGTCCTGGTTTTATGTGCACCCATCACGCGACAAGTCTCCTTGAACACTTTAGATTCGAAGTTCCGGCCTTGATCACTGTGGATTTCCAAGGGCACCCCGAACCGACCAAAGACTTCTAGCACCAGCTTATTGGCCACTATGGTAGCGTCTTGATTTTGGATTGCAAACACTTAAAAGACTTCTTGCACCAGCTTATCGGCCACTGTGGTAGCTTCTTGATTTGGGATTGCAAACACTTCAGGCCACTTCGTGAAGTAATCCATCATAACTTTGAAGTATTTGTTTCCGTCCTGGCTCTCAGGAAACGGCCCAGCGACATTCAACGCTATGCGCTCCCATGGGGCTCCCACATTGTACACCTTTAATGCACCTCTGCTACGAGTATGTGGTCCCTTCACAGCCGCACAACTTCTGCATTTGCGGCACCAAACCTCGATGTCATCCCGACAGTGGAGCCAATAAAACCGCTCCCGGATCTTAGTAAGGGTCTTCTTAACTCCCATGTGACCTCCCGAAGCACCATTGTGATAGAGCTGCAAGACTTCCGGCACCTTAGTTTTAGGCACTACCATTTGCAAATGGCACTGGTTACCGCGAGCGTTTTCCCATTTGCGGCACAGAACTCCATCCTGGACAACCAAGCTTTCCCACTGTGCCCAATAACTCTTGGTGATAGGGCTCATTGCTGCGATATCACTCTATTTGGGCCTGGAACGCCATCAGATCCGCGATGTCGGGCACTGGCACGGAGTGTGTTGCGTTTGCAGGCTCCACTGAAGCCGCGGAGTCGCCTGAGACACCAGACGATGGAGAAGGGACGTTTCCGAAGCGTCTCTGGTCCAGGTCTTGCAGGCGCTGGTTCCTGGTACGCACTCCTTCAGTTTCTCCCTTCGGCATAACCGGCATAATTTATCCCTTTCTTCTGACACAAATTTGTTACGAGCTGGGGTTCGGTGATAAATTAAATGCACTTTGCCACTAAACTGTACTTTATTTACTAACACAAACACTATAATTACACAATTAATTTTCAACACTAATAAAACACTATTTCACACTACTAGAAAACACTTCCGCCTTACTTTAACTTCGCACTCCTTCGCTTGTTGATCGCTTTCAGTATTCCACTGTAACTGTGTGAACTCGCTCGTCCGCGCGGTATTTGTACGGCCGAGTAACAAACTAGTTAATTCTAGACGTTTCTGAAATATTCTGGTAACAGTCGGGAACAGTCGATACAGCAACGCCATCTAGTATCGAGTAGATGAAATACCTTTAAACCACCGATACATACAATCTCTTCTAGTTCTCTCATTCACCGATAGATGGCGTTATTTTCAATTATCGCCATTCGTAACACGTTTTGAATATGAAAATTAGTTTCCATACTCTTTTACACAATGATTCGATATGTTTGCGGAAATTAAGATTAGTATCAAGCGTAATACCTAGATATTTAAAATAATCTGTTTTTTTTTCATTAGTAAATGAAAAAAGGCCAAGCGCATGCAGTGTCAGCATGTGAATGAAACTTGTTGGTATGTTCTGTTCATAATTAAAATTTAGTGCTGTAAGAGATTAGTTGTAATTTATGCATCATATTTCATATTTAATTGTATAATTGTATAATATATCGGATTTCTTTATGTACTGTAATTCTGCTGAGGACTATTACTACTTAATAGTCCCGCTATACTTTTGATAAGATGGTTAAGGCCGTATCCCATCCCACTGGTCTAGTGCGGGTAAACATACAGGTTTCTAATACCTATAATAAAATTATTCAATACCTTTTAGTTTTACTTCGTCGATATCGTAAATGAAATACAACCAACGAAGCAAAACAATTGAAAGAACATATTGCACTAAATCACGAAATATGAAGTTCAGTTCCACTTTACACGTGGACTAACTTTTCATGCCGTGGTTCTAAATTCGACAAACGAACACAAAATTTAATGTAAAACTATTGTATGCAGTAGCGCTAAACTGCTTCAACACATAGCGAATGGATTATGCTAGGATTTATATACACTTATCAAGAGACTAAAGAGTGCAAAAATACTGCATTTTATTTCTTTCTATGCAAAGCTTTTTGTAAATCCCGCACAACCCGAAACGAACACGGTTTAAACGCTGTAAAATAACAATGGCAAACAAAACGTTAAATTGTATAATGCAACAAAAACGTTTTGAAGCTTTCACTTCAAATCGGGAGTTCTGAAATTCACTGGCACAGTTAGTGCCTTCGTAATTATTATTACCCCACTAAATAACAGTAATTATTAAACACTCCCAAAAATTTAGGGAATATAAAACACATAATTAAAGGGAGAGATTATCGTAAAGCGAGGTACAAAAGAACAGTTACAAGAGAACATCAAAGGAAATCTAACCCTTATATCTGGTGCAGAAAGTTTATACTTGTTTGCAAGTTTCAAAAACTTTGAAGAGCTATTAAATAATAGTTGAGAAGAAGACATTAGGCGTCAAGAAGACCTTATTCTGTTTGCGGTAAAGTTCAAGTTACAAAAGCAATTAGTTTACAAAATTAAAGTTTTATAGATTGTTTGACGTTATAGAGGTACCTTGGATTTGTGCACCTTAGACTTTACTGTTTAAATATTAAAGTTGTTAATATTTAAATGTAGTATGCTGTCTTAACTACCTATAAATTTTACAGCAAAGGCAGAAATAAAACCTTGAAACGTTCTAAAATGATATTTTTTAGCTTTCATTTCATAAATATTTGGAGTAAGTCCAGGCCCTGTAATAGACCTCATACGGCTACGAAAATAATAAGAAATAAGAATATCTATAAACATAAAAGAGCGTGTATTTGTGAGTCTTTCAAATGCTATATTATTATAGGGTTGATGTTTGCTCAAGTCTGTAGGAGTTGATTGTCGAAAGCCAGAAATATGGATTTTTACCTGACGGACAAACGGTTTGTCATATTTTAGGACAATAAAAAACATATCTGAAAACGTTACACTCTTTCATAAAAATATAAACACTTACCCAGTCTTCACAAAGTTGGCTAGGAAGAGCATGATGGACTCCGATAATGCAACTTCAGACTTGGTATAGTTTTGGGGAAAATGGCCAAAACCATCTACTAGCGGTGCTCCAAGTACATAAGGTAGCTCTTCTCCGTGGACTGCACCCATTCTCTGCAACAAGATAGAATATGTCAATAAAATGCACAAAATTATACATCTTTTGTTTGTTTGTTTGTTTGATGGTTGAACGCGCTAATCTCAGAAACGACTAGTCCGATTTAAAAAAATAGTACAATGTTAGATAGTCTATTTATCGAGGAAGGCTAAAGGCTATATAAAATCACGCTTTGAGCGTTGGGAGCAGATCAGTAGCCTTAAATAACGCGGGTGTAACCGCGGGCATCCTCTAGTAGCAGATAAAAAAACATAAAGTAAAGAATGATACAGAAAACAAATGAGCATACATAATGATCCACATAACAAAATTAAATAAGTATTGAAAGAAAAATAGCCTGTTTCAGAAACTTATAGCCTCTCTTTATAACAGTTGAATGTAATCCTTAGTTAGATGGATATTATTATACATTTATAACTTGAGAGATATTTGTCTGCGAATTTTATACCTTGATTGACTATAATTAAGAATATAAAATATCACTACCCCATTACATTCCGTGAGTGTCGTATATGGCGGCTAAATAATATACACGAAGCAGTATCTTTGAGAAAACACACACTATTACAGATATCTCTCGACATCAAACCCTGTGCCGACTTAACTGGCCAGTGTGATATAGTATGCCAAATCCTACTTTTAAAGAAAATTAAAAGAGCCGTACAGTAGTAGAAAGCTGTGAATGAATTTATGGCTGGTTAGAATAATATAATTATAACTAGATTCAGTTCAGTCCCAATTACTTCCTATCAACAAAAACTGACTATACGTCATCAGAAATACATAAAACTCAGGAAACTAATGGTAAAGAACGTCAACGTCAAACATCATTTCAAAATAAGTTGATCATATCTCCCATGACCCTTTCACGTCGGATCTAACTTCTTAAGGGGCGCTTGGAATTTGAATAAAATGAGAAGGTGCGAAACAATGTTCAATGTTATGTATTCCAAACTACCATAGCTGTACCGGTAGCGCGTAGAAATGGTTGTTTTAAAAGAGTATCATATTTAACAGTGACATTTATGACTGTTAAAAGGAAATGAGTTTTAGGATAATGTCGTGAGCTAGGGACTAATATGAGTCTAGAGTACATTTTAGGTGGGATTATGGAATAAGTATGATTTTGCAGCAAACATCTTCTTAGAACAATATTCTCTAGTTGTTCTAGTTTATGAGTTTACCATGAACCCATTTGTTGGATGTCTTGGTTGCACGTTCTGTGGTCTATTAAAAGATCTTAACACCTGTTCTGAAAACAAGGGCTGTGTTTTGACGGTAGTGATGTCGGCTAGGCTACATTCGGAAAATGCCAATCAAAACGAGTAATTCCCTTCCTATTCTTAAAAACTCTCTTATATTTCTCTTCCTCTCGTCACTTTCGTCCACAGAAAATAAAAAGAAGTTTGGAAGAAGTCTCAGGCCGCTAGCTTACCAAACAAAAGGAAACAATACGAATACTGCTACTTTAAGTTGTTTTTTTTTTGTCATTCTAGCCTGCCCATCCATGCTTATTTAACTACAAGGTCTAAACGCAATTTCCTGTATGGTAAACTAAGGCCTTCATATAGAATGTACACCCAATATTTTATTTCGTCAATACAGTAAATAACAAGGCTGTATCGCGTGGGAATTGCCCAAGGCACATAACATAAGTAATACAGTGTCAGAGTAATCTATTGCTTGAGCCATTTTCCTCAACCGCCCTAAAGAATTGCTGTTTGGCACACAACTCGTAATCATATACATACGTATACTTATAAACACGTAATATGTATCACGACCTAATTTCGACATGTTTAATTCTTACACGGGAAAAGTATTACCAAAAATATAAATATCAATTCTAAGAAGGTATATGTATTCTTGCATTTATTTCCGTGTTAAACGTCGTATAGAGTTATGGTAAAATTAAATATTATATATTTAGTATACTTATGAGAATAATCGATATACTCCTATAAATACAATGTTTTCCTTTTAAGATGTTTTTATTTATTCTAATTAAATGGTAGTATGCATGGTGTGATGTGTACCTGTAAGCGGTAAGTTCAAATCGTTAATATCAATTCAGTACCAATTATCATTTTATATTTGGATTATAAAGGCGCCTAAGAGTGACATTGTAATTTGGTATTTCCGACTTTTAATCTTATTATTCTTCAACTTTATTATTTAAGAATTGATACTTCATTTTGTGATTCATAAACACTTAACACACCTCATTATATTGACCTACTAGCTTTCGCCCGCGGCCTCGCCAGCAAGAAATTTTAATAAAGAGTAGCATATATGTACTTCCCCGGGTATCAGACTATTCATGTCAAATTTCATCACAAACGGCTCTGCAGATTAGCCGTGTAGCATACATATGTATTAAAAGATGATACTTATAAATTACTTTTGTTTTTATTTTCATCGAACTTCAGGTAAAGATTAGTATGTAGGTATATTATTGAAGTTATGAAGAGCTTATATACCTACGGAATATAACAGCAGCTAAAATAAAAACTGAAAGCATTACCACAAAGTACATATCAGACTGTCATAAGCGCGCCAACTCATAGAAAGCGCTTTTAATGACGCTGCGCTTAGGTCAATTATATCGTGATAACTTTTAAACTATTCGTCCAAACTACTTATTGTAAAGACAAAGTTCATCTACATTAAATACTGAAGGCAATAAATTTATAAGTCTATCAATTTTGAACACAATTTGATAACTACTCTAGAATGAGCATTGTAAATACATATTTTTTATGTTATACTGTTTTATTACAATAAAACCGACCAAGTGCGTGTCGGGCCACGCGCAATGTAGGGTTCCGTAGTTGCCCATAATGACTTGCTACAAAGGGTATTAATGTACAACAAATCCGACTGTTTATTTTGCTGAAAAATAATTCTAATAACACTATTATAAGAAACTACATAAATTTTGTTTAGAAAAATACTAGGTATGTATCCAGTTATGCATTGTAAACATAAAATGTGGTTTCTAAGATATACTACTACTATACATACGTAGTACCGTAGTACATTACATACCAATAAAGTACGTATATCTTTAAGATTAAGCCAGCGCGCCCAATGTTAACTCACAGAAATAAGTATTTATAAGTTAACCGACGATTACTCGTAAACTAGTGATATCTACTTAGCCGTGATAGTTTTGCTTTTAAATTCGTTATATGTACTACATTTGTGATTTTTTTCATCTCTTCCAAATTAATAGTTTAGCCAGCAGAGGGGGGGGGGGGGACACTTGAGTCTTACAATTTTTTTCACTTCAAAGCTTGGTATTTGACAAACCAATCACTTGATCGAAAAATGATTTGAGCAAACTAATAATATTTTTTAAAACCTATCCAATGATACCCCACATGATGGGTTACTCAACCAAAAAAAAATTCAACCCCACTATATATGTAGGGGTACCCTTAAAAAAAATATTGTCCAAAATTTTATTCTACTGTTTTGTTGCAATATCGTATGTCTATATTCATGTCAAATATCAGCTTTCTAGCACCAGGCGTCTTTGAGCTAGGCTGCGGACGGACAGACGGACGGACATGACGAAACTATAAGGGTTCCTTGTGGACTACGGAACCCTAAAATATGATGTAGTTAGGTTATGTACTAAAAGCTAAAAAGTAATTCGGTAAGTCCTAGCTGCCAGATCGCACCTATCTTCTCATCAATCTGGGGTATTGATCAGACAAATATAAAATCGTTGGGCAAGTGAAATTTCTATCATAACGTCTATTCTGGATACGCTACGCCCAAAATTAAAATAAATGTTTTTTTTTTAGTTTATTTTATTTTCAAGTTTTTAGTCTTGTTGTTAGTTGATACTTCTCATTCTATTTTCATAGTGAGCCCATTTTTACCAATCAAACCCTGTCATTCGATACCCATATTGAAGTATTTGTGGAAAATAGGTAATCTGCCTTGTTGTGGCGGCGGCCATCTTGGATTTTTCTTAGTGAGGTATATTCTACCAATCAAACCATTTCATTTGATACCCATATTGAGGTATTTGTGAAAAATAAGTAACCCGCCATTTTGTGGCGGCGGCCATCTTGGATTTTTCATAGCGAGGTTTATTCTATCAATCAAGCCCTTTTATTCGATACCCATATTGAGGTATTTGTGGCACATATGTAATCAGCCATTTTGCTGCGACAGCCATCTTAGATTTTTCATAGTGAGCTCTCTATTCTAAAATCAAACCCTTACATTTGATACCCATATTGAGGTAGTTGTGGAAATGAAGTAATCAGGACATTTTGTGGCGGCGGCCATCTTGGATTTTTCACAGTGAACCCTATTCTACCAATCAAGCCCTTTCATCCGATACTTACCCATATTGAGGTATTTGTGGCAAATATGTAATACGGCGGCGGCCATCTTGGATTTTTCATAGTGAGCTTTTTATGATAAACAAAATCACCGTACATTTTCTTTAAGTAACTTTAACGATTTAGGCAACGCACGCGAAGACAGCTTTCAGAGCTCAGGATTTTTCCCGACTTAGTTGATACTTTTCCTTATATTATGGCAACATTATACAAAATCTTTATAAATTGTAGCCCATGTGTTATTCTGAAGTATAAACTTTAATTATCATTATCTTTATTTCAATATATTTATAATTAATTTGTTTAATTGACGTAATTTCTAATTTATTATATTACCGGTGGACGCAGAAATCTACTGGGACACCTGTTTTCCATGTATTATTATGCCCTAGCATCCTGAATGAACCTAGCATCTGAGTATTTTATAATAAGTGAAATTATAGTATGAATAGCTGCCGAGACAAGTCCTTTGTATAATTATATTTTATTTTAACGGCGTATCGCAATGTCTGTACCTATATCATATTTTGTGTATACCCACTATAACACTTTGTCTATACAAAAATAGCCTATTTCTTTTTTACCTCCGCTTTTTATGTATGTATTTATGTTATTCTATTATTTTGAGTGCATGTAATAAAATAACACAGAGCTGACAAAATATATATTTTATTTTGGCTTATTCTATTAGTTGCTTGCCTCCGTCCGTGCATCACTTTATACAGGGTGACCAACTGAAAATCAGCGCTGAGTATCCTCCAATCAGGGCACCCAGCGAATGCTGAGCTGGTAACCCTTTTTGTCTGCGTAAGGCATACAGATTTGGTTGTAAAAAATAAATATTTTTTTTTTATTAATTTTTTACCTTCCTCTAACGTTTACTTTTTTGTCTTTTTCTTTATTGTATCACTGCGTGTTTTTGTGGACAAAATAAATGCTATTTCATTTCATTTCAATACTGTAAAGTTTCACCCATATCCGTTCAGTAGTTTTTGCGTGAAAGAGTAACAAACATCCATCCATACATCCATCCATCCATACATCCATCCATCCATCCATACATCCATCCATCTATACATACATCTTCACAAGCTTTCACATTTATGATATTAGTAGGACCAATATATTGCATTATACCAGGCCGGGCGCACTTCGCATTTTAGGTACAAACTTACAAGTACCTCGGCCGACCACGTCGACGTGGTTGGCTTTAGTAGGTTAGGTTGCCGCGCGCCGCTCACATTAGACGTCACGCAACGCAACGAGTGCGACCGCTCCGTATTCTCACGCGCCGTGTTCATACACTGTTCAAATTATATACTTAAACGCCTTTAACAACAAAAATGTATCATCACAAGTCTAATGCAAAGTATTGCTTAATTAACTGTGTGTCGAAAGCGACTTGAAAATTTGATTTTATTTATATTACGAGAGCAACTTGAAAATTTGATTTTTAGTTTGTTGAGATATCTCAACGATTATGGTGTCAAATTAAAGATTTAGTTCAAAAACCATTTTATCTGTTTGAATCATGTAAATCGGTCCACGTGTTTAGGAAATAACTAAGAATTTGTATAGTAAAAATGTAAACGACCAGAATTTTTGTGCTTTTGTTCTACTAGCTCCAATAGTGGGATAGGATACTTATAGGATAATTATTTATTATTAGGTACGTGGTCAAGTAGGTAGATAGACGATGAATAAATATAGTAGCAGCGCCAAGTCGACAACCCTAGCGCGCCACTCTGCGCCAGACAGCGACAGCGTTATGTGTTAGAAAAGAACGGGAACTGTTAGGTTAATATCGCATTAGGCACTGAGTGCTTATGCGAGCTGAATTGAACTTTATTGCTTAGTACCAAGAGTCGTAATTTCAATAAATTGGTTTGAAAAGTGAAGCTTCTGTACGTTAGTACTATTTATTATTCTGTGATTATACTGTAAAATACTCTAGTTACGTAAAATGCATAAGTTTAAGAATTATGTACACAGTTATTAATAACATTGACATCATTCACAATTCGGCTGACACGCAGTTTTATAAATTTCGCTTGTATGTTCATTAAAATACTCGTCTCGCAATTATATTATATATTTCATGACCATCTTAATTATATAATATAGATATTAATTAGTAAATAAGTTTTATATTGACCATTTTGTTTATTATTAACTACGTATTAATATGGCTGTATTGTAAAAAACAAACCCCAAATTTGTAAAGAGAGACCCAACCGCCTGTGATACAGTTTTAACTAGTACAGGGGTATGATGTTCTTTCCAACTCATTGAAAATGTATAGCATTAAGAGTAATATTATATTAGAACATTGTTTATATTTATGCCTTCTGTATTTCTGTGAATAAATTTTAGTATTATTATGTTTCTCTTTCTTCACGGCTATTGATCTAACTTTGGTGTCAGAGGAATAACCGGTCCTTTGGGAGGCTTACACGGGGATATGGATCCAACGTGCAGAGGCCCGTAGAGATTTCTTATCTAAAATGGGATGGGACACATGCCACGGAGCCTCTTCAACTGCACTACTGAGTACAGCTATGGACTAGCCGCAGAACATGTAGTACTATTGTGATGATGTGGAGCCTAATTTAACTGGGTTATGGGGATGGATGTTTGATGGACTGAAAATAATGGTACTGTGGATAACAAACGGCACCTGCCAGTGATACTCCTATAGCATCCGTCCGGTGGCAGGTGGTGACTCGCCAACTCACTAGACAGCCGCCCATAGCTAACAAAGTCTGCCATAAAGGCAGCCAGAGGGCAACACTGGTGCGAGGAGCTAGGGGTGTCGAGCGGTGCGGCACCGGTTTCACCATCGCGGGTCTCGTGACGACGGAGACCCGGAGCGGGTTTCCCCGTAGTTACGCCATTGACAATGACACTTCCACCCCCGAGCTAATAGCTCTTGCGGCTTCCCTCTGGCCGGCTGACCAAGGCAAGCCAGAGTTGAAAGTCCTGCGGGCACTCTTGGAAATCTACTCCAACCAGCCAACAAAGGCAAGCCGGAGACGAGGTCCTGACCGATCCTCTGAAGCATTCGGGACCGCAGTGTCGCCACACACATTCAGCTCGCCACAAAGCTGCCCTGCGGTTTGTAAGCTTCCATTTCATATTGTAATACATTTAATTTTTTGTTTATATCACAAGATGAAGGTGATGTTTGAAAGCTGTTATTCTGCCCTCCGAGTTTGCGTTAGTCTCATGGTTAGATTTTGGATACCATAACTCGGCATTGCGTTCCCGTAGAACGAATTTATTCAGGACAGGTTTCTGAGCTGGTACTCAATTTGTCAACAACACGGACTGAGATAGATTTTAATTTTTGGTAAAAGCTAAACTATTATACAGACACCTTGACATTGAAACTTGTATCTCACGTCACTCGTATGTTGATGAATTGCAATTTTCACTCATATTTTGCTGATTAATTACAGCAACTATCTAACAAAAAATTTAATATTGATTTGATTTTGTACTATTAGCTTTATTTTTTACCAACTACAAATTGAAATAAAAGAGGAATACAACGAACGCAAATTGGACTGTATGCTAAATGAAAAAAGTCTGAGTTAGACCAATTACAACTTTATCAAAACGCGATGGTTTCTAGTTGGTTAATTTGGGAATCACATTTATAGACTAATCATATTTAATAATTCCGTTAAAGAAACACGTTCTTATTATTGCCTAAGTTTTGGTTAGCCGAATAAATGGAAGAACCAAACAATTCGACCATTTTACGGTAAAAGATTAAGCTGAGAATAAGAGAGAAAAGTAATAAAATGCCAACAATAACATTTTGTTTGTATTACTAAGACCGCACTGGTGCGACCGTCTTCCATTATTATTAATCTAGCAATTCACATTTACAAAAATAAAACTATTTTAGAATTGTTTTAAAGACAACTTAAGTACCTAAGGCGTGCTACATACCAAAATGCGTCTTAGAGCTGTAGCACGCAAACATAAAGGAAGTAAATAAATCTCTCTAAATAAAGAGTGTAGAATAATAGAAGCATTTGCCATTACACAACTTATTCTGTGGCCATAAATCTGTAATGTATAATAATAATGTGTTATGTCATAAACGAATGGTAGGACAACCGTGCCAAACCGCTAGCCAAAACCACTTTGGTCAACGTTTGGTTAAACCATGGTTGAGTGGAATCTCACCGCGATTCAATAAAGCTACATGTTCACTAGTAAATAATTTGTTATTGCAGATAACCTGTATCTCTACTTATATATTTATTGATATTATAAAGCTGAAGAATAAAAAAATACTAATATGTTCGACAAAGTTCTGCACTGTGTTATAATGACACTTCCGTTTTTTATCATACCTACTATAAAACACGAGTCACAATGCTTGATAGTCTTCTTCTTGCATCTTGTTATGTTAGGCAGTTATATAGTAAAAGAATATTTAAGCATCACAAATGTTTATTTCATTGCAAAGCCTGGATCTTAGGTCTTAGAAGTGGAAAAATGAAACGTATATGTGAAGGCGTATCCAATTTCTCATAAGTTATGAATACAGCATGAGGAATAAATCTGTGATAGCTAAGTAAATAAATAAATACAAAGGTATAAGGTTTTCTGAGAACGTCGACTCGTTTTGTCCCATCTACGGCCATGTAAACATACAAACAAAGGCTTAGATTTGTTTACTATATGTTTATATATATATATTTGTATATATTTCATTAACTGCCAACATGTAAAATAAACTACCTAATAATATTCTAGGTGCTGCTACCTTCTCTTCGTTCACAATCACAAATTATGTGTAAAATAAGAAAAACGGAATACTTTGATAATTTTACTTGAAAACCGAATCGACATCAAGTCGACGTCAAGTTGATGGTTGGTTTAATAATATAATAGTTATTGTAGTTATTATTAGAAGTATCTATTGGTATTCTGGTTAATTGTTCTTTCATTGCGCTTACAAGACCAACCTTTCCTTTTTGGTTTTCGCTCAAAATTTGCCTATGCTGAGACCTACAAAAGCCAGTGCATTAAATAATACAACTACAGTTACTTCTAGGGTATTAAATAGTCGAGATTTGTATGGCATGTTCAAAACATCTGTTCATTATGCGATGATTATGCGTTTATTTCGTTTACTATTTGTATAGCTCTTAAAATATTTACGACTTTAATTTAGTTTTTGCTATGGACGTTGTCATTCAAGAAGCTGACGGCAAAGGAAATTGATTGTCAGAATTATCTTAAGGCAATGAATACAGATTTATGCAAGGGTAGCAATACCAGCAATACCGACAGCATTGTTGACACTGACAGAGCAAGACGCTGCTATATTGTCTCATTCACTCCTTAATATTTGGCAATTTGGTTATGGGCATCGGAATGCCCGGGGTCACTTGCTGGCTAGCTTTATGGAGAAGGAAGGACTCTATATGATGAACTCCTTCTTCAAGAAGCGAGAATGCCGCAAGTGGACCTGGGTAAGTCCAGACGGTGCAACCAAAAATGAGATTGACTTTATCATGTCGACGAAGAGGCAGATATTCAATGATGTCTCCGTGATCAATTCACTTAAAGTGGGGAGCGATCACCGAATAATAAGAGGCACATTGAATATCTGTACAAGCCTCGAACGGTCGAGGTTGATAAAGTCCACGCTCCGACCGGCACCGGTTCATATCCAAAACCCCGAGAGCTTTCAGCTCGAACTCAAGAACCGTTTCGAATGCCTGGGCGAATGCGTAGATGTGGACGAGTACAGTAACGGGTTCGTGGATGCTGTCCATAAAACAGGGGCTAAATTCTTTAAGCCCCAGAAAAGCAAGAGAACCAGCAAGATCTCGGATCCGACCCTCGAGCTGTTAGAGGAAAGGCGCAAGATGGTTCTGCTATCCTCCGACGACATGCCGAAATATCGGCACCTCAATAGACAGATCTCTAAGTCTCTGACTCGCGATCTCCGCCAATACAACACAAAACGTGTTCGTGAGGCGATCGAGCAGAATAAGGGTTCCAAAGTGTTCCAGAGGGATCTGTCTGTTGGGCAGAGTCAGCTGACAAAGCTGAAGACGGAAGATGGCAGAATCGTATCGTCCAAGCCTGAGCTCTTGGAGGAGATCGAAAGGTTCTATGGACAGCTATACACGACAACACAACAACCCGCAAGCACTCCAGCGTCAGACCCTAGAGCTGGATTGACCCGACACTATACCGAAGACGTCAGCATGCACGAGATTAGTGTGGCTCTCAAACAGCTCAAAAACAACTAGGCGCCGGGTGATGACGGAATTACGAGCGAGCTTCTGAAGGCCGGCGGTGCACCCGCTAGAGAAGCCCTCCGGAAGCTATTTAATTCCGTCATTCTCGAGGGTAAAACGCCACAGGCGTGGCACAGAGGTGTGGTGGTGCTTTTCTTTAAGAAAGGGGATAAAACCCTCCAAAAGAACTACAGACCCATCACACTTCTGAGCCACGTCTACAAGCTGTTTTCGAGGGTCATCACGAATCGTCTCGAGAGCAAGCTAGACGACTTCCAGCCTCCCGAACAAGCCGGTTTCCGTAAAAGCTATAGTACCATAGACCACATACATACGTTGCAGCAGGTTATACAGAAATCCAAGGAGTATAACCAGCCCCTATGCTTGGCGTTTGTGGACTATGAGAAAGCCTTCGATTCGATCGAAACCTGGGCGGTGCTACAGTCTCTCCAACGGTGCCGGATTGACTACCGATATATCGAAGTGCTGAAGTGTTTATATGAAAACGCCACTATGCCAGTCCGCCTCCAGGACCAGAGTTCGAAACCTATTCAACTCCAGCGAGGGGTGAGACAGGGGGATGTCATATCCCCGAAACTGTTTACCACTGCGCTGGAGGATGTTTTCAAGCTTCTGGACTGGAATGGGCTCGGCATCAACATCAACGGCGAGTACATCACTCACCTTCGATTTGCAGACGATATCGTTGTCATGGCTGAGACCATGGAAGACCTAGGCACAATGCTCGATGGCCTCTGTAGAGTCTTTCAACAAGTAGGTCTTAAGATGAACATGGACAAGACGAAAATCATGTCGAACGTCCATGTTGTACCTGCTCCTATTCAGGTTGGGAACTCTACGCTCGAAGTTGTCGACAAGTATACCTACCTGGGACAAGTAGTCCAATTAGGTAGGTCCAACTTCGAGAAGGAGGTCAATCGTCGAATCCAACTCGGTTGGGCAGCGTTCGGGAAGCTACGACATATCTTCTCGTCCGATATCCCGCAGTGTCTCAAGACCAAAGTCTTTGACCAGTGTGTGTTGCCAGTGATGACTTACGGATCAGAGACGTGGTCTTTCACTATGGGCCTTATCAGAAGGCTCAAGGTCACTCAGAGGGCGATGGAGAGAGCTATGCTTCGAGTTTCCCTGCGAGATCGAATCAGAAATGAGGAGATCCGCAGTAGAACCAAAGTCGCCGACATAGCTCTCCGGATAGCCAAGCTGAAGTGGCAGTGGGCAGGGCACATAGCTCGAAGAACCGATGGCCGTTGGGGCAGAAAGGTTCTGGAGTGGCGGCCACGTACCGGACGACGCAGCAGAGGTAGGCCCCCCGCAAGGTGGACCGACGACCTCGTCAAGATCGCGGGAAGCGGTTGGATGCGGGCGGCTCAAGACCGGTCTGTGTGGAGAACCTTGGGGGAGGCCTATGTCCAGCAGTGGACGTCGTTTGGCTGATATGATGATGACTCCTTAATATCATTTTACAATAATATTCAATCTACATATTATATGTATAATAGTATAAGAAGGTATTGTTGTCTTGGCTATTCAAAGTGCCAATCACATAGTTGATATCACTATAATCGAACCATTATGAAAGTTCAAACTTAAGCTATGTCAAACTACGGCACGATTAAATATACCTGAGGTAATCAATTATTTTGAGTGAAGGAATTAAACAGATTCTTTGCAGTAATCATATTATTTTAAACAACGTACAATTGTTATTTATAGAAACAAATCGTATATCTCGAAACTTCCTTTTTTGACTTCATTCACAAGATAGGTTTATGTTAAATGTGCTATATTAATCATTATTATTTGATGCTAATATGACTTCAGCAGGGCAAAATACAAATAATATGAAATAAATGTAGCAGCAGATAAGTTAACATCTCGTATGCAAAGGCAATTTATCAAAAATGAACTGAAAAGGCTCCTCAACTTAATGAGAAAACAAGAGGTAATAAGAGCAAATAATCTTCCAGTGCTGTCTTTTCCTGATGAAAATATTACGAGGCAATATATCAAAATTGTTCACGTTGGAAGGCGTACGCCTTTAACTTCATACACAATGTGGAAATGAACGTTCAAGGACTCTGCTTATAAAGCATCTTATAAATAATTCAGTTATAGTAATAAGCAGCTGTTTTCTTATGAAGCACATAATGTTCGCAACATACATTTAATAAACAATAAATACGACAGACAGTACAAATTGTGTAATTAATTACATTTTCAGCGAATGATTTAATCGATACAGTTAGACTTATTACTACTAACTATATTACTTTATAAACTTATCGAATATATAATTTTTGTAATAATTTTGAAGTTAAATAAGAAAGTATGTTATAATCAACGTTTATTTATTGTGCAGAATGTCAGGCCTGAAAATATTATAATTTATCACAAATTCACTCTTTCCTAGTTTCTCACCGCCCCACTCGATTAAATGTATGTGAAGTAAATAAAGTAAGTATATTAATATAAAATGTTATATTTCGCACGAATTATATATGATTCCACGAAAATAACTATTTTGAACTGAAATTAAATGAAGGTATTTAGTAGATACTAGTCACATTTGATTCCATGCAAGGCATAATTGGAACCTCAATATAAATGAACTACGTGAAGCCTCTTCATAAAAATTTGTAGTGTCACACTTTCATGATATCTTTACACATTATACAAGTGGCTGGTGTAATTCAATAGAACCTGTTGCCAATTTTTGATAAGCTAATAAAGTTGTTTTGGTGTAAAGTAAAATATTTTGGACAGTCATTGAACATGATTCACGAGGAAAATTAATAAAGCTAAAGTTAGTTAACCGGATAAATTTAAGGTTTCAAAACGATTAGTAACTGTTTTGGACTTTATGTTACTTACTTGTGGATAAAATCCATCCTTCGTCTGATAATCAAATACGTAGAAGAAAGTCTTCGTTGGTCTTCGGGGTCCATCTTCGTCAGTTAGTGCTGGTTTTGGACCTCCACTTAATAAATCCCCACTCTGGACTAGCGGTGCCACATATTGAGCATCTGATAATGCTGATACTGTTGCGTCTCTTGTGTTTATGGGATTCTGAAATAATGAAACTGTAGAAGTGTATATCATAAAAGTTTCGTATACTAATGAAAATAAATGGTAAGACGTCCACGATCTTTGATTCACCTTATATTGTGATTCATTTTTTATATTATAGTCAACAAATACTTTAAATAGAAGATTGATATTGTGAGATTAAATTTTTGGGTTAATTCATTTTTATTATTATTTTTAAGTATTACCTTATAAGTACTAGGTAAATATACTGCACGTTTTTTTAGATAGTGATAATTTTTACTAGTATAGAATAGAGTACAGAGGTATGTGACCCGAAAGCATTTAATAGGTAGGCATTTTTAGCAATTCCACGAATTTTCCTGAATGTAGGTGTGTCTCCTAAAGCTTTTTACAGCAAAACATATTATGATCGAGTTCTTTATCAGAAAGGTTCCTTCACAAATAAACTCTCGCTCTACTTCAAAAACGTCAGGGAATAATGATAAATCTATGGAAACGAGCACATGACCTTATATGAAAGCAGACATAATAATGTTCCATATTATATACATTATACGATTCAAATTCCCAGTAATCATAAAAGAAATCGTTACCTCATTTAATTCCGCTAGCGCCGCTGTATATTTGAAGAAGTAATCCAAAATCAAATCAAAATGAGATTGTGGGTTCAACCATTTGAAATTTAGCTTTTATATTCAGACGGAATTGTTATTTGAGATCTACGTATTAATTCATATTGCCGACAGCTAATATTGCTAAGTGAGATTTCATTGGACTCTTTGTCGTGATTTCAAACGAAAATTTCCCGTTCTGCGCAAAATTTATGGTGTTGAAGTTTCTTTTGGTAACATACTGTTCGTCGCGACAGTTTTACACTTAAGCTAAATGGAATTTTATTATTTCTTGTATACCTGACTTTTAAAATATATATTTTTCTTTCAAAAATTGCTGTGCCAACAGACAAAAATGTTTCAATCGTACGAATAATGAAATTCCCGTGTTGTCTCGTAGAAAACATCTGAATCCTGTTTCTGTTTGTATAAAATGTACCTACTGGTTTTATTAAAATTACTTTTCTGTGCATAAAAGAACTAACAAATAAATAACGTGACCAATTTTATTGTTTCAAATATTTGAAAAATCACGTTTCAAATTTTTACGGGGAATAAATAAAAACGTCTGGCAAAAAGTAAAAACATTAGTAGCGCTTTTAACGGAAAAGAGTTGGCAAAACGTTAATAAACGACTTAAATGTTCTCGAAAGAGTGATTTTTGCTCTTGCTGTACGATTGGGCAGATAATTAATAACTTATTATTGAATGGAAGGTGTTGAACAAAGATAAGGAAACGAAGATAGTTGAGCATAATTCAGTTGAACGAAGAAAACCAGCTGATGAAGAATAAAAGAGTAGTAATAATTCATTTAACTCTTACTAATATCGAATTAAAAACTAAGGAAGATAAAGAAAATGCTTTAGTAAGTTTTTGCGTGGACTCAGCTGCTAGGACAGTTTTAAAATATATTGATACGAAAGTCCTAGAGCAATCTCTACGTTTATAGACAAACAAACCTCTACCGTTCTTTCCCAATCCGTGTATTCGTTGACAATCGTGTAGAATATCTCGCTCAGGTGATACGTGTATGAATTTCTCACGTACGTTCTGAAAAGGAATATTTGATGTTAGTTTTTTAGTCTTTCTATAAGCATAAATTTCAGTCTCGTGAGAATCCTAACACTTAGTGTCTTGGATAAAATTCAGCGTAAGCATTTGATCTGAGTATTTAAAAAGACAGTAGTTTTTATTGATGTCATCATATTTAAAAAAACGTTCCTGACACTAGTTATATAAAAGTCCTGTATCGCAGTAACTTTACAAACGTAGTACTAACGGACAAATAGTTGATTGAAAACACCAATTTGTGGGTCATTTAAATTATTATCCCGTGTAGGAATCAAACTTTAACACCAGGCAGGGTCAAGTAGTTATTTGGTTACTTAATCCACTTCGCCAACCATGCAGTCCTTCTTATTTCAGTTTAAAATATAATGCTGGTACCTATGATACATAACATGTACACATGGCAAGATAATTTAGCATATAAACATTAGCAAACTCACTTGTGAGCATAATGCGGACGACTGTATTATTAAGTGTTTATTTGGTTGGATGATTCCGCTACAACTCGGTTCTACACCAACGCTCTTGCAAAATAATACGTTTAGACAATTTCGCTTCATGTTAGTTCAAGTTTAGTTTCTTAAATCATTTAATACGCACGTTTTCAGACCACTTTGTTTCAACTTCTGTAGCGAATTGTTATGGTAGATAATTATTAGAAACTGCTAAAGCACGTGTTGCGCTTTAGCAGTTTCTAATAATTATCTACCAGCTCTAGAATAACATAATGTTTGACGTTTTCGGACATCACATAGATGAAGATTACACATACATACATACATGCATATTGTCACGCCTTTTATCCCCGAAGGGCTACCCCATCAAACCCTATACGACTGCCTCGTTGGTCTCGCGGCATAAATGTGCGCGTGGGATCGGGAGGTCCCGGGTTCGATTCCTGGGTCGGGCAGTGTTATTGGGTTTTTCTGTCACGAAATTCTCAGGAGCAGCACGGAGTCTGGAAATGTGCCCTGTACGGCAATAGGCTCCCCCCTTATTACGTGGGATTAAAGTACATCTGGCGAAAAGTGGGTGTAGAAATACACCTCTGCCTACCCCTTCGGGGATAAAAGGCGTGACGATATGTATGTATGTATGTATGAAAATCAAGCTAGTAGAAAATGTATGAGATAAATTTTTTGTTCACAATTTTATACCAGTGTTCAAAAATCGAATGTTATCTACCTAAGACCATCAAACATAACCGAAACTTAATCCCCTGTATAGATTTTCAATATCTCTAGATATTCTCGAATACCGTACTCGTACACGCGTAGGTATTTTAGGAGGCGCCACATCAAGGTAAGGTTTAAACACTGTTATTAAACCATATTAGTTCCAGCCCAGTGGGCTGACAGGTGGTCCGTTTGTTACCCCTTCGAAATTTCGAGATACGTCAATCATTACCGTATACATTAATGGCTTTGAAGACACTTCAGAGAGCAGAAGTTTGAACGCGATGATTTAGGACGGACAATCTTTAGTGTTACACATTTGTGAAGATACCTATAACTTGGATGGTAATGCCGTAAATTATTTGGGTCACTGAACTACTATCGAATGGTGCTGATACACTTGAGCATTCACCCGTAAAGAGCATTCTTACGAATACAACATCACGAAAAACAAACGTGTATGTTTTGGCGAGCATTCTATCGAACGTCCTGACGAGCATTCTAGCGAATGGACAGTACAATTGATTAGACCTTTTTGTTGATTAGAGCGTTTGCTAGAAAGATCGGGAAAATGTTCGCGGCAATGTTAAAGCACTGCTCGTTATTCAGTTCGGCTCGTTATTCTGCTCGTTGTTCTGGTACAAATGAATGCTCCGATGAATCAGCGCCAATAATCTATTACTTGCTGTACCGATAATCAAATTGTGTTATTATACAAGCAACAAGTGATGATTATTTTTGAGTTACAATAATGTTACTGTGATTGTAAAGTCTGTGAAGTAATTCAGTAACAAAAACAATAAACTAAAAGAAATAAATTTTTACTAGGTAAATCTTACCTCAACATTCGATCCCTTTTATCTGGTTCGATCCCATTTTGAACATCGTGAGCCGAAAACTTCCATAATGCTTCACTCGTAACAACTCCAAACAACAAATCATATTTATTTTGAAACAGTCGTCTGCCACTATCACTTCGTTTTTTGTGAACATTCAAGTTTATATTCATATTATTCAAAGGTCCAAAACTTGGAAAGTCTCCCGTTGAATACATAGTTAGAAAGTCTTTTGCAAAATCTGTTTTTATGACTACTCCGTCTACGGATGGTCCAAAGGCAGTCAAAAAATTTGGTGGAGATATGTCGGCTGATAGTAATTCTTCTATAGTTGCTTCTCTAAGGCAATCAACTATGACCTCGTGATCTCTAGTAAGGTCCTCTGGTATATTACAGTTCATGTGCTTGGCTAGTTTCAATGAATAGTACACTGGATCGTCTACTATAGCCCAGGAGCTGAGCGCTGAACCTGATAATAGGATTGCTCGATGGAATAAACCTGAAATACAACTAAAGTTAGTATACACAATAGTATTTTGCTTTCATTTTTAACGTAAGCCGTTAAAATTATTATACTAAATCCTTTTTCGACTCATTCTTTCGTATTAAACTATGTAACTCTGTTTTCTATTATTCGTTTTAGGTGTATTTGTAACTCTAAGGTCTCTTTCACTATGCCTATGATAAAGGATTGAACCAACTGAAGAAACTATTGTTACTTGATCGGATATATTTTCTTCCACTTTCAGAGTAAGTGTTCTTACAAAGGTTTCTCAATATGGTTTATGTTTGGAGTATAGCTTTGTTTGGAAATAAGATGGAAAGGAACATTCACCTTTATGCGTTATACCTTAAAATTGTAGGATTGAAAAATAATTATTTTATGGATTGTCGATTTGGTAAATAATTTGTTTGCATCAGCTTTAGCGCCAAGATTGTTTATAAATGATTTATTTCTTATTTTGTATACTTATGTTTACTAAACGAAATAATCAGATACCTATATATGTACTATGTACATATGTACATAATATATATATATATATATATATATATATATATATATATATATATATATATATATATATATATATATATATATATATATATATATATATTAACTCAATTTTTATGTAAAAGTACCCCGGCTTTCTTATGAAAGTTTATGCTCGACTTCTTATTATCGTTCCCGATTGATATTGCCTGAATATTCATAACCTCATTATCATTTCCCACGGATAGTGGCTCCTTGAAAATTTTATTTCCATCAATAATGACTTCAGTTGCCTTACTTAATTCATTTTCTTGCAGATTAAGAAGCGTGCTGAATTTCTCGGTGTAATAGAAACACTAACTACCTACGTTATTAGAATTACTAGCACTAATACTGTTATTGTAATGCGTACACTAATATGAATTGTAAATGTTAAGACATTACAATTTTAGACATTAAATTAAATTGCGTATAGGTTGTGCCTCTCGAAGTATTAGCTGGATTTAGCATTTGGGATTATAGTTGGGACTAATATTGATTATTTAGTAGATATGATACAAGCATGGTATGTGGGCATTTTATACTACACTTTAGATACTATCTTATTCAAAACAATCTTTTGATTTGCATTTGCACAATATTTTAATAAAACAATATACACAGTATACTTATTCACCTAAAATTAGTTCAAATAGTGTGCGATAATATATGTATGATCCTAATTTCGTTAATAGATAGGGAATCAGATTAAATTGTTGACTGGTGCAGAATAAGCCTTCACGGTAGGTACGTGTACTTATGTATGTTAGATGCGAGCTCGCGGCGATCAGCTGAGCGACCGCGGCAGTCAATTCAACAAGTTGATTTAAAATAAATATGAGTACGAAAAAACATTTTTAAGTTTTAGTGAGTTATTTTTCCATATATTTGTATTCAGTTATAGTAGTATCTTCACCCCTGCAAATATTTTGCAATTGCAAATCAACACCTTGTATATTTCTTTTATTTGAAGTTTTCATTATAGAGCAAGGATTTAAAAAAAATCTTAATATTATCATAATGTCTATATTGCTTTTGTTCTAACAAAAGCTGAACTACTGCAGAGTAACCACCTGCAGTATCCGATAAATATAATAACAATCTCACCAGGCATAACGGTAGGCGATATCATAAGAAAATTGATGCACGCCGCTCCGGACCCATGTCCCATTAGCGTTATGTTGGTTGGATCGCCTCCAAATAGCGCTATGTTTTGCTGCACCCAATGTAATGCTGCTATCTGGTCCATCAGTCCGTAATTCGCTACCCGGGCCTTTTGGTGCGGCGTTGGATTTGCGTTCAAAAACCCTGCAACAATTGAGGCGATTGTATTGTTGTTACTGGTTATTGTCATTGTAGTGCTGGAGATTGTTTCTATTATGTTTGGTGACATGTAACTTGTGGGTACTGCAATCCACGTCTGTATATATACAACTCTAGCTTTACTGACCTACTAACAGACAAGCTATAGCCAAAACTATTGGGCACAAGAAGTGGGAATTTGGCATGTAAGTTTCTTGGGGTCCGTAGGAATGCACTGAGGAGGCATTTCCTTAAAATCCCACGGAATCGGGCAGAAAAGATTAAATTAAAAAAGTGCGCTGGCTTAGCTGTAAGAATTGTCTATAGTCTACCAGTTAAATTACGAGACCCTTTACTTTATTCTCATTATTGAAATGTACAGAGGTAAAGACCAAGGAACTATACTAGAAAACAAAGACAAAAGGATGATGATTGTGTTTAGTTCTACTGCAGTGAGACAAGCGCAAAAATAGCCAAAAGCATTACAGATGAATTGTGTGGAAGTATTGTCATAATGATTTTTTAACAAATGTATATAGATATATATGTGTGAGAATATGATTGTATAGAGATATGTTTCTGTATTAATAAGTAAATTCCCATAAAATATTTAAAAATGTCTTTAAATTATAAAATATTCTATCTATGTAATGGCAAGATGTTTCTTTTGTTAAGGGTAAAGATTCAACAACAATGTTGAATTTGTGTAGTTTTTATACTTGCGTGTCTAAATGCCACTGATTGACAGTATACAAACGGTCATCGTCTCAAAATAGTAGCCATTTAAACAGCAATCAGTGAACATTGCATGGGTTTTCACGGGTATGAGAGCTACCCTTAAATCAAAACATGATTCATGCCTTTATCCCCGAAGGTGAAGACTGAGGTGTATTACACACCCACACTTCGCCAGTTATGTTTCGGTCCCAATGTAATAGAGGGCGAGCCTATTGCCAGCTACCAGCCACGTTATTAAGCGAGCGATAATTAACATTTTTAATGCACACATAATTTCGAAAAGTCAGAGGTGTGGGCCCGGGGTACCTGAGGATCGAACCCGAGACCATTGTCTCGTCAGTCCGTTACGTATACCACGGGGCTATCGCGGCTGCGATCGCTGCTGCTAAATCATAACATTTTCATAATTTTACTGTACAGTTTTATCCACATAATCACCAGTAAGTATAACCCTGCCAGTCCCCTTGTGCTTATAGTTTAGCTTTCGCGATGAACGGACAGACATGGCGAAATAAGTGCTACGGAACCCTAAAAGCGCTGCCATAGAAGTTTTAATGAACAATATTCATAACACTGGTTTTAAGCCCTGACCGCAGTAGTTCGTTTTTACGAGTGAATTTTATACCGAATACCAGTTTATTTTAGACATACAAATTTTCACGTAGGATGTATTTTCAAGTGGAACGTTTAGATAATTCAAACAGCGGGCAACATTCAAAAGAAACGAAATGAAACGTGAAACGTCTGTGTACGCCACTTGTAGTAAACGTAAAAAATGTATTGGGTTCATCATGCTTAAGAGTCTTTTAGTAGTATATTTTAAAATATTTTTCGACTCAATCAGTAAATACATTAAACAGTAGTCAAAGCTCTGCTATAGGTTAATTTATTCATGAACATAATAAAATCCGTCTTTAATGAATGAACGTTATAAAGGAAAAGATACACAAAAGAATGATTCTCTAAATTATGGACTTATGAAGAACATAACAAACAATTACAACGAATGAGGACCTATTCTCTTCTAGAAGTTAGCTGAAATATACGTCCTTAGTGGGAGTCTAAGTCTTGAAAAGAGTCAACTGTCAAAAATGTATATGTCTAGCTAAATTAGTTTAGGTTGAAAGTACCTTGGTAGAGGACTTGATATACTTGGTCCAGTTGCTAATTAGACAACAACTTAAATCAACAAGAATGTAAGCTAAGACAAAGTGCTTCAAATTCTACGATTCACATAATTCAGCTCAAATACTGGCAACGTTTTCTTGAATACTTATAAAGTACCTATTGACAAAGAGATAAGTCTACCGACTCAATGGCTAAACCTTTTGTTTTGAGGGCTAATTATCTTTATTATTTTTTTTTAATAGTCTCACGCCTGTATCCCCAAACGGGTAGGCAGTGGTGTAATATTACACCCACATTTCGCCATGAATTTTTAGGTCCCATGTAATAGGGGGCGAGCCTATTGCCGTTACCGGGCACATCACCAGACTGCTGAATTTGGTTGCTACTGAATTTGGAAAAATCCAGTAACACTTTTGCCCGACCCGGAAAACTAACCCGGGACCTCCCGATCAGCAGACGAATACGCTATTCACTTTTATTTGTAGTAATATAGCTTGAATATCAGAATATTATACGATCTTCTTTTTATCACGAGAGTCGCTGTCAAGTCTATATATGTTACCTCGAGTATTATAGACGTAATTTTCAAGTAGAGATATCGCGGCAATCGGCGGTCTAGCCATCAGTCACTGGAAAAGCCCAATCGATCTCTTTAAAGCTGAAGCCAATACACTTTTCTGGTCTGTAGTTCTGTGCTTCGAGGCACGCAAGCAAATTGAGCAATTTATCATTTTGTGTATACGTCAAAACAGACAATAGGAAGAACTGTTTTAAATGGATAAAAAGTTCTTATTAAACGAAATTTATCTTCACTTGTCATGTGTGGTAAGTAGGTAATCAATTTGATTTGCTTCAAATCTTTTATTCAGAGAAGATATATTGTTGTCTGTTATTATATCACTTTCCGTGTGGTGACAAGAATAAGAGTATTCTTAATCCGTCATCACACGGACGTACGGTAATTGCTGAGTTAGATTTTATTTTTGCGTCGATTTTTTGATAAAAAACTAGTTGCAGGGTTTTTATCCATTAGGCTTTAAGCTCTACCGAAAGTTGAAGCTTGGTGGAGGGAGTATGTGTCACTCTCAAAATATGATCAGTACTTAAACACCCCATCACTAAAGGAAGGGAATCTAGAACTAGAAGTCGTATACACATATGACACCAGTGGGCTGCAGGATTTGGTCTCGTGCGTCGAACGACTAGATTTTTCTCCAAGCTATTTAAAATTTTAACCATAAGCTTTATATATCAATTCTAAATAGTGAAATCAAAGAACAAATTTTATTTATAAAGTTCACTAACTGAAAATGAATTTCAGTCTTTTCAAACTAGTTCTTCCATTGCCCTTAATGAATTTCTGCAACGTCCTCACGATAAAAACAAGCTTATAGACCGTACATTCCGTTCACCAAGATCAGGATGGGAATAAAACTTAATTATATTTCAAGAATTCTTTCAACTTTCAAACGCTCGGGCTTTGAACTTTTGAGTTATTTGCGAAATAAGACGTCGAGTTTATGACGTTCATTTAATTCACTTATTCAAATGAAGATTAATCTAAACTTTTTGTTGAATACTTAAATTGTGTAGACTTGATTTGTTTAAGTGGTTCTTTATTTGATTGTGATTGTTTGCTATTAAGGCTTGAGAAAGATAAGTACGATATTCTCAGAACAAAGATTCGTATAAAAAGGTTTTTTGTAAAATATTAAATTATATACAAAATTCGAACAGCACATAAATCATGGAGTAGAGTGTGCCACGCCATTTCGTACTGCTCCAAGCTTTTTGGGTTCAATCCTCACACGAGATAAAACTTTATGCAGTCCAAAATTATTGTTACGATTCGTCGAATGTTTACAATGAAAGAAAGAGAAAGAAAGAAAATATGTTTATTTGTATACATGTCGCACAATAACAACATACAAAAACAAAAATAAAAAACAACAATAAAATTAAAACCTTACGCTAAACTATCGCACAATCCAAAAGACTGAGACCCAAACAAAGCAACGGGTTCACGCCGTTGATAGACGGACGTCATAAACGTCACTTCCGGTGACGTGTACTGTCATTAACCGGCGTGTAAGTAACCATGTGCTCTGCCACGTATACAATTACAATATTGATAATAGTAATGCGGATTATGAGTATCTCATACACCAAAATTAAAATTCACACAAGTTACAACGTATGCATATTGTACGGCGCGTGCTACAAATTAGGCCAACATACAGCATATACTGCGAAGGACGCTGTAGGTCCATCTCAGCACTGATTTTCAATGTGGCCTTCAAAATTCCAAAAAGTGCCAGAGCAGTGCCGTATAATATACAATCATAGTTTAAAACAAGCAAATAACATTATAGTATTATCTATCATCCAAAATTATGGTAAGTAAGTAATGCTATATGTACAAGGTTCACAATATAATCCATTTTACGTAATAGAGAACTTCCTCCATTTCCAGTTATGCCCACCTGCTTCACATTCAGAAATGGAAGCATAAGAACGATATAAGGATGCTGCAAGCAATGCTGGAGGTTATGTTGCCTGGGTCATGCCTACTATAACAACAACCTTATAGTAATAAAAGCTTCAAAAGTATGAAGACATGAACCTAAAGTTTTTGTTGAGCTAACAGATAATTCTTGTATCTATATTTAAAAAAAGATATTGTTTTTAGTTCCCTTAAGGGAGGAGGCAAATTATTCCAGACCTTCGCTGCTGCATGTTTAAAGGAACCACAAAAAGCAATCGTCCTATGCTTAGTTTGTGATAGAGGCCTGGCTGAGGGTCCGGTGGAGTGTGAGAAGTGGCTTTTCCTCCAGTCAAACTTATCATACAAGTAGGTGGGTCTCTTGCTAATCATTACCCCAAAAAGCAGGCTTGCAAGGTGCAGTTTCCTCCTTTACTCCATTTTTAAGACATTATTGTCACTTAGATATGGTGTATTATTTAATATGGTGACGCCTTGGGATGTTGAAACAGTAACGTACACAAGCATTTTGTACGCGTTGTATTAGGTTCTTGGTTCTTGTTAGTAAACATGGTCCATAAACAATATCACAGTAGTTGAATCTAGATAAAATAAGACTATCAACAAGCTGTTTTCTAATTCTTACACTTAGGTAGAGTTGTATGTTATATAAAATTTTTAATGTATAAAAACAGTTCCTTACTATGCTATTAATGTTTTCTTCAAATCTTAGTTCTGAATCCATTTATAAACCCAGATTAGAGGCCTCCTTAACACCTTCAATGTTCTTCCCATCCATAATGATATTTGGATTGAATCCTTATATGGACTGTACCTGCTGCTAACTGCCCAAAACCATAAATTTCGATTTTAGTAGGTTTAAAATCAGAGAATGCTTTTTAGATCACTCTTTTACCCTATTCAGGACCTCATTTATCATGTTTACAGCTGATAGAGTATCACTATGCTTAAAGGAGAGGTACTTCTGGGTATCATCTGCATAAATGTGGTATCTACAGTTTTTGAAAGATGCAGTGATGTCAGCCGTGTAGAAGATGAAGAGCAGAGTTGAGAGTATCGAGCCTTGTGGGCCCCTCTCTTCAGTGTATGTGGGGATGATGACATCACTGCACCATCCACCCTGCTCATCTCCACATTTCGGGACCTATCAGTGAGGTAACTGCTGAACCATTTACCGCTACTCGGTGTAAACCCATAGTAGGTTAATTTGGACAATAGGAGAGAAGTATTAATAGAATCGAATGCCCTGGAATAATCTAGAATAATTAGAGCCGTACCCTCTCCACGATCCCTAGCCTACATGATATTGCCCACCACATCATACAGAGCAGTTGCTGTTCCCCGGCCTTTCCTGTACCCAGATTGCCTGTCTGGGACACAGAAAGAAATGGTAAAAAGGAAAGTTTAGAATAAAAATTAAGTCGTAGGTCATGTAATTTCTTTAAATCACGTGAACTAGTGCTGACATGAAACGTCCCGAAATAGAAAATTCAATTTTTCCTTTTATTTCTGATGGCTTTGAAATATTTAGTATTTCGCTTTTGTGGTTATATTAAATAACTTCATTTTCTAAGCAATTACTGTAGTCACCTAAAAAGTATTCATTTGAAACTGGAAGCTTAAATTGAATCCAGCTGATCGTAATTATCCGAACAAGAAGACCTAAACGGATTCCCTCTTGAATTCTTCGTAGGTAATAATTTTGAATTGAAGTTCCTAAGCTATAAGGCGTAAGTCAATATCTTGAATTCTCAAGGTTACCTCGTTACCTACAGGTTTAGTAATATTGAGGTATATTTGGATTACCAATCTAATATAAATTTATATTTATCATTTCACTTTGAATATTAAATGAGTAAGTAGCTCCATAATCTTAGTTGGGAATGGTATTGATCTCATCAAGGATATTGATTTGGCCTTCGAGTTACGCTTGAGGGCTTAGGAGACCGTCGTTGCTAATACTAATAATTTCATTTATACAGAGTTTTAGACTTACCCAAATTTTACTAGCTAAATAGTATTTAATGATAAAGGGGATAGTTTGTGAGGGATGACGAATGTTTGCTACTCTTTTGCGCAAATACTACTTTTCGCATGTTTATGAAACTTTGCAGTAGTGTAGCTTATACATCAAAATGGACATGATACACAAACAAAGACAATGGCAAAATAGACAAATACACGCGGGCAAAGCCGATGTCCAGGAGCTAGTACTTATGTTCGGGTTCTTGCGTTATTTTAATTAAAAAATGTACTCACCTAAAACACCAAGTCTAAAATTTAAGGTGACGACGATTAGATCCGTATAGCTTGCGAGTACGGCACCATCGTACGGATGGCTGGAGCTCCAAGAATAACTCTCTCCGTGGATGTACACAAGTACAGGCAAAGCTAGTTTCGTTTCGTCCACTAAAACAAAATAATTAAATATTAGAAAATGAATATTCTGTGTTATCTAGTTGGACTAGTAAGCGAACTTCGGGCCCCAAGGAATGTCAGTCTTGGATGAAACCGGGATAACGCCAGGACCATGATAATGATGATTCTTCAAGTAAATACTGAAGTGTGTATAATAACTAAACTTTAGACATAATTCAACACATAAAATATAACTTCAGTTCTTGATAATTTAACTAAATTGTATAAAAACAAGCGTTGTGAATATGCAGGCCTGGATCCAAATTAGGAAAATTTTAATAAATTCTGCAACTATGGTTATCAATCTTCCAAATTTTCAATATCATAGCTAAGTTCTACTTACATATGTAGGTATAAAATACAAAATACAACATATTTGCTTGAATAATCTTAACTTTCAGCAGTACAGAATGGATGAATCTGATAAGTAAGAATTTTGTAAGTAGGTGACATAGTTTTGCTAGAGAACTTCATTGCATTGGCCCTTGTTAAAGTAAGAGACAGTAGGAAATATTACATAATTATATAATAACAACCAGCCCTAGTTACCAGTAAAAACATAAAACAATTGAAAACCAGCTCTGGATCGAATTATAAAGAGAATATCTTAAGACAGTAACGAAGTGAAAGATAGACTGAATCGCAATATGCCGCAATAATTGATAACCTAAAATAAATATTATTATTACTTTAAACAAAGGGGTAGAGCTCTATTCGTTATATTTATCATTTTGGTGAAGAAACGGTAGTGTTAACAGATGTTTTTGAAAACCTTAATGAAGACGATGTTAGCCTTTCTAAATTGTATATAGAAATAAAGTTAAGAAGTTTATGATAATAACATTTTATAGGAACAAAGTCGAAGAGGAACTTACTATTTACTAGTATTGTATAATATATGTCCGTGTGGTGACGGATTAAGAATACGAATTGTCACCATCCCATATCATCCCATGGGTGACGTAAGAGCCCACAGAGGGAGCCTATTATGCAGAAAACAGCACTGTAAGAGAAGGAAAACTTGATACAAACCCTATACCAACCCGTTTGGCCAGCGTGGTATAGTAGGCCAATTCCTCCTTTCAAAGGAGATGCCTAGTCCAGCAGTGGACTATTAAAGGCTGATGATGAATATTGAATAGAGAAAGATAATTTTCCTTGGCGAATTATGAGAATTTGGCTCAAAATACCGATTCTTTTAAATTGTTAGAAAGTAGATTATTGGTATTGTATTTGTTACCTATGGAAAGTAGCATTTATAATTTAATGTAACAATTTTGATGGAAGAAATAAATACTGTCTTTACTTTAGCTTACCAACAGAAAATTGTATATATTATATGTGGCAAATATCATGAAATATATTAAAACAGTTATCAAAATACTTACTTTGCAATGGAGCAAATATGTTTAAATATAGACAATCTTCACTTTGATTTTTAAGATAGGGCATCAGTCTTTTCAAATATTCTAGTCTGCCTTTAGGCATTTTCTCTAATATGGTCCTTTCGTCATCGATGTCCGGTAGCTTTTGCGGGCAGGCAGGACCTGGTCTGTCTGATACACGTACTCCATCCCACGGGGACGGTGTTCTCGTTGGACTGAACCTATGGACAAATGATATTTCATCTATATTTTGTCACTAAAATTTTCTAGTTTGTATTCAATCTTAAAAAATAGCTGTGGAACTTATATAACTCTTCAATGTATATACGGTAAATGTAAAATTAGAAGTGCAATATGACCTACACCTTGTTTTAAAAAGTAACTAAACTCAATTGACTACTTTTAAGATTCATTCTCATTAAATGAGAAATATCGTGGCAATCTTTAAGAGTACATAACGCTAAAATCCAAAGTGCCGATGTCTCAATGTGAGTCAACGAAATATAAGCGAACAACGTTTTCCACCTTTAAAACCTTGAAGTAATTGCTCGGCCATTAAACTTACTATCTCCATTAAGACCAGACAGTGTTGAAACTTACAACAATTTATTCAGACATTTAATACCAGTTTCAAAGCTAAATGGGATTTGTTTTAAATAACATAATTTGTTACCTATCTGACCTATTAATTTACATAATGTTTTGACCGTAGAACCAAACTCAAACTAAGTTCAGCAATGTAAGTAATTAGTTATCACTGAAACTACAGAAATATTTAATTAAATCGTCTACTATACAAATATTAAAATTTTACTTTTGTGTCACAGGGATTCTATATAGAGATTTGACCAAATTTCAATAATGGTTTTAGAAAATTCTATAGTTAAGTTGTGACACTTAAGGCAAAAATACACATGGCTACAAAATACCTCGTATAATATTTGGTAAGTCAGGTTCCTCCAGTTTCATGCTACCTAAGATAGATATAGGAGCCTCATCTCAATTCTTTGACGTTGTCACCACAACGACATGAAACTTTTCATAATTTTAGGATTTCATCAAAACACTGGATTTTATGAAAATGATAAAATTACTATAGTCCATTCACAGTTATTTTACCTCTGACAGATGTCGGTGTTTATTTTCTTTATGTTGGAATTGTACTCTGTGATGACAGGAATGTAAAATAGGGTTACCCGTATATAACATTTTACCCAATATTAGTGGAAATGCTTTAAAAATTCAAATGCCTGAAGCTCATGGCCGCAAAGTGGTTAGATTACCGCCATACCACTGCTAGCTAAACGCAATTGAACTTATGTGGAGTCTCATTAAAAGGCGAGTCACAAGCAAAAATTTAGGACAAGAGGCAACCAACATTGTGAATTTAGCTGAAGAAACTTTTCAATCTATCACTGCAGAAGACTGACAAAAACAATGCAAACATGAGCGCCACATTGAAGACAAGCTTCGTGAAACAGATGGGTCTACGGATGCTGAAATGGACAGGTTCATAATAGAATTAAATTCTGAGTCTGATACAGAATATGACAGCAGTTACGAATCATCATAACATTCGCAGTCCACATGGATCATTCTTATAGACTCACGCCTGTTTCCATGCAGGGGTAGGTAGAGGTGTAATATTATGCCCACATCATTTTTATTAATGCCGTGTGGTTGACAGCATAGAATACAAGTGTCACCACCCCCTATCTTCCCGTGGGTGTCGTAAGAGGCGACTAAGGGATAACACGATGCAAATACCAACTTTGCGTAGAGACGGAAAACTCGACATCAAACCCTATACGACTGCCTCGTTGGTCTCGCGGCATAAATGTGCGCGTGGGATCGGGAGGTCCCGGGTTCCATTCCTGGGTCGGGCAGTGTTATTGGGTTTTTCTGTCACGAAATTCTCAGTATCCGCACGGAGTCTGGAAATGTGCCCGGTACGGCAATAGGCTCGCCCCTTATTACGTGGGACTAAAGTATATCTGGCGAAAAGTGGGTGTAGAAATACACCTCTGCCTACCCCTTCGGGGATAAAAGGCGTGACGTTATGTATGTATGTATCATTCTTATTCAAAATGAATATGAAAATTAAATTTGCAGTTTTTGAATTTGATAATTAGAACCTCACGTTGACGTAATTATGATGCGTTTACCTTTGTATATTAAATAGACAACATTTTTATTGTAACTATATATTCATAGGAAATTAGTTATTTCGTAAGAAAATAAATGTACTTACATGCATAATATAGCCATGCCAATATCAAGAGGTTTTGTTACAAACATTACTTCCAAATATTTAATACGATCGCTTAGGCATTAAAAAAATAAGTACATTTTTAGCAATAATGTATATTTAAAATGGGAGTATTATATACCAAATATAGCAACACAACGCCCAGGTTGGCCAATCTAACAGCTAGAGGTAAAATAACTGTGAACGGACTATAATAACATATTGAATATATGTGTAACCACAGACAATTTTAAGCCAATACGCTGTTAACCCAAGCGCATTATTTACTTTATAAAAAGAGAAATGTGTCTAAAAATATCTCACCTGTTGGTTCCAACGGGCGGCGTAGCATAAGGTACACCCAAAAAAACCTCAAGCGGACTCAAATATCTGTGCTCGTCCATGGCCAAAACTATCCCCTGTAATTTTCCATACTTAGTCTGCACTATCCTACTACTTATCTTAAACTTTACATTAGACTTAGGGACTGGATTTGAAGGATTAAGGTAGTATTGTTTATAGTCTTCGTAGTTACTATAAGCGTTATTCTCGTTATTGTAAAACTTAGTATTCAAATGTAGAAAATTTTCACTATTGTAGTAAGGGTTCGTATCGAAATTGACGTCTGCGTGTGAGGTATCGTGATCTTCATAGTTCTCATCAGGCCCATCATTCTGTTTAGATCCTAGGAATTTAACATTCTTTGCGTTAAAATTTTTGTTCATATTTGTCGTATTAGAATTAACTATACCAATAGAAAGACATGTTACAACGATTATGAAGTAGATATTAAAGGACACTATTTGTTGAGCAAGATTTTTACTGTGTGCACATATCTGAACATGGTGGAACATGCTCGAATCACAGGCTTTAGTCCTTGCGCTATTGCATTTGTTTATCATATTTCGTCATGTTATCATTTTGCTGAGCTTGAATTTGAGATCAACTTTTTTTTACTCCTGGTCTGTTTGCACGGCATCTGAAACAAAGAGAATTTTATATGAGAACCTAGTTTTATAAACAAGTGGTAGATAAAAATAGAGCTATAACAATATAAATTACTTCATAACGAGGAGAGTTTATTGTAAATAAAGTTCCATAAATTGAAATCTTTTAGAAATAAATGCAGCATTTTAAGTTTCGTAAATGGCTGAAGCTTTATAAAAGTAATAAAGTTTTATTTTATTGCAGCAAAAGTTTTTAGGGCTGAATTTATTTAATGGAGATCTCTCATAGCCCACTCACGGCCTCCTCTAACGGCTAAATGAAATAGCTAGCAACAATTTACTGGACTTTTTTATGGTATTACGACACTAATGCTTGCCTTATGGACTGCGATTTGTAAGGACGACTGATAGCCTGAAAGATGAGATGTTGGATTCGTACTTTCGAGCCAATTTATTTGTTTATTTTTTATTTTTTAAGGACAACTCCTGCACTAGGAATAAATCCTGTGTCGCGGGGGAATTTATAAACAAACAACCAACGGACGCAATGAGCACCCAGACTCGTAACAACAATTTATGGATCACACAAAGTGTTGTCTCGTATGGGAATCGACCCCACAACACTCGGCGCAGAGTCAAGCTGCGAGGCGGCCGCTTAAACCACTATGCCAACCGTGCAGTCAAAAATTATGCTTTAAGGTTTATTTCGACAAGCCTTTATACAAAAATCGTTGTGATATCACGAATTAAAGGATTAGTGTGTTCATTCAATTCATCGTACGTATTTAATTTTGAGTCAAACCTGACAAAGACTTAGACATGGAAATACAATTGATAGATTTAGTTGTTACTTTAAAAGTCTATTTATTGAGTTATATAGTGTAAGGAAACAATGGTTATACTCAAATTACGTTTATCAAAATACAGTTGTGAAATTGCACGATCTATATACAACATAAATACTTAGGTACGAACCTAAAAACACATTCGTCAAAACAAATAAATAATAATATAAATCCAAAAAACAAAATGGCATCCAGTATCAACACATCGTCCGATATATAATTGCTTTCCTGTCCAATATCAAGTAGATAAATTGAAACTCCAAATTTATATCCGTTCTCCGCTTGACCACATTTCCAACCAATGCTTCGACATCGTGCGGTTTCGAGTATCATCGCTCTGTGAAAAGCGACAGTGTATAGGCTCAAATTGGCTATAGATTAACAGCAAATTGCATTTCCGAAGCGTTCGGACTATTGTGTGTAGAATATAAATATACTCTACTGTTTCCAAAATTGGTATGTTTAATTTTGTGCAAAATATAATTCACTCTACTATTTCCAACATTTTTACTTCTAAATGTCTTCTTGACTCTGTAAGGCTGGTTGGCGATTTATTTTGAGAGTGTAAAGAAATAAGAATAGATTTTTCGTTTAGGCAATAATAAACTAGAGTTATGTATGGATATGTTAGCTGTAATAACGTGAATAAACCAGTTATGATGATCTGTACCTAAAAAGCAAAGTACAATACCTTTTTAAAATGAACCCACGGCTTTTCATCAAATATTGTTTATTTTTTTTATTCCATTATACTCTCTAATACAGTTTCGTAATCAAAATAAGAATTCATTATTTTTATTAAAAATCTTGACTTTTTAGGGTTTTGAATCACGGGAATGTGTTTTTTTAAATTGACTCTTTATTATTATCATAAAATTACTGATGAAATGTTAAAAACAATTTCCTGATGCAATATTATAATTAACTTTATAAACAATCAATTATTAAGCGTGATGTCCATTTTTAAAGACATAAAGCTGATGTAATTAATTACGTTAAAATTTTAACGAAGACTTATTAATTACGCGTTAAAAATGGTTTTTGAGGGTTTTATCTACACGGGTACTTAATTTATAAATTGATATTCATTAAGCACGTCTCTAGATTATAACTGTTTTACGCTTGTTTTAATTAAGTTTTTTATTTATGCCAAACCATTTGGTTATAATTATAGACTAAATTATTAAATAAAGATAAGTCGATTGAAATTAAACCCGTTCTTTACAAAACTTATTTGTGGTTGCAGTTTAATTGCGATTTTAATTCCAGAGTACCAGTGCATCATCCACATGTATATTTTGACTCAATTACCTCAGTGAGATAACAGAAAAGAATAAATAAAATAATTATATATAAGATCATTCCACAATAATTCATTTTTATTTATGAAGAATATCGATTGTGTTTGTTTCTAAGAAAACAACTTAATTTCAGTGTGAATAAAATTTATATTTTGACTACCGAAATATTTTTAAGATGTTACTTTTGTTGGCTTAGTTGACTATTAAATTAAATCAATATACCGCATATATCATCATTTCTTATCCTATCATTGCATTTTCAAGACTTTTCGCCATGGAGTTTGGCGGTCTTATAGCGTATCGATCTAACCAGATTTGGCAGGCTATTAGCTTTAATACAATTTACACCGCATGCTTTTCATTCAACCAAACTTTTTCTTCGTATAAGCAACTCACAAAAATCACAACATTTTTTACTTTTATGTTAAAACTCTTATACTAAACATATGGTTTTTCTACCGTGAATAATTTCCCGGAACCCAATCCACATAAATCAAATAGTTTCTAAGTTACGAACAAGCCAACACAGCTCGGTGTAGTTGTGAATAACGAGGGTCGAATAAATTTTTGATGCTTGGGTTGGGCAATTATTACCGTGGCTTGTAACTGGAGGATTACGTTACTTCCTATTCGTGAAGGAATGTAAGCCGTGATATATTTATGGGTGCGTTTCTGTATAGCTGTGTTAGAATGTGTTCTGTAAGATTTTTGGCAAAAAATATAAGATTGGAACTACATGGATTCTGAATTAGATACGTTTTCTATATGTTATGCATCATCTTCGCAGTCCAGGACATAAACATAATGCCATTGTGAGTATTTGCCCTACTATACCTACCACGCCGGCCAAGCGTGATTTGACTTTTAAATTGTAACTGAAAGTATTGCAGCACAAATGCTACGTAACGAAACCTAAAAACTATGTTATTTTTATAGAACTAATCATTATTTCGGCATACCTGTTTTTTTTAGAATCTCGCGTAAATCACTAAAACATAATTTGCTAGTACGGGCCCTTAATTTATTTAATGATTGAGACATTTTTATGCAAAAAGCTCCCTTTGGCTTCTATCAACATTAATACAAACAGGCCACGCAAACAACCCATTTAACGTACACAGAAAAAATATTCAAAACATGTTTCTTACGTAAAACAACCGGTCATTTCCTGTTTGGCGCTCAAAATGCGTCCCAAAGTAGAATGTAATAATTCAAAGCAATTTATACGCTGACGGGGAAAAAAGAAATCGCGAAAATCCTTCCCTACCATTTACCCTTACCAAAACACTGTACTAAACGATACAACGAATCTATTCCGAAAACTAGCCTACTACAATGCTGCTTTTGTTTACAGTACGCGTGTCCAGGAAACAGGGAAAACGTTTAATATATGTCGTTTAAGGCGGTTGTCTCCTTTTAAGTTTACTGACTTGACTGTATACATAGGAAGGGTCAGGCGGTAGACCTGGTAAATTATGATTTTGAAGACGGGAGCGAAGGCAGCTTGTGATTACAAAATACGTAAATATAATTATATACCTATTTTCTCATACGTTCCATAGTTTGGTATTTACAAAATATAAATACCAAATTATAATATAGAATATTTGATAAAACTGTTGTATTTACCACCGCTAAAACCTATAAAGACAACTTGGAGACAACCATAGCCTAGAGGAAAATCCATTGCTCTACCAATCAGAGGGTATCGGACCACTGTATTTCGAAGTCATGTGCGTATTATTTTTTGTTTTGTTTATTCAATAGTGAATTTGCGTTTGTGTCGTGAGGTATACACCTCGGCAAACGCGGTAATCTACTAGAACTGATTGTAACTGGCGTATAATATTGCTATTGTATGATGCACCAACAGTTAAATACGCCATACAATAATGTTGCAGCTCACCAATTCATCTATGACTAGACATCAATCGTGGCTCCGACTGCGTTAATTTTGCACCTAAATGTTCTTCAGGAATCATCCTACCAATGGGTGAATACCTTAAAAATTCGTTCGGTAGTTTTTGAGTTTATCGCGTTCAAACAGACAAACAACTAAAAGGGGGCTTGTAATAACGTTATTTTATTATGAACACACCATATTTGAGAATTAAGACAATAGTTTTACTCGTAAATTTGCTGAAAATAAATATTTGGTCTGGATCATATCACGGCTACACAAACACGCCTAAGGATAGAAGTAATAATAATTATGTAAGCACATATTACAAAACATTTTGTTGAGATACATTGTAGATTTTAAATTATTATGATCGCTGTTTACAATAGGTGGATGACACATTCGCTGAATAGTAGAGTAAGATCCCGGAGCCTCCAGACCTACGTCATTTTAGCAAAGCTGAAATTTTGAGGATTATTAGTATACAATCTTGTTAAGAGGTATGCCGACCCACTAGCTTGAAAGCCGGGCCATTTCACCGGTAGCGCGAAGTAAACGTACCAAAAAAACATACTCACCTACGTTAATGTAGCAAAGCTGGTATTCAAATTTGTTTTTAAAAATACTGTCTAAAATTTAAATTCATTATTGCCAGACACTTGCCGTGGGCCATAACTTCTGCCAGACGTCTTAAAGGGTACTTAAAAAATATGTAAACTACGTCATATTATCAAACTTAAATTTGATATATGTTACTTAGGATACTATTTTAAGACCCTTCGTACGCAGCCAGACCAATCCGAAGGGCCAGTCGTCCAGCCAGACGCCATGAAACTTTCCCTGTGAGTGCGAGCGTGCGGCCATTATTCATACGCATGAATGCGTGTGAGTACACTACATTGTCCCAAAAGACTGTAGGAATATTATTTTGGGTATTATTACAAGAATAAAGGTGTAAAATATATTTTTTCACAAAAGTTATATTCATTTCAAGTGTCATTTACATTGGCATCAGTATATTTATTGATGAAAAGCTGCAGCCGCGCAGCATCTACATTAATGATTCCAGAAACTATATAATTCGCAGACGAATTTTTGTATTGTATCTTGTTTTTTTAACTTTTTATCGCCCGACCAAAATGTTTAACATATAAGGTTTACTTTTGTGTACCGGGATTTTGTGACAAAAACAACGTGTATTTAGTATGCAAGTTTATTCGCAACTGAGGTACAAACATAGTGGACTGTATTATAAATCATCTATAAATAGCTATCCCTAACACATATCTATACGCTCGCCTCAAAACGCTAATCTATTTGGATATGCCGCCCGCCAAAGAACATAGTTATTTAACTATACTTAATCACAAAAGCTTAGTAAATAATAAGTGTACATACAATCTCAAAAACAATAAAATATTTTCAAATATTTACAATCTTAAAAAAAAACACAAATAAAAAAGAAAACAACCTGTATCTTTGTCAATTATAGTAGGAAAGTAAACATTCAAATATCTCAGAACACGTGCGGCTCAAGCCGGGTTCGTATTCAAGCAGGTAGGTAAATACAGTGATATCAAACAACTTTTAATGAGTAGGTCATTAGTCATAACTCAAGTGAACAGTCATCTCCCGCACTAGGACTAAATCCTGTGTCGCGGGGGACTTTAAATAGCTATCCCTAACACATATCTCGACGGCCCCTACGTATGTAAAGACATGTCGAAAATGGCATATTTTTTTATTGCATCATTGGCTTTAGATTATCTATGCGCACATACTGACATACGATTTTTTTTAAAACTTTATTTATTTACCTTGTTTTACAAATCGTATAAAAGAACAAGTATTATAAATAAAACAAATAAGTGTCGTAGATACGGACATCTGTACATAAATCTTTTTGGACGGTGTTTTAAAATGCGTGCCACTCGGTGCGAATGCGGTCTTGTATAGGGGGTTGGTATAGGGTTTGTATCAAGTTTCCTTCTCTTACAGTGCTGTTCTCTGCATCTTACAACACCCATGGGCTGATATGGGGTGGTGACATTCCGTATTCTTAATCCGTCACCACACGGACAGAGTATAAAAAGGTATAATAGACATGACTGACATTATTATCGGCGTAGAAACGGTCATCTATCAGTTTTTTCAAGAAAACGTAAAAAAAAAAATTATGAAAATAGCATTATAAATCTTTTAAAACTGTTAAAATATTGTAGAAAGAAAATATTTATTATTGGTCATAGAACTATTTCTAGGGCGTGTTGAACATAAATTACGCTCTCCTGTAAACCTCGATTTTTGACTTGACCTTATGTACCTAGGAACCGTCGATCTATACGCTCGCCTCAAAACGCTAATCTATTTGGACATTCCGCCCGCCAAAGAACATAGTTATTTAACTATACTTAATCACAATAGCTCAGTAAATAATAAGTGTAAATACAATCTCAATAACAATAAAATATTTTCAAATATTTACAATCTTAAAAAAAAACACTTATAAAAAAGAAAACAACCTGTATCTTTGTCAATTATAGTAGGAGAGTAAACATTCAAATATCTCAGAACACGTGCGGCTCAAGCCGGGTTCGTATTCAAGCAGGTAGGTAAATACAGTGATAACAAACAAGTTTTTATAAGTAGGTCATTAGTCATAACTCAAGTGAACAGTCATCTCCCGTACTAGGACTAAATCCTGTGTCGCGGGTGACTTTACAAACATATATCTAACAGACACAATGAACACCCAGACTCGAAACAACAATTTATGAATCACACAAAGTGTGGGAATCGAACCCACAACACTCGGCGTAGTGTTAAGCGGCGAGGCGGCCACTTAAACCACTACACCAACAGTGCAGTCAAATCGTGAAATCATTTTGTTTCTCATCCTTTTCAATAAATAATTGAAGTTCACCGAATTTTATTATATAATTGAAGTTATAGTTATTATATATTAAATAATTGAAGTTTACCTTGGGCACTATTAAACTTTTAAATTATGCATATTGCCTAGCATTATAACTTATACGTCAGTATCAGAACAGCTGATGACAATGTTTGCTTGAGTATCGATACATGATAAATAATAATTGTTGTGTCTGCGTCTTCATGCTCTGGACACGATAAATTTTCATCAATACTCGATACAACTGTTTTATTAATGACAGTAAAAGAATGACATTCTATGAAATTAACTTTATTCAATTTATTGCCAATAAAAGGTGTGAAGAAATTTACGAGTGCCTGTTTAAATTTTGAGTTTTTCAATTCTTTTCCAAAATCAGCAGATCAAACTGCACAACAGATGCTCGACTATAGACTAAATACCACACACTTTTGGAGCATATTCATGCGTATCATGCGTATGAATATTTTACACTTTTATTCTTGTAATAATACCCAAAATAATATTCCTACAGTCTTTTGGGACAATGTTGTGTACTTACACGCATTCATGCGTATGAATAATGGCCGCACGCTTTCACTCGCAGGGAAAGTTTCATGGCGTCTGGCTGGGCGACTGGCCCTTCAGATTGGTCTGGCTGCGTACGAAGGGTCTTAAAATAGTATCTTATGTAACATATATCAAAGAACAATGGCAGAATTCGGTCTGGGTTTGTTGTGGCGACCTTAAACTTCATATGAACAAAACAAGTTGGTTTTTTTTCTACGATTTTTAATATTTTCACTTTGTCTCGTTAAAGCTGGAGTATTTTATGATGATAAAAAGCATTCCAATTGATTACGAACTAGGTACCTACTTTATTATTTGATTGTTGCCATAGACAATGGTGTGACAGGAATAGACGTGAGTGCTATTGATCCGTATCAATTATTAAAATATAATTATTAAAATGCAGTTATTTAATCTTAAATTAACATTATATCAATAAGCTAATAATTTTTGAAGCAAAACAACTTTTAAATAAAATAAAAACGTAACAGCATCGTTTTAATGTTGTATCGATTTCACATAAAACCGATTTAAAATGTGCAACTCTGCTTTTGTCTTTGGCTGTGACAGTTAGATGCTACAGAATACTTCTGCGTTTTTATGTCAATCTGACATAATTTCATTTGATAATTCAAACGTACCTACATTGTTCATTCTTAACTTAAAACTAAAACACCAATATCTGGTTTTTCCGGGTTTCCCGAGTGAAAATAGAATCATTTATAGACTCTGTTACTTACGCTGAATTTTTTGAAATATTTTTTATTACTGTGCGCTTCAATTTAATTTCAGACATTTCGATGTATGGAGATCTGCCTTTGTTCTTTAGGTTTGCTAATATGACGTTAACTTCATTTTTAAGAAACCTTTAAGACGTCTGGCAGAAGTAATGGCCCACGGCAGGTGTCTGGCAATAACGAATTTCAATTTTAGACAGTATTTTTAAACACATATTTGAATGCCAGCTTTGTTACTATAACATAGGTAAGTATGTTTTTTTTGGTACCTTTACTTCGCACTACCTGTGGATGGAAGGCTTTCAAGCTAGTGGGTCGGCATACTCCTTAACAAGATTTTATACTAATAATCCTCAAAATTTCAGCTTTGCTAAAATGACGTAGGTCTGGCGGCTCTGGGATCTTGGACTATAGACTGCTAAGCAGACTTTAAACTCACTATGGAGAGTTCAATACAATATGTTGATCTACATTTGCAAAATATTTTAATAATACACTATAGACAGTTTGATTATTATAGGCACCCACAGGACAGGCTTGCCTAGTGTGGGGCCGCCGGATATTAACAATACACTGTAATTGTTTTACGTTAGTAAATATTTTTATTTTATTTTTTTTATTTTATTCACCTATAATTATTTCAAACAATGTGCGATGATAAAAAACTCTATTTTCATTCAATGTTACTTAGTTAGTATATATACTGTTACTTAGTTAGTATAAGGCAGCGATAGCCTAGTGGAGATACCAACAGGCTGCCATGCAGAGGGTATCGGGTTCGAATCCACGGCGCGCACCAATGACTTTTCAGAGTTACATATGTGCGTATTGAATTATAAATTATCGCTTGCTCCGTGCCTCGGAGAGCACGTTAAGCCGTCGGTCCCGGTTGTCATAAAGATCTTTGACAGTCGTTATAGGGCGTCAATACCTTCTAAATAAACTGACACTAGTCTAAACCATGGAATATGGCTATCCCTTCGGGTTGCGGAGGTTAGAGAGGCAGTCACTCTGTGGAAAAGCTAATATTCAGCCAAATCCGGTTAGACTAGTAAGCGGACCCCAGGTTGAAACTGGGATAACGCTAGGAGAATGAATGTTACTTAGTTAGTATATCAGAAAAAACTGTTAACTGGTAGAGAATAAGACAACACGGTAGGTACATGTGTTTGTGTGTGTTAAGTACCTGCAATGCGAGCTCACGGCGATCAGCTGAGCGGCGGCGGCGGTCAATACACCGAGCTGATTTTTAAAATAACGTAAAGATTAAAAAAAATAACATTACTGAGTAATATTTTCATGTATTTGTATCAGTTATATGTAGTAGTATATTCATCCCTGAAATATTTTGCAAATGTATATCGACACACTGTATCAAAGTTTTCCTAAAGGATCGAATTTGAAATGAAGTGATCTGCAGCTGAAATATTACATAATAAAGAACGATGAGCGGAATCGTCCTCACCCATCAACAGAAATGAAATGTAGCTCAATTGACACATCTTGGCAAGATGATATTTTTTTACTATGGAGACGTTGCCCAAAAGCATGGGGTTGTCATAGTAATTAACGGTTAAACAAATATTCGTATAAGTACGAATTTTTGACGATTAATTGTACAACACCTACTCATTTATGTATTCATTAGTGCAAAGTGAACATAGACCAGTATTATTAACGCTCACTATTGTTATTTGCCTGCTATGAGCATTATAAGAATGAATAATAGCATATTATTATTATGTATGTTATAACAAAACAAAAAAATATTTTTATTGCGTAATAGGTACAAAACATATATATATATATATATATATATATATATATATATATATATATATATATATATATATATATTTTATATTTTTTTCGTTTTCATTCTTTTTCTTTCGTTCTTTTTTTTTCTTAATTGTAGATTAGGTTAAGGTTTAGCTCTTATCTTTAATACTTAATTATTACAATGTATAATATATATATATATCTATGCTATATAGATAATATATATGCTATTCTGCGTCCAAGAATTCCTCCGCAACGCTGTGTACTGGTAGCGTGCCCAGAAGACTGGCAGCATTGCCACGCTGGATGGCAATGCTTATTCTCTCTGCGAGAAATAGGCCAGCCTTCTGGTCACGGGAAGCATCGATCAGCCTTTTTGCTATTTCTCTGTATAGAGCACGAGCACTCGGGCCCCATAGCCCCAGCGACCCCAAACGGCTCAAAAACGTAATTCCCAACTAGATTTTGATATTTGGGCCGTTTGAGGGTCTCCGCCGATGCAGCAGCAGCGCTAGCTGAACCAGCTAGGCTTAGAAGATGTGATGGCGCAAGGGTATCGACGCAGGTGGCGTCCCACACGAGAGGCCTACCCATCTTCCAAGGTAATAATGACATACCGTCTGGTCTATAAAATAAGTAATTAGAAGAAAATTAATTTTAATGATTCATTCATTTATATTATACTAGACGGCGCCAGTGGCCTTGCCCGCATCATTTATAAATATAAACTTTCCTCTTGAATCATTCTATCTATTAAAAAAAAACCGCATTAAAATCCGTTGCGTAGGTTTTAAGATTTAAGCATACATAGGGACAGACAAACAGAAGACAGACTTTGTTTTATACTATGTAGTGATTAATATATAAGGGCAGTGATAGCCTAGAGGAGATACCAACGGATTGCCATGCAGAGAGAATCGGGTTCGAATCCATTGGTGCGCACCAATGACTTTTCGTAGTTAAGTGCGTCTTAAATTGTTAATTATCGCTTGCCCCGTGCCTTGGAGAACACGTTAAACCGTCGGTCCCGGCTGTCATGGAGACGTTTGGCAGTCGTTACGGGGAGTCAGTACCCTCAAATAAACTGATACTGATCTTAAACATGGAATATCGCTATCCCTTTGGGTTGCGGAGGTCAGACGGCAGTCGCTCTGTGGAAAAGTTGGTATTCTGTAATATCCGGTTAGACCAGTAAGCGTACCTCGGGCTCTAAGGTGTGTAAGTCTTGGATTCAACTGAGATAACGCTAGGGCAATGATGATTCATTTATATTCGTTATATTCCTGTTATTATTCAGTCATTATCATTTAAATGTTTAAAAAAACATTATTTTTTATTTTGTATCGTTACTAAATCATGTTTTATACTCTAATATAACCAAAATGTCAAAATAACTTACAAGTGTATCATGAAAATATAGGTTAATTAATGATATAAATTGTTTTTTATTTATATATCCCACGGATTAAAGTAAAAAAAAAGGATTTTAATCAAGTAGTGGATACTTAAGGTACACATTGGCATCAGTGTTATCCATGTGTTTTGGTATATGGGGACGGAGCCCATACATTTTTGCCCATAGTCCTTTAATTACTCTAAACATTACTATAGTTTCGCCAATGTCAGCTGAGACAAGATTTTTTTTTCTTTTGCTGTCGGGTTGGAAAAGGACGAAGGGGACAGTCAGACTCTTACTGACTATAAACCAACCCGTGCTCCTCATGTACCCATGTGTCAGAGGGTAGGGTTTCACCGAAGTATTCCTCGCTAACCCCCGACGGGTATTGGCCCGCCAGATGGTCAGGCGGGCCCCGAACGAATCCCTCTTGGCGGCGGATGAAGATGTTGGGCTCCGCCGCCAAAACACCCAGCGGCCGCAGAGGATAGGGAGGACGGCAACACAACACCGCATCTCCTCTTCCTCTGCGGCCCCATCTCGATGCAGCGATGGTGCGCCCCCATTTGGTCGCGAGAGATAGGGCGCGCGGCAACGCAACACTGACACGCCTCTCCTCCCGCGACCGCACCCGACTGCGAGGGACAGACAGAACTGTCCCCCGCACCCGCACCTTGGGACGCATCCTACGCAGGCCTCACGCAAGCCCAGTGGAGCGTCCCCTCCTGGAATCCCACTTAGCTTCACAGTGGGTGTACCTCAAACCCACGGTTACTGAGCCCCCCCCCACCACGACAAGGTGGAGATCCCACGGGGGGATGAGACAAGAAGCTGTAAATCAGATTGTTTAACAATTTATTTCAATAACCGTAGCTGTTGTACAAATAAACGTTTACTGTATATACAACAAATTTACAAATTAAAATTGAAATTGATATTGTACCGTAAAACAATTTACATGTTATCATGTAAGTTTTTGTATGCATTGAAAAGCCTCAGTGTGTTTAACCAAACAATAAACTTTAGTGTTATAACAGCCAGCATTAAATATTCATATGAAACTGGTCCTTAAACAGCACTCTGCAAATAGTAGGTATAACACGAACCATTTACAATACGTTTAATTTTCTCATCATAAAGTATCAGCAATCAGTTTTAAAATTCTGCAACTGCTACAGACGCGAAATATATTTGTTAACATTTCACGCTAAAACTACTCCACGCATTTTTCAGAAAATAGTTTATACATTAGAAAACACTAAGGCTACTAGTTGTGGCTTTAGCATCTATCCATTCATTTATTTTTCGTGTAAGTGTGTGGCCAACTCGGGTGTTGGATTTTTTCAGACCACGTTGCCACTCAATAAAAAAAATCTATAATATATAAATGTATGTATCTTGTCTAACAGTCTGAAAATCCAAACAACAGCCGAATCAAAACTTTAAGCGTCACTAATGAAATCATTATTCAAACTTGAAATTAATCTTACATCATATGCAGAGGCGTCCTTTATTGTTGTTATAATATTGTTGAGATTTTCTCAAAAACATGGTGTGGAAGTTTAACATCTTCACAGAAACTGATTTCAGTGTTTGAAGGCGTAATGTCAAATTAGTGTCTGACGTCCGTCAAGTGTAAATTTTTTGCACGTATGTAAAATGACGAAACATTATTATATTTATGATATTTGGAAATTCTGTGTAGGCTTGAAAATACGGTAGAATTTTACTTTACGTATTTACCTATTTTCGTTTTAAAATGCTGTGTAATGTTATAACGTATTTTGTACATGGTTCCAAAGGACGATGGGCGGAATCGTCCCCACCCATCAACAAAAATGAAATGAAGCTCAATTGACACATCTTGGCAAGATGATATTTTTTTACTATGGGGACCCAAAAGCATGGGGTTGTCATAGTAATCAACGGTTAAACAAATATTCGTATAAGTACGTATTTTTGACGATTATTTGTAAAACACCTACTCACTTATGTATTAATTAGTGCACAGTGAACATAGACCAGTAATATTAACACTCACTATTGTTATTTGCCTACTATGAGCATTATAAGAATGAATAATAAGAATAAGATGAATTTAAATTATTCATTCATTTATACTATACTAGACGGCGTCAGCGGCCTCACCCGCGTCAATTATACATATAAACCTTCCTCTTGAATCATTCTATTTATAAAAAAAAAACGCATTAAAATAGATTGCGTAGTTTTTAAGATTTAAGCATACATAGGGACAGACAAACAGAAGACAGACTTTGTTTTATACTGTGTAGTGATTATTATATAAGGGCAGCGATAGCCTAGAGGAGATACCAACGGATTGCCATGCAGAGAGAATCAGGTTCGAATCCATTGGTGCGCACCAATGACTTTTCGTAGTTAAGTGCGTCTTAAATTGTTAATTATGTGTGGCAGTTGTTACGGGGAGTCAGTACCCTCAAATAAACTGATACTGATCTTAACCATGGAAAATCGCTATCCCTTTGGGTTGAGGAGGTCAGACGCCAGTCGCTCTGTGGAAAAGTTGGTATTCTGAAATATCTGGTTAGACCAGTAAGCGGACCTCGGGCTCTAAGGCGTGTAAGTCTTGGATTCAACTGGGATAACGCTAGGGCGATGATAATTCAATTATATTAGTTCATCATTATCATCATCAGTCTTTAATAGTCCACTGCTGGACTAGGCCTCTCCTTTGAAAGGAGGAATTGGCCTACTATACCACGCTGGCCAAGCGGGTTGGTATAGGGTTTGTATCAAGATTTCCTTCTCTTACAGTGCTGTTATCTGCATACTATGCTCCCTCTGTCGGCTCTTACGACAACCATGGGATGATATGGGGTGGTGACAATTCGTATTCCTATATTAGTTAATTTTCCTATTATTCATTTATTATCATTTGAATGTTTAAAAATACATTATTTTTTATTTTGTATAGTTACTAAATGTTGTTTTGTACTGTTATATGACCATCATGTCAAAATAACTTACAAGTGTAAAATGAAAATATAGGTTAATTAATAATCATTATCATCAGCCTTTAACAGTCCACTGCTGGACTAGGCCTCTCCTTTGAAAGGAGGAATTGGCCTACTACCACGCTGGCCAAACGGGTTGGTATAGTAGGGTTTATATCAAGTTTTCCTTCTCTTATAGTGCCGTTCTCTGCATAATATGGTCCATCTGTCGGCTCTTACGACACCCATGGGATGATATGGGGTGGTGACAATCCGTATTCTTAATCCGTCACCACACGGACAATTAATAATAATAAATTGTTTTTTATTTATATATCCCACGGTTTTAAGTAAAAAAGGATTTTAATCAAGTAGTGGATACTTAAGGTACACATTGGCATCAGTTCCATATGTGCTGGTATATGGGGATGGAGCCCATACAGTTTTGCCCATAGTCCTTTTCGATAATTTCAGGTAACTTTCATGATGTTCAGACTAAAATTTTGCTTCTCTAGAATCTTTTTAATATTTTTCTTTTTATGTATAAAATATACACTGTGTTGATTTGCATTTGCAAAATGTTTTAAGGAATGAATATACTACTATAACTGAATATAAATACATGCAAAAATAAGTCAGTATAAGTTAAAAAAAATATTTCATCATCATACACTTTGAAACTCAACTCGGTGTATTGACCACCGCCGCCGCTCAACTGATCACCATTGCAGGTGCCTAACATACACAAGCACACGTACCTACAGTAACTGCGCGATACAGTTTTATTTTGCACGATTCAACAGATTATTCTTAATTACTACCTAAGTAAAATTTTATGAAAATCATCGCACACTGTTTACAATAATTTTAGGTGAATAAGTTTACTATCTATACTGTATTATATAAATATTTTGCAAATGCATATCAACAACCTGTATTATAAATTTGAACAACATCGTGAAAAAGATATCATTTTTGTATCAGGATAATCAAATTAATATGTATGCGATAACTAAACATATATAAAATAACTTACTTCTTTGTAACGCTTTAAATATCTGTTTTGTTTATAAACCCATAGCATACAAATGAATTATGCATTCTGGCAACCTCAAAGTTGGTGTGTGGTTTATATTTAGGGATGTTAACTTCGTTAACTATGTTGGTCACTTACTTAACAAGCATCATAATAATTAAACCTTTTACTTTCCATGTGTTTACTCTTAACCTTTGAGAGTGGTTCAGTTTGTTGCGTACATTATTAAAAACTAGTTGTGAACTTCATGTTTGGATTTATATGATAGGAATTTCCACCCGCGGTTTTGCTCGCGTTTCTATTTGAAATATTAGATGATACTAGATCTGTGTCAAATTGTTTACAAACTTACTTTTACTGTTGTTGGGTTCCTAGAGTTCGCTTTTCGAAAACAATTGTAGTCAATTCTTAACCCGATGTTACTTCCACGCCAAACATTAATATTGATTCAGTGATCAGCGTTTATTATATAAGTATGATGATATTTACATTAGTAGGGTATTATTGGGGGTTCTGCGTCACTAGACTCACTTATTTTTACATTTGATAAGATTCGTTTCATTCACATAATTATAATATCTGTACACTTATCTGTCTTAAATATATTGTCAATAATTCTATTTTGAAAATTGATACATTTTATTAATATGTTTGTACCTAATTCGTCTAACCACTGCTCATAGCGAGCCTTGACTTGCATTCATAACAGATTGGCAAAGTTAAGCAATGCTTGCACAGGTCGCCACTTGGATGGGTGACCGTGTGTGGCATTTACATCGGAGCGCAACCGTGCTTCGGGGGGCACGTAAAGCTGTCGGTCCCGGTTCTTGTCAAAGAATAAGGGTCGTTAGGCCATGTTGGAGGCCTTAAGGCGGTCTAAAAACTCCGACAACAGTCAAGTGTTGGTCACACACTCACACGAAAAACAAACAAAACAAGCTAAACTGATAAAAATTGAGATTTTAGGTTTCCATAAAACGGTATGCCTTATATAGTTGAGACATTTTGCCTGTTAGAGTAGTATTTATTTTATTGGATTAGATTTGCGAATAGCGATAAGGCTTGAATACGTATAACATACATATGTAAAGTGAACTGTTATTTACAATATAAATTGGGCAAAAAATAAAATGTACTTCACACATCCCAATCAAAGGCGATAAAAATTTTAAGGAGGCATTCTTGTCACGCGATTCGACCTCCAGCGACGCGAGAGGAATTCTATTTGTAAAATATCCCAATGAAAATTCAACCTTAAGTAGAGACACCCTCAACTCCCTGACACCGAACTTCTATTGGATAATTCCTAGCAGAAAAACCAATATCACTTTTTGTTCGACTCGGAAATCGTACCCAAGACCTCATGTTCCCAGTCGCTAACACTATCGCAGGACCACAGAGGCAGTCATTAAGCGAATAAGGCGATTATTAAACAAATATAAAATAACTTCTTTGTAACGTTATAAATAGCAGTTTTGTATATAATCCCATGGCGTACAAATGATTTATGCATCCTGGCAACCTCAAAGTTGGTGTGTGGTTTGTATTAGGGATGTTAACTTCGTTAACTATGCTGGTCACTTATTTAACAAGCATCATAATAATTAAACTTTCCATGTGTTTACTCAAAACTTTCGAGAATGTTTCTATTTGTTATGTACATTATGACGACCGGTTGGCGTAGCGGAAGTGTAAGCGACTGCTACGCCGAAGGTCGCGGGTTCGATTCCCGCTCAAGTCAAACATTTGTGTGCATGAACATGGGTGTTTGTCTTGGTGTGAGTGTTTTTTTGTATAATATGTACGTATTTACAATCAAAATGTATATATGTATGTTTATCCATTATCTAGTACCCATAGTACAAGCTTCTGCTTAGTTTAGGACTAGATGGTGTTGTGTGAATGTGGTAGAATATTATAATATTATTATTATTATTTAAATCTAGTTGTGAAATTCGTGTTTCGTATTTATATGACACGTCTAGCTTTTAACCGCGGCTCTATTTGTAAAATTAGATATTACTAGATGCGTGTCAAACTTAATGTACATTTTATGTAAGGTCCGTAGGGTATTTTAAAAGAAAAACGATTCCTCAAAGACCACCGTGGTCAGAGATAATTTTAAATAGACTTGTAATTGAGATCTAAGGTTGCCAAAAAGCGTTATTCCGTATGTCGTTGAGACATTTTGGCTTTTAAAGCTGTATTTATTTTAGAGAACTAGAGATGTGAGTAGAGAGTAAGGCTTGAACATGTATTACATATTATATAAAGTGAACTTTTAATTACCATATAAATTGGGCAAAAAATAAAATGTACTTCACACATCCCAATCAGAAGCGATCAAAATGTTAAAGAAGGCATTCTTGTCACGCGATTCGACCTCCAGCGACGCGAGAGGAATTCTATTTATAACAAATCCCAATGAAAATTCAACCTTAAGCAAATGAGGTCAGATTTTTGTTAGTCAACGCTTTTAAAATGTAAAGAGAAGAAAGATGTTAAAGAGATGTCAAAGGTACAGGAATTGGAGACGATCATGTCAAATTAGTCTCTTGAGGCGTTTTCATTAGAGTTTACATAATTATAAAACTTGATTTAGCTGAGTGAGTGCTTAGGTACTGTAGTAAGTGCCTTGAGTAAAATGAAATATAAAAAAGTAGAAGAAACGCTCGAATGTTTTATCTTATTTTATGTACCGAAAGACGTAAAAAGCTAAATTAAATTGATCCTTCAAAATTGGAGACAGAATTTTATCAATTCGAGTCTTAATTGATTTTTGGCACTTACATACTTATATAGAGAACTGTAATTGCTTCTTTTTTCTGGTTTGGTTATCTAATTTTATCTAACAATTTGTAATTACGAGTAAGCTTTGCCTCTTGAATATATTCACTTATTTCTGGCATTTCCTTATTAAAATATTCAATATCCAAAATACATAATCTCTTAGTGAAAATGTCTGTGCCATAAAGACCTCATTTTGGCGATTAAAATTCACATAATTATGTGGTTATAGCTTAAATAAACTTATGTTTATGAATGCTTATCATCTCATCATGGTGTTAATTTACAAATCGCCAACTTAATAGTACGTTTTGGCAGCAATTCCGGTCTAGAACAGTATTCTTGCTGTTGAATAGCTAATATGTCGAGCGCTTAGGGATCTAACCTAACCTGTTGAGGAGACCTGAACATTTTATGCAGAGCTGTAAGCTCCTTTTAAATACGAGTTAAGGGGTAGATGAACGACCAAAATTTGTAGTTTGAAATGTTGACCGATTTTGTTAAAGTTCTATGTTTTAATTTTAAAGTATGCTGCTTGTTAATACATACATACATACATATACTCACGCCTCGTTCTCGAGGCAGGCAGAGACAACGAAATGCCACTTGCTTCTATGCCTACAAACCTCACGCACTTCCTCTACATTAATTTCTCAACATAATAATATTAATTTAATAAATCGTTTATTGCCATTATGTATTGTAGTAATTGAAATTAATTAATTTCATTAAACCTAAAGCCTTTCTAAGGCAATAATTTTCATACCTATTCTAATCTTGAACCTTATTTCTGAACCAGCGATAGATAGATAGATATTTAATAAGCCTCCGATTCAAATACTCAATAATTTCATTGAAATTTTACAAGTTTCAAATAAGTTGGTTTGAAATCGTAATTGAACGTTATTGAGTATTAAATCTAAAAAGAAAATGGTAACTAACACAGAGCAAAATATTCCACCGCGATTCTATCAAAGTTTATACATTACAGATAATAAAAAATAATACGTACGAACAGTAACACACTTTTTCTGTGACAAATATTTACGACTCCAGAAAATATATAGGACACGTAAAATAAAGACCTGAAACTACCAACAAACATTTGTATTTTCTTCGACAAAGTCTGTCAATCCAGTCGTAATTGGACTTGGGGAGACATTTATTTCAACTGTAAGGCTGCTTGTCTAACTGACAATAGATCACTGGCCTGTCAGGCAAATTGTTTAAGCTTTGTGGTAAGCCTGACCTAGTAAATTTAGCTTAGTTTGCAGGCCACACCAATTAGTAATGTACACTGAATATTTGAACTTGATTGACTTCTTGGTATTCTGCAAGATTAAAAGCTTTCTGTCTTTGAAACATTGTTTTTGTGTGTTGTTTGTGTGTGGTAGTTGCAATTCCAACAATATTGTGTGGTATTTACATCAAAGCGCTACCGTACTTCGGAGGGCACGTAAGGCTGTCGGCACCGGTTTTTTTCTCAGGACAAGAATTGATAGTCCTTGTCAGAAGCCTTTATGGTCTGAAAAACTACGACACTAGAATTGGCTTCTCCTTCTTCTTCTCGAGTCGATAAGAAGAAGAAGAAGCCGATAGAAGACACTAGAATTGTATGTGTTAGTTGAAATTCCAAGAATATTGTGTGGTATTTACATCAAAGCGCTACCGCACTTCGGAGGGCACGTAAGGCTGTCGGCACCGGTTTTTTTCTCAGGACAAGAATCGATAGTCCTTGTCAGAAGCCTTTATGGTCTGAAAAACTACGGCACTAGAATTGGCTTCTCCTTCTTCTTCTCGAGTCGATAAGAAGAAGAAGAAGCAGATAGAAGACACTAGAATTGGCTAATGGCAATACATTAATACGAACAACAATGAAAGATCAGTCACTTTCCTATAGTTACTTAGTAATTTCTTACAACACCTACGGGATGAAATTGGGCAGAGAGCTTTTTATTCTTAGCTCGTCACTTCACAACGAGTCTCTTACATTTTTAGAGATTTTTCTTCAATTGATTTAGTAGCTACGATTAAATAAATTACTGACCTAACCGACCCTTTAACCATTACTTTGCAAAATTTATCATTATCGAAGTAATCTGTAAACTGGCCATTATTTATTATTACTTTTGGAATTTGATACAAATTACAATTTGTGACCAAGTTTGGGCGGCTGCCAACATTTTATATTGGATTGAAGCCAGTATCGCGAGTTGTAATTATCGCTTCCGTCATGATTGCTTCGCGGTTGTGTTCTCGGTTTTGATAGCCCTGTTTAGGGTTGTTGTGATTAGAAATTGAATTTAATTTATTTGTGTAGCAGTAATGAGGTAAACTGCCTCGTTGGTCTCGCGGCATAAATGTGCGCGTGGGATTGGGAGGTCTCGGGTTCGATTCCCGGGTCGGGCAAAGTGTGTACCGTTAGCAAAGAAAAATGTTGTGGTTGTGTAAGACCACTTTTAAGAAGTTGGTAAAGGAATATACCATTAAGAAAATTCATTGAACGAGCAACGCGAAGAAGTCGATAATCTTGTTAGGGACGGAAATTTACTGCAAATGTTACCTATTTGCTAGTAGAAAATACACCCGTGTTTGTTTTAATTATTATAAATATGGTACCTAGCAAAATAATTTTATAGATTTTTAAAACAACAAACTGTTTGATAAAATGAATCTCGGTCTTGTCAGGCTTAAATGCTATAATTATTATTTGTTTCTCTTTCACAGGTATTATTTTTTTTTGTTAGAACAATACCCAGGCCTTTGGCAGGCGTACACGGAGACATATATAGGTCCAACGTGCAGAGGCCCTTTGAGAGTTTTAATCTAAAATGTGTTGAAACACCTACTGAGGAGCCTCCACAACTATTAAGTGCAATCGCGGATTCACCGCAGCAGGTGATTGCTTCTCGTATGGAAACTTATTACTCTGGGCTATTGGGATGGGTGTTAAATGGATGGGTTTGATGAAAGCTATTATTATTATTAAAAATGATCAGATGACGGGCGACAGAAAAGAATGGAAGCAAAGGACGTACTGCGCCGACCCCAAATAGATTGGGACCAGGGCAAGAAGATGATGATGATGATGATGATGATAATTAAAAATGATATTTTTTTAGCAATACATATTACACATACATTTTATTTTAGAATTATATAATTTATATGATTTATACTATATTATTGTAATATTGAGAAAAGTTATACAATGCTACGCAATAATGAGGATAGATATCTCACCTATGTAATTATTCTCTTTTTTCTTGAAGTAAATAATGTGTAATACACTTATTTTAATAATTATTACTCATTATTATATATATATATATATATGATTTACACATTATTTACTCCCATAACATTAATTTGTATCCAAGATTTTACGGATGAAATACTCTACTTTGTTCACAAATATCTTGAATACACTCCGCAAATTACAAATGATAAGAAACCGAACAAGTGCGAACACAATAAAACTACTTTTCTACAGCGCAATAAAGCCAATTAGTTCTGTATAATAGAACGCTTGGTATGTTCAATGATTGAATTAATCTTGGAACACAATACGTTTCGAGTACGATGCGGTACGGTGTGGCGTCCGTAGTGTATGCAGCCAGACTTGAAACCACTGCAGGATTCTCAAACGAATGGAATGTTGGGTGTACAATGTTAAGCGAAAAGTTCGAGTGTCGAATTTGCATACCTGTTTTAGTATTTTCTTTTAGATTTTATGCCATTTTAGGGTATGGTAAAGAAGGTATTTTGACTTCAAATCAGGAGAGTTTTATCTGTCATATAGTAACAATTGGAGTTTGCTTGTGTTGTGACAAAGTCAAAGTCAAATTATTTTATTCATTTAGGTTACACAGCAACACTTATGAACGTCAATTCTTTTTTTACAACCAGGTTCGGGATAGTAACTTTAGGGCGAAGAGAGCATGGAAGAAACTCATGCCACTCTTTTAAAAGCAGAATCATAAATATACATATATATACATTATAAACAATTTGTGGCCTAAACAATTCGCGGCACTGATTAGAAAATAATGAGTGAGAAAAAATACATGCAAATAGTACAACAACAAACCCTATAGCGGCAGTAGCAGTAATAGATGTAGCAGCAACCGATGGGTTAAAGAATTTTGTAAAGATGATAAGTGGGATAATACAGGGTTAACCCTGTACTATCCCACTTATCACCTTTATAAAATTTTTTAAACACACAAATGTCTGTACTTATGTACAGACAGTTGTGTGTTCAAAGGAAAATTCTCTTTAACAACTTCAGCATGTAAATATTATTCATAATCATTTCGCGTAGTGATTGTTTAGGAGACGATATGTGTATGGAATTTTAATATTTTGAACTTTGGCTTATCTCATTTAATTATGCTTCATAAACGTAATGGTTCAATGAGAAACGAAACGAACGAAAGGGTGCATAGGATTCTCATCAATAACTTAGGATCCCAAGCCAACCTCACCTGCAAGTGGTGCACCTGCCGATCAACCGACGAGGCTCTAGCAATCAAAATATCCCGAAAAGTGGCAATAGGCTCTCCACCTATTACGTGGGATCAAAACACTGGCGAAAAGTGGGCGTTTAATATGCCACTGCCCACCCCCTCGGGAAAACAGGCGTGAATCTATGTATGTATGTATTTACGACGTGTCGGGACACATACGAGCTAACATTCAATCTGTTACAAATGCATTGTCATGTAGTATTTTTGTATATGCCTATAAAAAAATTATGTGGTATGTTCAAACAAATAAAAAAATTTAAGCCGTATCAAATACACAAAGGAGCGTATACACAAAGCATAACATTAACTCAAACAGGAGAATCCAACGGCAGTCAATTTCAAAGATAATGGTAAAACAGTTCACTTGTGTAGTGATGCCGTACAACAGACAATTACAACGTATCCGACAAAACGGAGATCGTTATACTGTTAGCAAACATAGGCTGAATCTGTAATAGAGATAAGACTAGGGCAACACTAGTTCCGGTCAAGACGCCAATAAAAATTAATGTAAAGGTCACTTCCGGTGGGGTGGAATGAGGTTATAAGAGGATTATAACAATAAACTCATCATATTAATTTAATCAGTGTTTATTATTAACATCCAAACATTACATGGCGCAGCCGGTAAAGGCCTGACATCAAATAGTGAAAAATACTTGTACTAAGAACATATTTCAACTTAATTCTAAAAAGTGGCTATGAGCACGACTAAAACAAACTTGGACACCGCGACCGAAACAGACATTATAAAAGAAGAAAACATAATGACAGGAGTGGAGTACAGGATGCCACAACCTTTAAAACTTGATACAACGGAAGATCTTCTCCCTAAATGGAGATTATTCAAACAACAATTAAAAATTTTTGTCTCAGCGGCCGGATTGGAAAGGCTGAGTGAAACAAGAAAAGCAGCCATCTTGCTCAATTGTGCCGGGCATGAAGTACAAGAATTGTACTTTAATGTGCTTAAAACAGAGGAAACCGTCAAGTACGACCAACTATTAAAGAGTTTGGACGAGTACTTTGAACCGAAACAAAATGAACTTATTTCAACATTCACATTTCACAAAAGATGTCAGGAAGAGGGGGAGAATTTTGACTTGTTCTACACAGATCTAAGAAAACTCGTTAAAACATGTAATTGTAAAGATCAAGAAGAAAGAATGCTGAGGGATAGGATTGTTTTGGGTGTTCACGATAAAAAATTACAACGAAAATTGCTGGAAGTCAATGACCTAAATCTACAGAAAACCGTTGACATGTGCAGAGCCTCGGAGTTATCTCAAAACCATATCAAGATGATGTATCAGCAGCAGCCTCCAGTAGCGGTGGATGCAGTACAGGCTTCACAATTCAAGGACACAGGAGACAAATCAAAAGTTAAGTATAACGCTAGTAGTAAAGGGGATGTTTTGTATAATTGTAAAAAATGTGGGACACGGCACAAGGCCAGAAATTGCCCAGCGTTTGGCAAAATATGTCATAACTGTAACAAGCCAAATCATTATAAAAAGGGATGTAAACTCATTAATGAAATAAGTACAAGTAATAACATGGAATCTGTGAACACAGTTTCTGAAGACAATAATGTGCATGACTTATGACTTTTAAAAGTATGTCATGGTATTGGAAATACTCAAATAAAATGTAATGAGTGGATTTTGACACTAAGAGTACAAAATAAAAGGGTTGATTTCAAGTGTGATACAGGTGCTCAGGTTAATGTATTGTCAATAAAAGACTTAATGAAAATAGTCGATGATGAAACACCTAAATGGTCTGAGACTAAAGTAATCTTAGAAGCATTTGGGGGGGCACAAATTTATCCGGTAGGTAAGACATCTTTAAAAATAATAAAAGATAACCAAGTATGTATCACTGATTTCTATATAATTAAAAATAATGTAAAGCCGATTCTGGGACTAAGCACCATAAGAGAATTAGGAATATTACAAAATATAAGTAGCATTCAGAATAAAGATATAATTATTAATAAGCATTGTGAACTGTTTCAGGGAATAGGACAGTTTGAGGAACCTTTGGAACTTTGTATCCAGCCTGGGACTACACCAGTGGTAAAACCTCCTCGCAGAGTTCCACACGCCTTAAAAACTCGGTTAGAAGAAAAACTGAGGAGCCTGGAGACTCACCAAATTATAAGTAAGGTACCACACCCAAAAAGTTTTGTTAGTAATTTAGTAATAATAGAAAAAAAAGATAAATCACTCCGCATATGTTTAGATCCTAAGGACCTTAATAAAGCTCTGATAGAAAATCACTACTTGATACCTACATATGAAGAAATTGTGTCAAAACTAACTAATAAGACTGTATTTTCAGTATTAGACTTATCTGATGGATTTTATAATATTAAGCTTACCGAAGAGTCTTCTGATCTGTGCACTTTCAGTACACCTTTTGGAAATTATAAATTTTTAAGATTACCTTTTGGAATATCAGTTGCTCCGGAGATTTTCCAAAGGTATAGTGAAAGAACTTTTGGAGATATTCCAGGTGTAATAATTTATTGCGATGACTTGCTCATAGCTGCATCATCTGAAGAGCAACATGATGCAATACTTAATAAAGTTTTTGAGCGTGCTAGAAAGTGTAATGTAAAATTTAATAAAAATAAGTTTCAGTTTAAGTTAAGGGAAGTCAAGTATTTTGGTCATATATTCTCCAAGGAAGGTATTAAAATTGACCCTGATAGGACAGACTCAATTGTTAACATGAAAAGTCCAACAAATAAAAAGGAATTGCAAATTTTTTTAGGCATGGTTAATTATCTGCGTAAGTTTATTCCTAATTTAGCTAAGATGATGTCACCACTAACAGAATTGTTAAAAAAGAATGTAGGTTGGTTGTGGACGGAAGTTCATGAAAAAATATTTAAGGAAATTAAAGAATTTATTACCAAAGCCCCTGTTCTTCAAAACTTTAATAGTAATTTACCAGTAGTGATACAGTGTGATGCATCTAAGGATGGTCTGGGTGGTTGTTTGCTACAGAATGGAAAGCCAGTAAGTTTTATTTCTAGAAATCTAACACCTGCGGAACAAAGATTTTCACAAATTGAAAAAGAGTTGTTAAGTGTAGTCTGGGCAACTAAAAAGTTTCATTATTTTATCTATGGTACTAAATGTATAGTTTTAAATGATCACAAGCCATTGGAGACATTATTAAGGAAAAGTATTCATGAGATTCCATCACCAAGACTCCAAAGACTAAAACTAAAACTATTGAAGTATGACCTAGAATACAAGTATTTAAAAGGAAAATTTATGTTTATATCTGATTTACTTTCGAGATCATACTTATCAAATTCGCAGATTGATGAGTCATACATGTATGAGGTCATTCATTGCGTAGGGTTATCTCAGTACTTGCAGTGTTCAGAAGAACAAAAAATACAATTAATTGCTGAAACTAGTAAAGATGAAGAATTGTTACTAGTTATAAAATACACAAAAGAAGGGTGGCCAGAAAATATTAAAAATGTTCCAGATTCACTTTGCTATTATTATAAATTTAGAACAAATATCACAGTTGAGGAAAGTTTAGTATTTATGAATCATAGGATAATAATACCTAAGAGTCTTAGATTGTTGTACATGAAGATTTTGCATGAAGGTCATATAGGAATGACAAAAATGAAACAACTAGCGAGAGAATTGTATTATTGGCCAAAGATGGATTAACATCTCGATAAGTATGTTAGAGAATGTGTTATATGTCAAACATATCAGAACAATAATGTAAAAGAACCTTTGTTACCACACAATGTGCCTGAATTACCTTTTTCAAAGTTGGGAATTGATATCATGGATTTCAGAAAACACAGCTATTTGGTAATTTATGACTATTATTCTAAATGGTTGGAAATTAAATTAATACATAACAAGACTGCTAATAGTGTAATAAATGTATTATTAGATCTATTTTGCAATTTTGGGGTGCCCTCTGAAATTGTCTCTGACCATGTACCATTTGATTCTAAAGAGTGTAGGCATTTTTCACATGAATGGAATTTCAAATTTACTTTCTCTAGTCCCAAATACCCCCAGTCAAATGGAATAGCAGAGCGGGCGGTGCAGATAGCTAAGAAAATTTTGTTTAAATGTAAGGATGATAATATAGATTATAGAATTGCTTTATTACAGTATAGAAATACACCTGTTGCTGGCACAAAATTTTCCCCAGCACAATTATTAATGAACAGGAATTTAAAAACAAAACTACCAGTAACATGTCAATATTTAAAACCAAGACTGAATGAAAATATAAAGACTGAAATGCAAAAGTCGATAAATAGGAACACAAGAAATTATAATGTAAAAACTAGAAATAAATCCGAATTTGTATTAGGACAAAATGTTTGGTTTAAGAAAGATGTTAATGATAGGAAGTGGTTACCAGGTACTATAATAAGAAAAAATAACTTTAGATCATATAATGTAGTGGATAAGGATGGTGTCAGTTATTGTAGAACATCGTACCACATTCGTGGTTGATTTGGTGGTTCTCCAGGTATGGTGTGGGGTTTCAGAGATTCCTCAAACTGAGAAATATTATTTGATATTAGTAGGTCAGTATATTGTTAACAAATAGGTCAGCTGTAAGTCAACATTATTTTGTAAGATTTAAGTACCTATATATGCATTGTGAGAAGTTTAATATTGTTGTACTTTGGTATGTAACAAATTTTAGTTTAATTTTAATATAAGTATTGTCAAGGTTTTCAGTACCTATTTATAAGTAGGTTGGTCAACAACCTACTATAAGTATTGCTTTGTAAAACGTATAAGCACATTAGTACCTATGTAAGTAATTCAGTTTGTTTAATGCTAATAACAAAGGCAGTTATATTCTTTTTATTTTATTTTTCTTTTTCTTCCTATTGTTTTCTTTATTCGTGGTATAAAAAGGGATAGATAGAATTAAGAGACTATACCTATGTAATAATTTCTATTTTTTTTTGTTTAAAAAGAGGGAGATGTAATAGAGATAAGACTAGGGCAACACTAGTTCCGGTCAAGACGCCAATAAAAAATGTAAAGGTCACTTCCGGTGGGGTGGCATGAGGTTATAAGAGGATTATAACAATAAACTCATCATATTAATTTAATCAGTGTTTATTATTAACATCCAAACATTACAGAATCGGCGATGCTTGAGCGGTTCTATCAATTGAACACATGGAAGCTACGATATTAATAGCCTATAGAATTTTGTTTCAATAGTACTGATGAAATATCAAAAAGGCTGTTTCTGAAAAGTTTATTTTATGTGGAGTCTTTTTATAAATTTCAAAATTTTTTTATAGCTATATTATGTCAGGAAAACCTCTTACTAAAAAGAAAAATAAAAAGTTTTCCTTAAAAAGTTTTGATCTGTTAATATTGTAACGTAATACTCTACGTATTGCGTTATAATATCTCGCAGGCGCTTAACGCCAGCTTTGTGCAAGGAGCGCTTCGCTAGAAATTGTTACCATATATGGGCATGGACCGGTTCACAGGCAGTTGTGAGTCATAGGTCTATGCCTATATAAGATGGGTGCGCGATCTAAATCGGTCACTTTCCGTAGACATCGGAACGCTGCCGCTACACCTCGTGATTATTCTACCTTCTACTCAATATCTACTGTCCCGCTGGGGGTAAGCATATTCTAGTTGTCTGTGTGCCTATATGTTCTGTCTGTAGTTTCTATGTCTCCTAAGCATAACAGCCGATCTGGGGACCGCCTGTTCCTGACCGGTTGTTGTGTATTCTCTATGCTGTTCCAGTTCTCCCTACGGACCACGATTCACCCTACGGGCTACAATTACAAGCAGCTGGCGCCGTGCCGCTACCAGCCGCCGCCACGCATCAGCTCCTGCCTACGAGCCTCCTACAGCCAGGCCACGGACGCCTGAGTCTCACCACCCGGCCCACATCGGCTGCACCGCTTGAGCCCCCGCTCAGCCTGAACCTCGACCACCGAGCTGCCTACACAACGCGCACCTTGGCCAGCTCATCGGCGACCCTACAAGCAGCTACCCTGCGAGCGTCGGAGAGCAGCGGAGTCTGCATTCCAGCCCTCAGGCCAGTGCTTATCTAGTTCGGTCATACTGTATGTAAGCGGTGTTCGTATTCTTAGACGATATTTGTATTATAGGAAAGGATTTTGATCATCACATTCAGCTGTTATCTAAAGTATAAGCGAAACGAAAATCAGCTAACTTAACTATTAATTTAGAAAAGTCGCATTTCTTTAGAAACGAACTCAAATACTTGGGTTACGTAGTCAATTCTAAAGGACTTTACGTAGATCCTAGTAAGGTGGAAGCCATAATGAACTATCTTGTACCTACAAATAAAAAGGAGGTAAAACTGTTTTTGGGTACCGCGTCTTGGTACCGTATTTATACCTAATTTTAGTTCAATTGCAGGGCCTCTAAATAAACTTACTTCTACCAGTAAAAAGACTGCTCCTTTTGTGTGGTCGGAGGAAGCTAACAACTCATTTATTAAACTCAAACACCTGTTATCTATCACGCCTACTCTTTCTTGTCCGGACTATAACAAACCATTCGAAGTGCACACGGATGCTAGCGACTATGGCATAAGTGCTTTACTCACAGAAACTACTGACGGTGTGGAGTATCCTATAGCTTATATGAGCAAATCCTTGTATGCACAGGAACGTAATTTTAGTATTACGGTTCGAGCGGCGCTAGCTGTTTTAGTCGCGGTAGAACATTGGCGATGTTACTTAGATAACGGTTTAAAATTCACTGTCTACACAGATCACTCAGCCTTAAAATGGTTTTTAAATTTAACTAACCCGACGGGTCGCTTAGCGAGATGGGGGGTGCGTCTGTCTTCTTTTAATTTTGATGTGAAACATCGCCGCGGCGCGGATAACGTCATACCCGACGCACTATCTCGGGCAAGTGTCGTGTCGGCTATTGATACTAACACTGATAACGACACTACCGTAACCTCGGATCAGTGGTATACAACTATCTACAATGGCTGTAAAAACTCACCTACATCTTTCCCTAACTATTCTATCAAAAATGATAAATTATATCGATATATGGTATCAAAATGTGCACTGCGAAAAGAATTCGAATAGAAAGAGGTTCTACCTACCTCGGATAGATCTACAGCTATTAAAGAAAACCATTCGGAACTCGCTGCGGGTCATTTAGGTATTTTTAAAACGTATAAACGTTTAGCGCAGCGTTATTATTAGCCAGGTATGCACGCTGACGTTGTTAAATTTATACCTTCGTGTGATACTTGTGTCGCACATAAACACCAAAACCATGCTACTTTAGGTGTTATGGGACGACCAAAGGTGTGCTCTCGCCCCTTCAAAACAATTAGTATCGACCTTGTTGGACCCCTACCCTCAACTAGAAAACAAAATAGCTATATTTTTGTTGTTACTTGTTGCTTCAGTAAATATTGTCTTCTCTTTCCTATCAAGCGGGCTACCGCCGAGATTATAACTAACATTCTCGAGGAAAAAGTTTTCCTAATACATGGCATACCTTCAGCCGTTATTCTAGACAATGGTAAACAATTTGTAAGTGCAACTCTAAAGTCTATGATTAGAAAATATAAAATACCTAACTTTCACTTCACACCTAAATACACTCCACACGTAAATTCTGTTGAGAGATACAATAAAACCATTGTGACTACTATATCTTCGTTTATCCAAAACGACCATAGAATATGGGATACTTTAACTCCCAAAATTCAATTCGCGCTAAATACTGCAGTTAATGAAGTAACTGGTTATACTCCGAGTTTTTTAGTGTACGGCAGAGAACTAGTAACTTGCGGTTTACACTATATTGATGCCAAGTCAAATGATTTTATTTATATACCCAGGGATTCTTATGCTGAAAATAAAGGCTGTCTATCTAGTATTTTCAATAAGGTCCAGTCTCTTTTAATCCAAGCTCACGCTAGAAACTCACTCAGCTCATCGGCGACGCTACAAGCAGCTACCCTGCGAGCGTCGGAGAGCAGCGGAGTCTATATTCCAGCCCTCAGGCCAGTGCTTACCTAGTTCGGTCATACTGTATGTAAGCGGTAGTGCGACATAATAAAGAACCTGTTCAGCCTAGCAGTGATTCTCTTCAACCCCGACATCCTACCTGAGATCCTCCTTCTCAATTTTATTACGATTAGTTCAGTTTGATGTGAAATTGGCTGGTTCGGCGACTACACCGAAACCGATTAGGGTAGGCGACTTGGAGAAGGAAATGGACTGTATTCAGAGGATAGCGGTTCTTCGCCGCCTGGAAAGGAATAAGGGAAGAGGAGATGGATACGGGAGGAGGTGATTGAGTGGGTATAGGATACTTCCAGGATGGAAGGCACTTACCTTATACAGCCTTCTTCGTTTCTTTTCCTCCTGGTGTTTTCGTGATGTAGCTGCTTGTTTTCACTTCACTCACGAGCGGGTTTTCCTTGGTGGAAGCGGCAAAATCACATACAGCGGCGCGGCGCGGAGCGGTATCGAGACGGCGTTCTCAGCGGGAGGAATGTTCTCGACTGTCCGTCGCGTTCACGATCGCGGCGACGAATCAGGCGGAAGGCAGTGCCCTTCCAGGGAGTGGGATAGAGCGGGACGGAAATATGGTATCGCTCGCACTAGACGTGGAACGATTCATGTTGATGCGATTCGTTATAGATATGAAGGTAGATGGCGCTACCATATCCCCCCGGCCCTAAAGGGTTGCCTTTAAAAAAAATAGAATTGAACTTAGCTATGTTGGGTGTACTACCGCATAACCCATCAATAGGCTAAGACAGCGATATGACAATAAAATTAATCTAAATTAACTTTAGCGAAAACTACAAACGCAATAATAGCGAAAACTACTAACTAAATACTTAAACTAAGAGGTAGGTCCAACTTCAGGCTAGATCTCACTGAGTTGGAAGCGGACGCGAGTTGATCAGTGCCTCGACTTGTGCAAGGACAGTTAAAGGCTCTTCGTAAGAGAGGATCTGTTGACCTATAACTTTGAAGAGATGCGTTTTAATTATTTTGACCATGCTTGCCCAACATCCACCGAAATGTGGTGATGCTGGTGGAATAAACTTCCAGTCAATATGATCTATGGAGAGTTCTTCCTGAAGACGAGTACGATAACCCGCGACGTGATTGAAACAAGTAGCGGGAACAAGTTCAATCAATTTACTAACGCGGTTGGCGACAAAAGTCTGCCAGCGGTGAGGAGAAGAATAAATCCAAGCGAGCACTACCTTGGAGTCGGAAAATGCGTATATTTATTAATACAGTAGTGGGGCAAAACTGTGTCTTGATCCTTGTGGAACAACTGAGACAGCAAAAGGGCCGCGCACAACTCCAGTCTCGCAACCGAAATGGTTTTAACAGGCGAGACCTTAGACTTGGCACAAACTAACTGCACCGAGTAGTTAGAACCAATGCGGACTTGCAGATATACGACTCCGCCGTAAGCACGCTCGCTGGCGTCAGCGAAACCTATTAAGTTGACGGTACATCCATCTACCAACCCAAGATGACGCGGAATAGTAACTTGATTGAGCGCGGTAAGCTCAATACAAAACTGGCCCCAAGCGGCGACAATATGGTCAGGGGGTGTTTCATCCCACTCACACTTTGATAGCCAAAGCTCCTTGATCAAGAGCTTGGCGTACAAAATTGTGGGAGCCACAAACCCATTATGTCCCATAGTCGAGCCACTGTGGACAGCATAGTGCGCTTGGCGCACTTGTCATCTGGTGGTGAGACGTCAAACCGAAAACTATCACAGGATTTGTCCCAGCGTAAACCGAGAACCTTATGCGGTACAGACTTCTCAAACTCAATGTCTGGAGAAGCTTTATGAGAATCTGGTATGCGTGCGAGAACCTCCTTAGAGTTGCTTGTCCATTTGACAAGATCAAACTGGTCTCGCTTGAAAAGCTGAATAAGCTCTTCACAAAGCGAAATTGCTAGCGGAGCGGGTATGACATTACAGGCAATGTCATCTATATACTAAGCGGATGTGTAGTATAGTATAGTGTAGCGTAGCGTAGCTTAGCATAGCATAGCGTAGCATAGCATAGCATAGCATAGCATAGCGTAGCATAGCATAGCATAGCATAGCATAGCATAGCATAGCATAGCTAATTAGTGCTTTATCTTACACACAGTTTTAGCACCCACCTTGATCTCTTGAAGAGCAGAACAACAACAAGACGTAATACAATGAGAAGTATGTAACGTAGGTACGGTACCCATAATCACATACCCAAGTACCGTCTCAATAGCGGGCGGTAAATCATATCGCTCACTACGTACTATTTTAGTTAGTAGCAAGTGCGGAAATATTGAAGCTCCGATCAAAAGATCAATGCCTGCCGGATTCGCAAACTCCGCGTCGGCTAGCGGCAATGATTCGAGATGAGTGAGTGATGCTACGTCTACATTAGCGTTCGGCAATGCGTCCGTGATACGCTCCACGATAAGCGAAGAAATGTTAAAATTAATATTCCTATCAAAACGCGAATGTATTTAACAAGTCCAATAGAATGAATTAGATATAATAACATAAGTACCCGCAAAATTTTATTTTACCATATATAATGTATCACTGTCTTTTTAGCTGTAATATTACTAGATAATTTAAGGAAAAAGGTGTTTACGATGTTATTTTATGCTGTTTGCGCGATTATCACTTGTTATTTTGCTAGTACGAATGTCTGTTTAAAAATGTTATAGTGGAAGGAACTAACGTCTAAGATACAGGCTCGGCCTAGTTTAGACGTTAGTGTTCATTTTGGAATGTGTATACTTGCAGTATTGTACCTTGGAGAAAAGCAAAAATGTAAGTGATGTGTTTGTGTCAATAAAGCTTTTTATTATTATTTATTTATTTTAATATCTACGGAACCTTTGCAATGTTTTTCTGATCCGCCTATCCCTTTGACGGTTGAGTTAGTATTTTTAAAGTTATTCCATAATCCGAGGCGTTTGAAGCATTCCGATGTTATTAGATTGGTCTGAGATGCGCTATCTAGCAGACAACGTACCATGTGCGGCGACCCATTAACATCATATACGATAACTTGCGCTGTCGCCAACAGTACCGTGTTAGACGCCGTACACTGCGTTTTGGCCCTGCGCGGATCATTATAGATGCGCGAGTGCCGTCCTCGCGTGCGCGTCGCCCGCGCAATGGATGTCATACACAACGATACTTCGCCCTCAGACGCGGAAGGCGCAGCTACCGTGGTCTGCTGCACCTGCGGCGCGAGTGTGTCAAGGTTAGCGGCTTGGCTTGACAACCGGTTATTTTTATCATAATGTAACAGTGTATGATGTTTTTGTTTACACGAGCGACATCTCGTTCTACTGGAACAATTACTCGTTTTATGTTTTATGCTTAAGCAATTAATGCAAGCTTTGTTATCTTTTACGCTTTTAAAACGAGCAATTGGATTTAAATCATTAAAGGTGGGACACTTATAGTAATAGTCGTGCACTATATTACTGCACAGACACTTCTGTGAATTATTACTATTAGATTCCGAACATGTTACGTAAGATTGTGGATTAGGGCCTGAGTTATTATTACTATTTCGCGATTTATTCAACCTTTGTTTGTTGTTGTTAGTGTTAGACGGGCCAGGTGAACCAGACTGCGTATTATGAAATATTCGACACTGATCTTTGATGAACGAAATAAAACTATCTAGTGTAGGTATTTTATTATTGCGTTCCGTCATCTCGAATGCGCGAATTGTATCAGTGTCAAACTTTTTTAAAGCGAGTTGAAGCAACATAAAGTCGGAAAGATCTTCTAATTTTAAATTCCTAAGAGAATTAACCGCGGTTACGAAGTTATCAATAAACAGCTGGAAATTCGAGACAGACGCGTTGCTGGACAGTTTGAGATTTAAAGCTTGGTCAAAGTACGTAGACGCTAGAACGCGCGTGTCTTGATATCTGTCAAGTAGTGACTGAAATATGACCTGATAATTCTCAGCACTGGGTGTGACACCTGCAAATACGGACTGGGCCTTCGGTGACAGTTTACCTATTAAATAGTACAACTTGTCAGCATCTGTCAGAGAACCATTATCGTGCACTGTAGACTTAAAACTTGCATAGAATAACGGCCAATTTCGTATATCTCCGTCAAACGACATAATCTCGATTGGCGGTAATCTCGGTTTGCGGGCAACGGGCTCTGCTGAACATTTACCCTCCAATTGCGATTGTACACGCTTAATAATACAATAAAGATCTTCGAATGAGGTATACGCCTGATAGTTCGGTTTTTCATCAGGATTGATAGAAAGTAATCTAGCGTTATAATCGTCTAACAACTTATGAAAATCTGTTCGAATACTATCTACTGTTGTACAATAACTGAGAAATGCTTCGCTATTACTGTCAGACATCGATGCGGTTTTTGATCTTTCATAGATATTTTGAATGCGCTCAAATAAAATATTGCGTTTTGCTTCTAAGATTGTCATCTCTTTGTCTTCCGACACGCGTGACTTCTTTTGTTGTGACATGCTTACGTAAGTATAAGCTAATGAGAACGAAACAAAATAAGAATATCTAATGTATCTATTATTTTACCTAAGTAGGCAACACTTTAGAGCTGAGGAAATAAAAGTTGATTGAAATATGAGATTTATAAGACAACTATGATAGTTGCAGAAATAATAATTTAATAAGTAGGTAGCTACATAAAAGTTTACCTACTAATGCGGGCGGAAATAACCATGTGACGGTTATGTGAATATATTAGGAGTATAGCTAGGTGCTATAACTGCCTAGGTATAGCGGTATAGCGTATAAAACGTAAATGAATCCGACTCGTATGGATCAAAAAAATGGTTCGGCGACTACACCGAAACCGATTAGGGTAGGCGACTTGGAGAAGGAAATGGACTGTATTCAGAGGATAGCGGTTCTTCGCCGCCTGGAAAGGAATAAGGGAAGAGGAGATGGATACGGGAGGAGGTGATTGAGTGGGTATAGGATACTTCCAGGATGGAAGGCACTTACCTTATACAGCCTTCTTCGTTTCTTTTCCTCCTGGTGTTTTCGTGATGTAGCTGCTTGTTTTCACTTCACTCACGAGCGGGTTTTCCTTGGTGGAAGCGGCAAAATCACATACAGCGGCGCGGCGCGGAGCGGTATCGAGACGGCGTTCTCAGCGGGAGGAATGTTCTCGACTGTCCGTCGCGTTCACGATCGCGGCGACGAATCAGGCGGAAGGCAGTGCCCTTCCAGGGAGTGGGATAGAGCGGGACGGAAATATGGTATCGCTCGCACTAGACGTGGAACGATTCATGTTGATGCGATTCGTTATAGATATGAAGGTAGATGGCGCTACCATTGGCAATTTATTTCTTCTTGACATCCGATAAAGTTATTAACTTGATATAAAGGATTTTTTGTAGCAGATTAAAATTATTTTCTATTGTGAGGAATTTGATAATAACTTATTTTCGAATCGAATTATTATTGATTACTCCTTAGCCTTCCCACGAAAATGAGCCTAGTATAGCTACTAGCCACAAGCATTTTATTTGCAATATTGAACCATCCCTTTATAAGTTCCTCTTTTAGTCTAAAAGTAGCAAGCGGACGTTGACGATGAACCTTACTCATTTTAACATGTAATAATAATTTTATATGAATTTATACTAATAATTCTATATTTTGTGCGATTGCAACCTACAAAAATATTCAAAGGTTCCATTTCACATGCAATTTCCAATAAAATACAGTCCGTTTGACGGATTTCATACCCAAACAATTATCAAACAAAAAAGCATTATGAAGATACCAACGTATATAATCCAAATGGATAGAGATGATATCCATCCAATATTATTGGAATTAAAATTGGTCCAAATGTATTTTTCATTTGTTCTGAACTGTGGCAATATTTTTTAAACATTTGTCCAAGTAGATACTATAAAATTGTGGGTAATAATATTTTGATTCCGTTTGTCTGCGCCACAGAAATCCTTTGTATCTTTTTGCACATACCTATCGCCAACATCGCTTTACTCTTTCGTATCACGAATTCGCTTTGATATGTAAGTTGTATGAAATCAATGGTCGACACAGAGGAACGTTTCAGGAATTTCAAATATTTGACAAGCTCATGCAATGGTGTTTGGGTAGTGTAGATCATATTATAATAACGTTTTCTTGTTTTATCTTCTAGGTGTCATGAGAATACATTGCAATACTTAGCATAGATGCTACCACCCATTAACAATATTCATTGATGTAACCTAAGTATATTAACAAAACATTGTAATCCAGGATACTTTCTCTCTATAATTTTAGTATAATTTCATATTGAAGAAGTCTATTTCAGTATTCCAATAGCATAAATGAGAAGTTATCTTTACCCCAATAGCATAAATGAGAAGTTATCTTTACCTTCAACTGCAAGTGCCTGAATTTTATGTCCACATGTGTCAGATAGTGTTATTGAATTTAGCCCGCAGCGAATTTTCAGAACCAACGTAGTCTGGAAACATGCCCGATATAATTATGGTTTTAGGCTGACCTCCATTAATTTGGTCATGAAAACGACGAACGACACATGAGTATATTGAATGCCTAAAAGGTGCCTTTCGGGCATTCAAAATACAAACGTACTTACTACATTTTCAATTTATATCTTTTTAGACAAAACTGTTATCTATCATCCCTCTTTTATACCTGACGTAGCATGATTCACATCAACACAATATAAATCAGACACTAATATGAAAAATGAAGCTGTTAATCTGACTAACAGTATTTCATAGATTGAAAAATAAATGATGTTGTTCTGATGGTTTTTTAATCGTGATTGATGGGATCGATGTAAGAAACGAATAAAGTGTTTAAGATATGTTCGACTAATACGAAAGTTGTTATCTTCTTGATCGATGGCGTAGATGGGATAATGGCGATGAAGGTGCTTTTAATCAAACAGAATTCGTATATAGTATAAAATAATAATATGCTTGCAAATAGCATGCGTGGTGTGTTTATCGACGCAGTATTATTTTAGCAGCCTAATGTTACAATATAAATAATAGTGAATATTGTATATTATTTAGGCTTCAATCCTTTACTATTACGATCCTTAAGGTACTACGAGTATATGAAAAGGATTTTCCTTTGGCTATTAGTAATCGATAGTAATATGTTGCACCTGAAAATAATTACAGCAGTATATTAATGTAAGATGTGTCATAATTATTAATGTTAAGATAATAAACCTTAGTAGCAAAACAATCTTTATTATCAACACAACTTTTGAGCATGTTTAATGATATAACAACAAGAGGCAAATCGTTTTCCACTTTACAAAGTAACGGCCATCCAGCATAGCCCAATTTGGTAAATCAAAAAGAAAAACCCATTTTTGATGGCCAACCAGCACTTGAGAAACTATTTATCTCCACCTAATTTTCATCCCATCAAATTTAACGAAAGCTATAATATTACAAAGCATCTCATTTCGCTGCTTAATTAGCAAACTTGTTTCAACTTAACAATTTTTTTCAACACTTAATTTCGAATTAAAATTTTCCTACAAAGGTGGAAGAACAAACCGCCGAAACCACTAAATAAGAAAAAATGGAAATACAAGAGAAAGTGAGGAAAATGAAAAATGTATTAATCGTCACCACTTAGATTGGTGTCGCAAAGAAAATGGCGCTACAAGCCATTGAGCAAAACGTGAAATTAAAACTTAATGGGATGTGTTAAGACGGAGATGAGAAAATAGAAAAAAAAGTTAAGTTTAATTAGAAATAATTGGGTTATTTTCTCCGCTGGATAAATAACGTTTTGCAGGATAAGCTCTTTTGATAATTGACTTCACATTGATACTGCTTTCCATTTGTATGCAATTTCGAATTTTGTTTGTTGTTTTAACTTCGTTCCGGTCGTTCACTTTAATGAGAATTTCTTTACTTGAACCGCTGCTTACAGTTAGTTATAAATGATTTTTATTTAACATTTATGTAAATGGTTTAAATTCATAACCAGAATTATCAGCCTTTTTTATTTAATTTCAATCAGAATAACTGTAAGTTTATTATTACATTTTTGATCAACAGTCAACAAATCAAATCGACACTCGTACGAAGCTACGCTATGTTCATTTCCATTACACCACTTTTATCACGTATCCTGATTCGTCTAACAAAGAAACTTCCCGTGATATGGGAGTCGGAGTCGTAAAACTGAATGTAGAAGCTAATGCAGTTACAATAGACGATAATCGAGATTGCTAAGGCGAGGGATTTTTAAGTAAAGCCGGGACCTTATCAAAACCTTGACCGTTTGATACGAATATATTTGGAAAACAATTTCTTTCTGAAGCCTAGATAAGTGTATTGGATGTTATAGTAAATGTTTTGGAAAGCATAGCCATGATTCGATTTAAGTAGCATTAAATTCAAATTGATGATTTTTTCGGATACGAAATAATGTTTCCTTTAATTTCCGTTTCGTGTTCAAATGCAGGATTAGAATAGCTACTTCTGTAACATCATAAATGTTAATATTTGTTTGAAAATTATATTGATTTTGGGAAAATTCATTCAATCTCTCGCTCGTTCAGAAACAGTTTAATACCACGTATCAGGGAGCAATGAATCCAAATTACACGAGGCCGATTATTGACAATCAGAATCGTTTGAATTAGCAGTATCTGTATTAGACGCTTCAGTTACGGGAACTGACCGGTGCTTATACACAAAATGAAGATCAGTTCATGCACGACGCTGATTTGGCGCAAATTTTACATGAGAACTTTTAGGATCATCATCTGGTAATTGAATTGATTTAGATAATGATACAATTGTGTAGAGTTATAAAAGTTAGTTTTGTTGCTATGGATCAATTTTGTTGTGTAGTATTTGTGATAAAACACATTGAATTACTTATCTAAAAAAATACGATGTAATGTTGTTTAAATACATGAAGTGTGATAATCTCCATTTATGCGTTACAGTCACTTGAGTTTCTCGTTTAAGCATATTAGTTTCCAAAAAGGAAACATTACTGCCAGCGATGTAACATAAGAGTTTGGTGGATATTTTGTTCTTAATGTTATTAATATACATTAAAGCTTAGAAGGTAAAAAAAGGAATCCTCTGAATGGAAATAAAGTTTAGAGAAAAAACCGTTCTCGTTAATAAATATTCATTATTCCATTTATTCTATCTAATGCAACGGTTCGCTGGCGTCACGATCTCGCTAAGCCTTCAGAATACAACTGAATGGATTATGGATTATCAGTTTGAAATTTAATTCTATGTATTATTTTAAATCCATTATGTGAGTTTGTTTGCTTGTTTGTAAGCATTTCACATAATATTATATGCTACAGCCGGTTTCAATATTCGATCTATCCATGGATTTGGACATAGAGATTCGAGATACATATCTGACATAATTGTCTTGTATGGAGCTTATTTATTTATGTATTAACAAGAACACCAACAGCAAAAGTAACAAAATACAATTTTAAAAAATTAAGCCACAGTTAGCCAATTACAGGTCTCCGCGGATACGTAAAATTGCACATGCTGCACAGTATATACTAGATATGTGGACATAGAAACAAATTCATTAAAGGTATTTTTCAACAATTCAAAAATTCAGTGTTTACTTATTAAAAAAATCCAAGCTCAGTAACCGTCTCACCGTTTCGATCTTTGCGACAAAAATATCAATATCATGTTGATTACATTGTTTATTTAGAATATTACTCGCTCGCCACACATATGAATTCCAGTAATTTCTAGACACTAATGGAAGATGAATAGGGGCGTAGTGTCTTACAGCTCTTGTTGAAACACTAAATAGTACTAGAGGTCGCCCAGTGGTCGAAATTCGACCATAATTTATTAAAATGTATAACTACATTATTAACATTTTAGGTACTGACAAGACTACAATCACAGACTTCCCCGCACAATACAAATAAAGAAAACTTTTATGAAATTACTGGAACGGCTATTAGATACTTTTCTTAGTAAAATAAAACTTTGAAATAGATATTAACTTAAAGACTATATATTATAAAAATGTCATTCAATTCAAATTAATTTATTTTGCTAAAACATGGTACTTAGTGAGTTGTTACAATAGCATATACCTAATAAGAGACAACTTGTTTTGCTGGTAAGGCAGCAAGCAAAAAAGAGATAAATAACATATAAGTAATTGATCAAAACTCGATACTTATTAAAAAATAAATCTAATTACACATTCTCTTGCCCTTGCGCAGTACGTCGTTTACTTCCATACTATTCTTCTTATCTAATTTTGTTCTCCTTTCTCTTTCGACACATAGTTGATTAGTGTTTTCTTTTAAATTATAATTCACAAATAGCTCAATACATGTGCAATAATAGAAATTTAACTAAATTTACACAACCATAGAATGAAAGAAAAATTGCCCGCGGGCAGCGTTCTGAATTCAAACTTGATGAGACCTGTAATTTTGTTTTTTCTTACGGATATTTTTTATTTATATTTTACACTTTGTCAGAAACTTATAATAATTATTATTAATAAAATACCATACATATATGAAATAACTAATTAGTTTATATTTCAAAACATACGTATTTTATTGTGACGTAAATATTTTATTAATTTATACGCCAAGATGAATATGTTATGTATTGTGAAAATACTAAATTGATTTGGCAGAATAGGACAAACCTTAAACAAAAAAGTACATAAATGTTATAATTATTTCATCTTTTTTCAGTTTGAAAGTCTTATTTAAATCATAAAAAAATATTAATGGATTATTCTTATTATATTTATGTACCTATGTGCTTTATCTAACGTGTAAATAATATTTGCTAAGATATATATTGTAATAAATAAGTACAAAATCTAATCTATTGTAATAAATAGAACAAACATATATAAATAAAATATGATTGTTTAATTTTTATTACATAGATTTTCTTTTTTATTTGTGCTGCATATTATTATTTTAATTTAATTGTAGTTTTAAGTACATAAAAATGTTTTATTCTAAAATTAATTATTATTTATTTATTTATTTAAACTTTATGTACAATACACAATGTAAGTACAATGGCGGACTTAATGCCATCGAGGCATTTTCTCCCAGTCAACCATAGGGTGATACAGAGATAATTGTGGTAGGTGTACAAATTAGTTTAAGGAGCTTAATATTTGTATATGACAAGTAACATAAATATGATAATATACAATACATACATATTTTATACAATATGGCTACATATATACATTCAAGATAAATATATATTTAAATCATATATATAATCATGTAATCACCTATATATATATATATATATATATATATATATATATATATATTATATATAAAAATGTTATATTTGAACTATTTATAGTTTGAAAGTCTATGGGTCTGTTTTAATTATATTATTGTGGTAAAAGGGATAACATATTTTTTGTTTCACGTATTTATACATCGATAACATTTAAAATTAATGGACTATTCATAATACAGGTACCTATGTATATTTCACTCTAATCATTTTGCATAACGCGCCTTAAGAACTATAACTTCAAAAAAGTTGACACAGTAAAACAATGCCAAATGATATTTGGACCAATTATATTATGATGTTAAAGATATTAATTTTACTAAAAATCTCCCTTCCGCCATCTTGGATTTCCAAATAGGACATCTATTTATATTTTCGTGATTAGAATCCATGAAAATCCCAAAAAATAATACCCATATTAATTTTATTAAAAATGTCCCGGCCGCCATCTTGGATTCCCAAATAGATGTCATTTTTGTGTCCAGAATCCATGAAAACCCCGAAAATGATACCCATATTAATGTTATTAAAAATGTCCCGTCCGCCATCTTGTGAATGTAGAAACTAAAAACTTCTTCCTTAACTTATCTCGTGAGAATTTTGTGTCACACATGCGCGCGCATCGTAAACTTTCACTGCATCATTTTTCCAGAACGCGCCTAAAGAAGTGTAACTTCAAAAATACAAACTCGCTTAGGCAGAATACGACAAACCTTGAACAAAAAGTATATAATATACATGTATTATTAACCTCTTTTCAGTTTGAACGTCTGTTGGTCCATAACAGTAAATTAAAAAGTAATATTGTATACGTATACGATGATATTTATAGATGTGTATGTGCGAAATATATGGTAGTAGTAGTAACTTTTATTTTCATTAAAATCATATATTTCTGATGCATATTTTATAAAAAATAATTGCATTCTGCACATCTACCACATGTAAGCAATAAGTGTGCCAAATTTCATAATCCTCCGTTCGCGCATTTCTCGTAAAAAGGGATCACAAAATTTCGCTTCACGTATACATATATAGATTTTGACTATCCGGATCCACTGGGTGTAGATCCGGATAGTCAAACATGTACCTGAAATCGAAATAAAAAGATAGATGAAATATTGAATTCCATGGTAATACGATCATCACTATAGCTTTCATTCAATTGTCAATGACATGACTACAGTAAAATAAATGGCGAAGAATATACTTCAATTTAGATGTGAACGAGGCTACTTACAAATGGTAGTAGAAAGTATCAATATCATTATATGAAGTAAGTATTTGCAAAACATCAGTCAAGTCTTACTGTTTTCAGAACATTGTTATGAATATTGTTGTACTTCTAAATTGCTAAGTTTGTGTTTAAGTTGAAGACAAAAAGTTTACAAAGATGGTTGGAGTAAGAAACTTATTAAAAGTTATCGAAAAATTTATTCAACGATGTCTTTAATGTGTTAGTTTTCAGTCTCAGTTATATTATGGATGTAACAAATTTAGATGACAAAAAATCTGTAATGCTAACTATAGGCTATACACAGAAAACATACACTATCGAAATTGACTTCTAATAATAAGTTCATAATATTATCATTACCCTTTTGAAAGCATTCTTAAGTACACTTCTCTTCTCAACGAATCATTTAGGTAAAGGTTTGGTTAGCTAAACCTCTATACCAAAACAGTTGAACAAATAAAGAAAATGTATGCATAGGTTTAGTAGTAAAACATTCCAAGTTACGATTTATTCTCCTTTCTTTCACAGCAATTCCATATACGAATAAAAGATTGAACAATATTCCCAAGTCGAATGTGTACTACAAAACTGAAGGAATCAATATCTTAAAAGGTTTCTAACATCTGTCTTATCTGTACCACGTAACCTTTGCACAGCGCTCCACTATTCACACACTTTCACTTCTATCGAAATCTAACTCTTCAAATCGAAAGACAATTCGATCTCAAGGGTTAGCTAACATTTGTATGCTAAGTGAGCAATACAGCCAAAACAGTAGCCGTACGTCCAAAAATACAATAGTTTCGTGTTTCTGTTTAGGCTCTCCAAAGGTTATGGCGTGCAGAATTTATGTTTTATATTCAGAAGATATTTGTTGATGGAAAAAGAGATAAGCTTTTTCTTCGTCAGCCTTCAACAGTCCACTGCTGGACTAGGCCTCTCCTTTGAAAGGAGGAATTGGCATTCTATACCACGCTGGCCAAACGGGTTGGTATAGGGTTTATATCAAGTTTTCCTTCTCTTACTATGCTGTTCTCTGCATAATATGCTCCCTTTGTCGGCTCTTACGATACTCGTGGGATGATATGGGGTGGTGACAATCCGTATTCTTAATCCGTCACCACTCGGACAAGATAAGCTTATATTATTTAATAATAAATAAGTGTTGTGTTTTCTCGCATTTGCATGGTGATTGAAAATAAATATAAATCTTTGCATGTGTGTATTTTGTTGTTTGTACACCGTAGACCTATAATATATTTGATTGGAATTTTTCATGTCTATGATAAAGCTACCACGGTAATGTATTGTGAAAATCTTTATGCGTATTATAATCAAAGTTATCATATTCATTGCACAAACAAATCCTAAACTCTGAGGTGAATGTTTGTCCAATAAATACAACAAAATAGCGTTATAAAACATTGGCATCACAAATAAAATTTTGAAGAACTTCTGAATTTCCTAAACATCACTGTCAACTATGAGCATGGCTACGAGTTGCTAGTTTAATATGGTTATAAAAGAGATTAGTATGGTTATCCAACGCAGTAGCGTTGGATAACCATACTAACCTCTTTTGACAAATATCTGCCAGCCCATGCCGAGGGGCATCGACAGAGTCATTTTATTGAGCTAGCAAATAAACGATTGCTAGCTGAATAAAATAATGTTCACCACTCGGAACCCATGGCAAGTCTACTTGTAAATGAGTACATGATTCACTACTAGCTATTATAATTTGTCCGCCGAGAGACCGATATATTAAAAATAGGTTTAAACACCAAGATGTTTAGATAAATTTAATTTAAAGCCGTTAGTGCCTGTATCCGTTGTTGTTTCAGCATAGGTAACGAATATGTTCATATAAATTAGCAAAGATATTTCTTAGTATCTGGTAAATTTCGTCTGCCAAAAAAGTAATTTTTTTGGACGTAGGTAAAATTACGAAATATTAGTAGGCTTGAAAATACGGTAGAATATTGCTTTACGTATAACACTATTTTCGTTTTTAGCTGCTGTATAAGATTATAAAGTGTTTTGCACATGGTTCCAAATTTTGGAGAATTTCAAGTTATTTTCTTTTTGTTCGGACAAAAAAATTCGAACAACATCGTGAAATATATATTTATTACATTTTGGTTGACTATATTTTAGTAAGATATAAGATGTGATGTCCATTTTGATAGTGCACACGTGTAAGCGCAGATACAAGTACACTCTCTATTCCCTCACTCTCATAATCCGATGGGACGCCACATGCTGCACGACCGGAGAGAGATCGGGTGCAGAACCAACGGCTTAACGAGCTTTTCGAGGCACTGGGGTGTGACACCCTCAACTCCCTGACTCCGAACTTCTATTGGATAATTCTTTACAGAAAAACCAATATCACTTTTTGTTCGACTCGGAAATCCAACCCAAGACCTCATGTTCCCAGTCGCTAACACTACCGCAGGACCACAGAGGCAGTCATTAAGCGAATAAGGCGATAATTAAACAAATATAAAATAACTTCTTTGTAACGTTATAAATAGCAGTTTTGTATATAAACCCATGGCGTACAAATGATTTACGCATCCTGGCAACCTCAAAGTTGGTGTGTGGTTTGTATTAGGGATGTTAACTTCGTTAACTATGCTGGTCACTTATTTAACAAGCATCATAATAATTAAACTTTCCATGTGTTAACTCTAAACTTTCGAGAATGTTTCTCTTTGTTATGTACATTATGACGACCGGTTGGCGTAGCGGAAGCGTAAGCGACTGCTACGCCGAAGTTCGCTGGTTCGATTCCCGCTCAAGTCAAACATTTGTGTGCATGAACATGGGTGTTTGTCTTGGTCTGGGTGTTTTCTTGTATTATATGGACGTATTTACAAAAAAAAAGTATATATGTATGTTTATCCATTATCTAGTAACCATTGTACAAGCTTCTGCTTAGTTTGGCACTAGATCGTGATGTGTGAATGTGGTAGAATATAATTATATTATTATTATTATTTAAATCTAGTTGTGAAATTCGTGTTTCGTATTTATATTATTATGACACGTCTAGCTTTTAACCGCGGTTCTATTTGTATAATTAAATATTACTAGATGCGTGTCAAACTTAATGTACATTTGTTATTTAAGGTCCGTAGGGTATTTAAAAAGAAAAACGATTCTTCAAAAACCACCGTCGTCAGAGACAATTTTAGATAGACTTGTAATTGAGATCTAAGGTTGCCAAAAAGCGTTATTCCGTATGTCGTTGAGACATTTTGGCTTTTAAAGCTGTATTTATTTTAGAGAACTAGAGATGTGAGTACCGATAAGGCTTGAATATGTATTACATATGTAAAGTGAACTGTTATTTACCATATAAATTGGGCAAAAAATAAAATGTACTTCACATATCCCAATCAGAAGCGATCAAAATGTTAAAGAAGGCATTCTTGTCACGCGATTCGACCTCCAGCGACGCGAGAGGAATTCTATTTATAACAAATCCCAATGAAAATTCAACCCTAAGCAAATGAGGTCAGATTTTTTTTAGTCAACGCTTTTAAAATGTAAAGAGAAGAAAGATGTTAAAGAGATGTCAAAGGTACAGGAATTGGAGACGATCATGTCAAATTAGTCTCTTGAGGCGTTTTCATTAGAGTTTACATAATTATCAAACTTGATTTAGCTGAGTGAGTGCTTAGGTACTGTAGTAACTAGGAAACGAGCAAATCTTATAAATTAGAAGTGCCTTGAGTAAAACAAAATGTACAAAAGTAAAAGAAATGCTCGAATGTTTTATCTTATTATTTGTACCGATAGACGTAAAAGCTAAAATAAATTTATCCTTCCAAATTGGAGACAGAATATTATCAATAGGAGTCTTAATTGATTTTTTTGCAGTTATAAAGAGAACTGTAATTGCTTCTTTGTTCTTGCTTTTATATTTTACGTCATCTAACAATTTGTTATTAAGCTTTGCCTCTTCAATATATTCACTTATTTCTGGCATTTACTTATTAAAATAATCATATCTAAGGAAAAATGTCTCTGCCATAAAGAAGTCATTTTGGCGATGAAAATTCACATATTAAAGGTTATAGCTAAAATAAACTTATAAATATGAATGCTTATCATCTCACCATGATGTTAGTTTACAAATCGCCTACTGAATAGTACGTTTTGGCAGCAATTCTGGTCTAGTACAGTATTCTTGCTGAATAGCTAATGTGTTGAGTGCTTAGGGAACTAACCTAACCTGTTGAGGAGACCTGAACATTTTATGCAGAGCTGTAAACTCGGGTTAAAATACGTGTTAAGGGGTAGATGAACGACGAAAATGTGTAGTTTGAAATGTTGACCGATTTTTTTAAAGTTCTTTGTTTTATTTTTAAAGTATGCTGCTTATTAATACATACATACATACATATACTCACGCCTCGTTTTCGTCGGTGCAGGCAGAGACAACGATATGCCACTTGCTTCCATACTTACAAACCTTGCGCACTTCCTCTATATTCATTACTCAACATAATTATATTAATTTAATAAATCGTTTATTGCTATTATGTATTGTAGAAATTGAAATCAATTTATTTCATTAAACCTAAAGCCTTACTAAAGCAAGTCATTTTCATATTCTAACCTTGAACCTTATTTCAGCACCAGCGATAGATAGATAGATAGATATTTAATAAGCCTCCGATTCAAATACTCAATAATTTCATTGAAATTGTACAAGTTTTAAATAAGCTGATTTTAAATCTTAATTGAACGTAATTGGGTATTTAATCTAAAATGGTAACTACCACAGAACAAAATATTCCAACGCGATTCTATCAAAGTGAATACATTACAGGTAATAGAACATACTACGAACGAAACACACTTTTTCTGTGACAATTGTTTACGACGGCAGAAAATATAGGACACGTAAAATAAAGACACTAAACTACCAACAAACATTTGTATTTTCTTCGACAAAGTCTGTCAATCCAGTCGTTATTGGACTTGGGGAGACACTTATTTCAGCTGTAAGGCTGCCTGTCTAACTGGCAATAGATCAATGGCCTGTCTGGCAAATTGTTTAAGCATTGTGGTAAGCCTGACCTAGTAAATTTAGCTTAGTTGGCAGGCCACGCCAATTAGTAATGTACACTGAATATTTGAACTGGTTTGACTTATAGCTATTCTGCAAGATTAAAGGCTTTCTGACTTTGTAACATTGTTTTTTTTAGTTTTTGAGTTTATCCTATCAATATCTGTTTTAATGCAGATAGCTTTTATTTAAAGCCTTTTATGTTTTTAATTGCAATTCCAATAATATTGTGTGGTATTTACATCAAAGCGCTACCGCGCATCGGAGGGCACGTAAGGCTGTCGGCAGCGGCTGTTTTTCAGGACTAGAATCGATAGTCCTTGTCAGAAGCCTTTATGGTCTGAAAAAGTACGACACTAGAATTGGATAAAACATACACAGACTTACGCCTGTTTCCCGGAGGGGTATTGACATATCTCTTTTGCTTCATTCACTCCCATCCATTGGATGGGAGTGAATGAAGCAAAAGAGATATGTCAAGATCGTTGCAAATGGCGTTCCGTAGTCTGTGCCTACCCCTCCGGGAAACAGGCGTAAGTCTGTGTATGTTTTATCCAATTCTAGTGTCGTACTTTTTCCCATCCAGTGTGTCCAATTCACACTTGCCTAATATATATATATATATATATATATATATATATATATATATATATATATATATATATATATATATATATATATATATATATATATATATATCTCTAATTAGTCAGTCCTTCGTCATCCATCCTCTCCACGTGCCCAGACCACCTTAGCATACCTTAGCAATTGGCTAATGGCAATACAATAATACGAACAACAATGAAAGATTTACTAGACTTTCGTATATTTTCCTTAGTCGCTTTTTACAACACCCACGGAATGAAATTGGGCAGAGAGCTTTTTATTCTTAACTCGAGTCTCTTACATTTTTAGAAATTTTTCTTTAACTGATTTTGTAGCTACGATTAAATAAATTACTGACCTAACCGAGCCTTTAACCATTACTTTGCAAAATTAATTATTCTTCTGTAATCACCAGCTACAGATTCACCTACCTGGAAAATATGAAAGTAATCTGTAAACTGGCCATTATTTATAATTACTTTCGGAATTCGATACAAATTGTATTAATAGTGTCCAAGTTTGGTAAGCTGCCAACATTTTATATTGGATTGATGCCAGTATCGCGAGTTGTAATTATCGCTTCCGTCATGATTGTTTCGCGGTTGTGTTCTCGGTTTTGAGTGCCCTGTTTAGGGTTGTTGTCATTAGAACTATTGAATTTAATTTATTTGTTTAGCAGTAATGAAGTATAACGTTGGAATAATGTCAATATTGTTCTGTTTGTTATCTTTTATTAATACATGCTTATTAGAAGCCTTATTACTTTAACCAGAACCGTGCATTTAAAATCTGAGTAGTCTTCTTAATTTTGTCTTGTCTAGATGATATTATCTACTAATTTTTGTATGTCTTCCGTTGTGTGTGATATATTCAGTTGTATAATGTTAAATATTATTTGATATAGTCCACGTTAAAATGCCAGTAAATACATACAATTTTTTAACTATAATGTTGACCGAGCAGATCTTTCATTCGATTAATGTACCTCAGACAAATAGGTAATTACTTAATTGCTTTTCCTTAAAGTAGTGTTTTAGAAGTTAAACCAAAATGATCTCTATAGCCTAAAATTCTCCTACTGTACGGTAACGGTACTGCCGTTGATAGTAACACACGCAAATCACAAAACCTGACATGTGACTTCACTTCAAATTTATAGCCCCAAACTCATAGTCCAATGCCAAACCACGCCTAGAAATTCAACCAAATAATATAATAAACAAGCAGAAACTGTGCACTACATCACTTTTTCAACTTAAAGTTTTACCCCTTACCGTTCGAATGCCTCGCCTCAAAAGCTTAAGGGAGCGTAAATCAATATTACTCTGTAAACTGAAGGAATAAATAAACGTAATTTTACGTGTGCGCCGTTTCCAAAGTTGTGTTACAAGCAAGCGCTTTTGATTTGGTTACGGCAGAAAATGCTTAGTGGTTAACTGTATAAGTTTGTTTTGATCTGTTTTATAGAGCATTTCAATGGTTTGATTTATTTTACTTGGGTTGTGTTCGCGATGCTGAGTTGCTATTTATTTTAAGGGGAAATGTTCAACGGTACCTAAGAGAGTATTTTTGCCAAGATGAAGGTAAAATTACTCATGTACTTTTGATTGAATACCTTGTAGCGTATTTTATTGTAAGAGCGGACTGTGGTCTCAAAGCCAAACGTAAAAGAAAACAAACAGACTAACGCTTGACGGATGATACTAACTATTTGAAAATATTTTTTGTGGCAAATGTTTGAAAAGGCCAATGTGCCTAAAGTGAAAGGCAGCTGTGGGTTCAACAGCGACAGACATTGATAGATAGGTATTAAGTAATGAAGTAGTTTAACAAAAAAACAGAGTGATTCCCAAAAATATTAATCAAATAATCAGACTGAAACCAACCACCACCAGCATTGGACATTGAATATGGAAGCATTTAAGCTACACGAAAATTGTACATGACCCATTTGGTAGTTTCCTAGTGGCCTGAAGAGCCGAAGAGAGCGGACGCGTTGGTAAGTCCAATAACCTTTTTTTTGTTGCGCGGTGGAAACTCCTTACGAGCCGTCCCGACTCCACCATTCGGTTGAAGAGAACAATCAATCAAGTTGGGGGCTGGCGGAGGAGGTGTGTGAGGTTCTACACTAGAGGCTTACTCACTAAAAGCACCGCGGTATCCACTACGGTCCCGTGTAGTGGCGGGGTCACGCAATTCGCGGTTAGCATACTTTACCGCAAACCGCCAGGGAAGTTCAATAACTTGACGTATGGATACGTATTGGTTCGCCTCGTTCGTATTCTCCTTTAAAAAAATACTACAGATTAATTGAATTGTAAACGGTCCCATTTTTTGCTCGCCGACGTAAAAATAAATAAGACCATTAATGGTTAAGGGTTAAAAAGGTAAAAATAAATGTACCGTTAGCAAAGAAAAATGTTGTGGTTGTGTAAGACCACTTTTAAGAAGTTGGTAAAGGAATATACCATTAAGAAAATTCATTGAACGAGCAACGCGAAGAAGTCGATAATCTTGTTAGGGACGGAAATTTACTGCAAATGTTACCTATTTGCTAGTAGAAAATACACCCGTGTTTGTTTTAATTATTATAAATATGGTACCTAGCAAAATAATTTTATAGATTTTTAAAACAACAAACTGTTTGATAAAATGAATCTCGGTCTTGTCAGGCTTAAATGCTATAATTATTATTTGTTTCTCTTTCACAGGTATTATTTTTTTTGTTAGAACAATACCCAGGCCTTTGGCAGGCGTACACGGAGACATATATAGGTCCAACGTGCAGAGGCCCTTTGAGAGTTTTAATCTAAAATGTGTTGGAACACCTACTGAGGCGCCTCCACAACTGAACCTACTATTATGTGCAGTCACTGATTAGCTGCAGCAGGTCAGGGACTATTGCTACTCGCATGGAAACTAATTACTCTGGGCTATTGGGATGGGTGTTAAATGGATTGGTTTGATGAAAGCTATGGATGAAAAATCGGCGTCTGCCCTTAGAACTCTCATAGTACGTAGTGACTCGCCAACTCTCTAGATGAGCCACCAATGTAAACAAAGTCTGCCATAAAGACAGCCAGAGGGCAATATCAGTGCGAGCGGCTAGGGGTGTAGAGCGGTACGGCACCGGTTTCGCCATCGCGGGCCTCGTGACAACGAAGTCCTGGAGCAGGTTTCCCCGTAGTTAAGCCCTTGAGAATGACACTTCCACCTCCGATCATTAGCTCTTGCGGCTTCCCTCTGGCTGGCCGACTAAGGCAAGCCAGAGTCCAGAGTCCTGCGGGCGCTCTTGGAGATCCATTCCAACCAGCCAGCAAAGGCAAGCCAGGCTCTAACTGACTCTCTGAAGCATTCGGGACCGCAGTGTCACCACACACACATTCAGCTTGACAGAAAGCTGTCTTGCGGTTTGTAAACTCCCTTCTCATCTTGTGATACAATTTTCGTTTGTATCACAAGATGGAGGTGATGTTTGAAAGCTGTTACTCAGCCGTCCGAGTTTGCGAAGTCTATTGGTGAGATAGCGGCTGCCCCAGAGGGGTTTAGTTATTATTATTTAATGATATGCTAATTTTAATGAGATTTTTTTATATATATGTACACACACACATTTTAGTTTAGAATTAATGTAATAACTTAACTTTTATGAACTTTTCTATTTATAATATCAATATGTTTCTCCGCATCGATGTCACTGTCGAGAAGACGTCGATAGCCTCGGACACCATGGGCTATCTTGCAGCAGAAGCGCTGGTAGAATTCCCCGCCATGCCCATCTTAATGACATAATCCGTCGTCGCTCATGGGGTCTGCGCACTCGTTCTCTATTCCGGGAAATTTCTAAACGGTTAATCGACGTCTCACGTGACCAGAAGGCTGGTTTATTCTTTGCACAAAGAATCAGCATTGCCATCCAGCGTGGCAATGCTGCCAGCCTTCTGGGCATATTACCCGATGACATTGATGCGGAGGCATTTTACGACGCCTAAACCTTGTAAATATTTTCACTTTTTGGATTTGTTTTATGCTTTTTGTATTAGATTAGGTTAGATTAGATTAAGCTTCATTTACAAAATTATGTTTCGCTAATGTTCCAAATTAAATTGAATAAAAGTAAAAAAAAAGTTACTTAAAGTAGAATAGATTTTTTAAACTTAGTTTCGTTTACATAACTTTACTTTGAGTCGATAAAAAGTTATAATTTATACGATTTTATTGTAATATTAAGAAAGTTTATATAATGCTACGCAATAATGAGGATAGATATCTCACCTCTGTAATTATTTTCTTTTTTCTCGAAGTTAATAATGTGTGAAGTATACACTATTATAATAATTGAAACTTTTAAACACTCGCGTTGCGTGTTTAAGAATATTTCTATAGACGGGAATTAAAGCGAACATGCATTAGGTATTTACATACCTTATTTTGCTTGACGTTTAGAGACTGTTGCACGTCCCGTGGTCGCAAGCTGACTGGTATAGCGATGTCACGTGTCCGAGTGCGAGGTAGAAGAATCTTCTACCTCGCACTAGGAGACGTCAGCTTGCGACCACGGGACGTGCAACCGTCTTGAACGAGCCAGGCTCAGTCGTTGCCCATCGCTCCTGAGGATGCCTCGTGCAGAGGCGAAACACGTGTCGAAGAATAGTCAGCGCATACAGCGGGATACTGCAAGTCAAATATCTTCCTGGAACCCATACCATTCCTATATCCCTTATCCTTTTAGAGGAGTTTGGTATTGTCCACCTTTTTCTATTGCAATAGTTGGGGTAGTCAATCCGAGGCTGCGTGGATAGGTTCCTCTTACCTTCCATTAGGTTACAATGGAGTTCCGCCAAGTAACGCCTGATTCAATCAACTATAAGATATTTTGACTTCACATAAGGAGAATCTATTTTAGCTGTCCTTTATTGACAAATAGAGGACAGATAAAATAGTGTAGCTAAAATAGCTAAAAAATTTTCCGTCGGTTGTGGGGTTCAAAGTAAAACCTTAGTCTCTTCAACAACTTCAGTATGTAAATTTTATTCATAATCATTTCGCGTAGTTGATTGTTTAGGAGATGATATGTGTAAGATTTTGGCATTTTGAATTTTGAACGTTTTCTCATCTCAATTAATTTTGAGTCATAAACGTAATGGCTAATTGAGATTTGGATATTTAGATTAAAAGCTTTCTATCAAGATAATGTAAAGAGCGGTTTCTTCGCATTTCAGTAGGAATAACCTGGTATGACATGTCAGATGTGACATTCTATAATGCTATAAGGGCTAACATTCTAGGCTAACTTCTAACCCCTTTTTCACAAATTCTTATGAATATTGATGTGGAACGTATAGAACATTTTAAGCACTCTCAAATACACAAAAAAACATGTAACATAAAGCATAACATCTACTCAACCAGGAGAATACATCGGCATATAACGGTAGCCAATTTCAAAGACAAAGCTTAAACAGGTCAGTTGTGCAGTGATTGCGTACAACAGACAATTTTAACGTATCCGATGAAACGGAGATCGTTATACTGCTAGCAAACATAGGCTGAATCGTCAATGCTTGAGAGGTTCTATCAATTGAACACCTGGAAGCTCCAAAGTGAATAGCCGAAAATGTTTTTATTTCAATAGTACTGGTGATATACCAAAAAGTCTGTTTCTGAAAGGTATATTTTATTTAGGGCCTTCAAAAAGTTTACTAAATTTAATAACTTTGTTGCATCTTTTTTTAATCTCAATAATTTGTTAAATATGTCACAAATAGTTTCTTTACTTAAGAAAAAAGGAAATGTTTGCTTTCGAAAATGTTATTTTCCTATTAATCTTATTAAATAAATTTTATTATGATTAGATTATGTTCGATGTGAAATTGGCAATTTATTTCTTTTTGACGGGTAACCAGAGAACATTTTTGTAGCAGTTTAAAATTATTTTCTATCGTGAGAAATTTGATAATAAGTTATTTTCTGATAAAATTATTATTGATTACTCCTTAGCCTTCCCACGAATATGAGCCTAGTATAGCTACTAGCTACAAGCAACCTTAATTTTATTTGCAATATTGAACCATCCCTTTATAAGTTCCTCTATTAGTCTAAAAGTAGCAAGCAGGCCTCCGATTCCAAGGTAAAAGTCTTGGATGCAATTAAAATAAAAGTAAGGACGTTGACGATGAACCTTACTTATTTTAACATAGAGGAATAATTTTATATGAATTTATACTAATAATTCCATATTTTGTGCGATTGCAGGCATAAAATTTAAAAATAATAACCTACAAAAATATTCATAGCATCCATTTCACATGCTATTTACAATAAAATAGTGTCCGTTTGACGGATTACGAACCCAAGCAACTATCAAACAAAACAGCATTATGAATATACCAACGTGAATAATCCAAATGGAGGACGATGATTTCCAAACATTATTTTGTCCAAATAGATACCATAAAATAGTTGGTAATAATTTTTTGATACTGTTTGTCTGCGCCACTGAATCCTTTGTATTTGTTTGCACATACCTATCGCCAACATCACTTTAATCTTTCGTATCACGAATTCTCTTTGATATGTAAGTTGTACAAAATCAACGGTCAACACAGGGAAACGTTTTAGGAATTTCAAATATTTGACAAGCTCATGCAATGGTGTTTGTGGTAGTGTAGATCATATTGCGTGATCAATCAAATCTTGTTTTATTTTCGACGTGTCATGAGAATACATTGCAATACTCAGCATAGATACTACCACCCAATGGAGACAAAACTGTTATCTCTAATCCCTCTTTTATAGACACTAATAGGAAAAGTGAACCTGTTAATCTGACTTGGCACTATTTCATAGATTGAAAAAATAAATGAAGTTGTTGTGATGGTTTTTTAATCGTTATTGATGGGATCGATGTAAGAAACGAATAAAGTGTAAAAGCTATGTTCGATTAATACGAAAGTTGTTATGTTCGTGATCGATGGCGTAGATGGGATAAGGGCGATGAAGGTGCTATTAATAAAAACGGAATTCGTATATAGTATAAAATAATAATACCCTTGCAAGTAGCATGCGTGGTGTGTTTATGGACGCAGTATTATTTTAGCAGCATAATGTTACAATATAATTTATATAATTCAATATAATTAATTAATAGTGAATATTGTATATTATCTAGGCTTCAATCCATCCATCCACTATTACGATCCTTTAGGTACTATATGAAAAAGATTTTCCTAAGGCTATTATAGATCGATAGAAATATGTTGCACATGAAAATAATTATAGCAGTATATTAATGTAAGATTTGTCATAATTATTAAAGTAAAGAAAATAAACTTTACGTAAAGTAACAAAAAAATCTTTATTAACAAGACAACATTTTAGCATGTTTAATGATATAACAACAAGAGGCAATTAGTTTTCCCCTTTACAAAGAAACGGCCTTTCAATATAGCCCAATTTGGCTAATCAAAAAGAAACCCCATTTATGATGACCAACCAGCACTTGAGAACCTACCTATATCCACCTTATTTTCATCCCATCAAATTTAACGAAAGCTATAATATTACAAAGCATCTCATTTCACTGCTTAATTAGCAAACTTGTTTCCACCTAACAATTTTTTTCATCAATTAATTTCGAATTAAAATTTTCTTACAAAAGTCGATCGATACTGATTTGTCTAACAAAGAAACTTCCCATGATATGGGAGTCGGAGTCGTAAAACTGAATGTGGAAGCTAATGCAGTTACAATAGACGATAATCGAGATCGCTAAGGCGAGGGTTTTTTTTTAAATGAAGCGGGGACCTTATCAGAATGTTGACCGTTTGATACGAATATATTTGGAGAACAAAATCTTTCTGAAACCTAGCTAAGTGTATTGGATGAAATAGTAAATGTTTTGGTAAGCATAGCCATGATTCGATTTTAGTAGCATTAAATTCAAATTGACGATTTTTTAGATACAAAATAATGATTCCGTTAATTTCCGTTTCGTGAACAAATGCAGAATGAGTATAGCTGCTTCTGTAACATCATAAATGTTAATATTTGTTTGAAAATTATATTGATTTTGGGACAATTAATTCAATCTCTGCGTGTTTTGCTTTTACATGGCTCGTTCAGAAACAGTTAAATACCATGTATGAGGGAGCAATGACTCCAAATCATACGAGGCCGCTTATTGACAATTAGAATCGTTTGAATTAGCAGTATCTGTATTGGACGCGCCAGTTATGGGAACTGACCCATGCTTATACACAAAATGGAGAACAGTTCATGCACGAAGCTGATTTGGCGCAAATTTTACAAAAGGGCTTTTAGGATTGTCACCTGGTAATTGAACTGATCTAGATAATGGTGTAATTATTTTCAAGTATAACAGCTAATCTAATTGCTATGGATCAATTCTGTCGTGTTGTATTTGTGATAACATATATTCCATAACCTTTAGTTAACTAAAAAAAACGATGGCATGTTTAAACACATGAAGTCTGATAATCAATAT